>CM017802.1:10431273-10783859 GCA_008086715.1 Sitobion miscanthi | reverse complement strand
AAATTAAAATGTTTTTTTTTATCACACTGCCATCCACCTCCTTTGTTGAGAACCGTTTTCTAATTTCAATATTCTCTTTCATGTAACACAAATTTAATACATATATTATAACAGTAACTAATTCAATAGCGAGATACACTAAGGAGAACTGTAATAAAGATTTACCATTTTTTTATTATTTGAAAAAATATAATTTTTAAAATAATATTATAAAATTTCTTTTTTATTCCTATATATGCGATATCCCAGCTTATGAAATTTAAATTAAAAAAAAATCTCTAATCATTCCAGTGATTGCTTCTGTAAGTTTTTGTGATGTTGATGTTGGCGGCAATGTTTCAAAATATTTGAATTATATTTTTTAATACCTTGTTGTCTTGTGTTGTATTTTTCCCAACCAGACAGTGATTCTAAAATACAAAATTAATTAATTGATGGTGATTAAAATTTAAACAGGCCAATAAAAAATAAAAGGAAGCAATTATTGTAAAAAAAAAAAAATATAAACAATATAGGTACATGTTTAAATCATATCTTTGGATCTGAAAAGGAATAATCTATTAGCAGGTTGTAATCAATAATAGTAGGTGAAAGATACACTTAGAAGTAACTGGATATAAATGATAGATTATTGAAAAAAAGTGATACATAAGTGTTTGTTGAATAACTGAATAATACCTATCGTAACATACAAACATGACCTATGCAGTATAGTAGTACACAGGTATTATAATAGGTACCTACTTAAAGGAATTATGGCTATACCCTAAATCATATAATATATAATAATATACAGTTTATAGCCTTATTAGCATTTAAACCAAAATAGTGTATTACCTGTACCTTCTACAATACAGCTCTTTAGGTAAAAATTTACTATATCTATATATACTCACTTCAATAAATAAAATAATTTTTTTTTATTTTCATATTTATCGGTGCTCTAATTTGATATAAGATATACTTGTAAGATACTTATAAGATATACTAATGTTTGTTCTGTAATTGTTTTAACTTGCGGACCAGTTTGTATAGTTAAACTTGGCATGCGAACTATAAATGAATAGAAAACCAGAATAGTACATTGCTATCACTACGGTTTCTGTAAAAGAACAACGATTTATCAATATACCGTATAGGCACTGAGTATAATTATAAATTCTATGGATTTATCATAGTAAATAATATCTTTTAAAATATCTATGGCAATCGTCAATTGTCGAAATTCGTTGGCGAAGATTAACAATTCTAATAATTTCAGCGAATACTTTTTGTATTTGATTTCAGTGTACAAAAAAAAATAATAAGCCATCAATATAGGCGGACAGTTCGTTAAACCGTATATTTTATTATAATGTAAGTTTTAACACAAACTCACAAATGTCGTTATGCTCCGGTTATTTTCATAAATATTTCGATACTTTCAAGTTTAAGCTCATCGGATCGAGATGAAGATAGCTGTTTCTTCGGCGATGGCGGCACTCTAGCTAGGTTTCATCAGAAGAGTCAATGTTTACGCGCAGGTTTGTTTTTATATTAATTCTTTTTTACATTTACTTTTTCGTCTTAAATTAAATATTATTGCCACGGACAATCTGTTAACTGGGTGACGTCAAAGCATTTATAAGTTTAATCCCAAAAGCGCGATGTATAAAATACGCGAGACCAAACAGTCCCAAGGCCGTCTTCGTTTCATCGCGACAAGTTAATACGTACCTTTTTGTATATTACTATCGCCGGTTATCACCTTAGGTTTGCGGCGAAGTATTTAAAACAATATAATGTTTATTATTTATTTAATCTTTATATTTTTTTATACATATTAGAGGTACACATCATATGTTTTATTAGCATACTTACACCATTTTTAGTGTAGTTCATACCCAAGATGGTTAGATATAGGTATTAAATGTTTTGCAATTTTACAATAATAATTATTTTTCATTATATTTTAACATAACAATACACTTTAAATTAAGTTAGTTGTAATCAAGACACCTAAAAACCTTAAAACACCAAAAATACATTTGTACATCATTTACAACATTTTAGTTCCCTATTATGGTGTAGATACCTACTAAATACTAATACAAACAATAAATTGCTATTCGAAAACACAATTTCGTATACCTATTATTATTTACTAAATACCTATAATTAAACTAAACTAAAAATAAACTTATGATTACATACTGAGTGCCTATAATATAATATTATATATGAAAATTAAATCTTTATTACGAATACTTATCGTTTACATAGACCACAAGAAAAAATAATTAAAAATATTAAAAAAATAAAGAACACATCATTGTAAAATTAATACAGTTGTCAATCCGCTCAGAATTTAAAATAATCGACTTGAAGTTTTAGAAATCTAGTTGGTATTATAGTATTTTACTGTATACGTTTATGTTAACTCTAAAATCCAGTAATCACGTTTTTATTTAATAATTCATAAAATACAATATGCTTTTATAAAAATATGCTTGTACTTCTAATATCTATTCACCATCTTAATCAATAATTAAATTAATAAACGAAAATAATAATTTAAATAATACCTATATCATATTGTTATAATTCAAATTCAAAATTATAAACTATTTTCGTTTATTGTCATATCAAATTTCATGAAAAATCGTTCCTTAACACGGAACTCTTTGATATAAAAAGTTGCATTATATTAATCCGTGGATTCATCATATTGACGTAGGCACCGATGTATAGTATAATATCTATCATTTATTTATTTGTCTATGGCAAATCTCAAGTCGTTGCAGAAGACGCAGTCGATTAAAAATCTCTTAAATTTCAATAAGCAAAGAAAATATGAACAAAAAACTTAGTGCGTTTCGTATAATTTTATTTTTCATAAATCACAGTATTCAAAGTTTTGTATTCTGGAGCGTTTCCTCATCGGCGTCGCAGTTCACACACGTAACGGATTCCGGCGAAAGAGTCGATAATTAAAGTAAGTTTGTTTTTATATTCTTTTGGGGTTTAAAATTTCTTTTAAGACTTAAAATAAATATTTAATGTCACGCAGTCGATTAAAAATTCAAAAATTTCGATACTTTCAAGTTTCAGTTCGGAGCGAGATGAAGACGGATAAAGATAGTTTCTTCGGCGACGGCGGCACTCTAGCTACGTTTCACCGGAAGAGTAGATGTTTACGCGTAAGTTTGTTTTCATATTATTAATTTTTAGGCTTAAATTAAATATTTATTGTCACGGACAATCTGTTACCTGGGTTACGTAGAAGCATTTATAAGTTTAATCCCAAAAGTGCAATGTACAAAATACGCGAGACCGTCTTCGTTTCACACGCCAAGTTTAATACGCAATTTTTGCATGTTATACTATACGCCGGGAATTTATAGTTAATAGAAATGCGGATGTTTATACTTCATAGATAAATTTTTATTGAAATCGTGTAAATAATTTTAAAAACTAACCCATTACTAGTATCAATTTTATTATATTACGTGTAAAATCACTGGCACAAGGTGCAGACTGCATTTTAAACATTAAAAACATAAAATAAAATATATATTTAAAACATCCAAAAAGTAGTACGTAGTAAGTTAAAAAAGCGGTGTTTTTAAAATTGACATGCGACCAACAACTGGGGGCTTGTTCTGGAAAATTTAAATGATCTAATAAGGTTCTTCTCATTATTTGAATTAAATTAATTTTAAAGCGATTTTTGTGTTAATCAATTTTTTAATTTATTTCATTCAACACACTCGTCTCAGTTTTCTAGTACCTCTAGATTTTTCACGAAATTCATATCGATCATCTCACAACTTTCATATCCAAAATCAAAAAAAAAAAAATGTATTTTTACCCCTGAAATAGAAAACCAGAATATATAACAGAGCATAAAGATACTAGTATTCTATACTAGATAAGTTTCAATTAGCGAGATGTTGACGGATGAAGATAGCTGTTTCTTCGGCGACAGCTAGGTTTTACTGGAAGAATCGATGTTTATGCGTAAGTTTGTTTTCATATTATTTTGGGGCTTAAATTTACTCTTAAGACTTGAATTAAATATTTATTGTCATGGAAAATCTGTTAACTCGGTAACGTAGAAGCATATACGTTTACTACAGTTTCGTAGCAGATTTTGATTCGGTCACGGGGTATGTATTTTCTTATTTTTCGGTAGGTTTCTTTTTATTATTGTTAATTGATCAGGGGATGTATTGCCTGAAAACTTTCAATATTTGTATTGTAATTATACTGGTGTAACACTATTCTGGCTATCAATAAAGTCGTGTTAAAAAATTAGAAAATTGGTCAGGTATGATATTTTTTTAAGTAATTCTTTCGAGTAGGGAATTCGCTCCATGATATTTAAATATTTTCACCGATAATCAAGTACGATGACTTGTAGGTAACTAGAGACTGAGTGAATAGGAATTAGGAAGTGTGTGATACGGCGAAGATAAGGAAATGGGTCAACAGGATTTCAGAATGTTTGGTGTGTGACGGTGAGAGACGGGGGAAGAAAATGTGTAAAGGTAGAATAGTTATGTTAACAATGCCGAATACGTAGGGAAGGATCTTGAATTGCAAAGGCTCCATGGCTCCAATGGCTCCATGGCTCCATGACTCCATGCTGCTGAAACTATACCGTTACCGGTTGGTATAGGTTTACAACCTCGACTTATAGGATAGAATATAAAAAGATCATTGCTGGTTGGGATGTCAGCGCACTATTGTTTTCCATCTTTGACCCACGCGTAGCATACCAAATGTGCGATTAAGAAAACACTAAAATGATTGTGTGTGGGTCAGAGGGAGAAATAAATGGTGCGCTAAAAATCTGACATCCTCTTAAGTGTTATCAAGTTGAACAAGCAGTTGATTGTTGACAATTTTACATTAATAGGGATCTCCCAAAAAAATACGTACTAATAGTTCAAACAAATCATAAAAGCCAACTGTAATAAATATTAATTTATGAAAAAGTATATTAAAAAGCATTATTATTATAAATGAAACAAAACTATGAACTATGGACCGAAACATAGTATAGGTATTTCTATATTTTTAGCTCCATAATTTCTGTTAAAATATTAGGAAAATGTATTAAGTACCGTAAAAGTGCTAAATTTGAGCTATTACTGATAATATTATATTCATAAAAAATATCATAGAAGGTTAGGTACTGGTTTTTCCACATACCTATTATAGTTTAATTTAACTACAATCAGTGGCGCCGGGGTCCTTCAAAAATGGTGGTTCAAAATATCATCTTAGTTTAGAACCTACCACACACCCACCCGATGGACCAATAACCAATAGTTGATACATTTTAACAAAATATAACATAGAACTATATAAGTATCAATGAAATTATTTTAATATAATATATACAACAATGTACTATACATACATAATGTTACTGATAAAACCTAATAAAGCAGCAGCAAGTATAGTATTCTCACTGTGGCGAATGAAAGTTAGCTATATTCACAATGTAAATCAATTAATTCAATAAATTCATCAGTTTTAAAAATATAAAATCCTTTAAACCGATGAGACAAAGTTTAAAAATATAAAGAAGTTAAGTGTATAACATATTAATTTAAAAAATAAAATTCCATCAAACTTAATTAACAAACTAAAAATATTATATCATTAGTCATTAGTCATTACCGTTTTAAATAAATTATAATAGTAAACAGGTAGCCAATTATATTATGGAAACATTATTTTATATTCAATATTTTGTATAATTTGAACACCTTGCTAACACAACTTTACTTTATACATTTAAACATTTATGCTTTCATATTGAAGCATAAATAATAAATAAATGTTACTATTTTAGCAGTAGGTATAGGTTATTATACTAGGTTATTAACATCTTCATTGTTTATTTGAACATCTGATTCACATGTTGTAATCGTTAAATCTTCCAAACGTTTGAATATCATTATTATTTGTATAAATATTATTTTGATAATATATATTAAAGTTTATGTACATATTATTTATGTATAGAATATTAATATACTAAAGTTAAAATTCAAAATTCATCGAATAAATCTGAAGTCAAACTAACCAAATAATTATAGTATAATATTAATAAAGAACTCACAATAATATTGTTACCTAATTAAGTATAAAAATAGAAATCGAGTGAAAATGTAAAATAGTTTTTAATTTTTTGTTGATTTTTAACTAGTTTAAAAAATAATTGTTTATATAATAAAATAGTGTGCATAAAATATATTATAATATATAACCTAATTACTTACATAATATGGGCTATGATAATTATTTATGTAGATACAACTATTATTTAATATTTAATGTTATTATCTACTTAAATTATTAATTAATATAATTATATCTATGAATTAGGTATTCAATAAATCAAGTATTTACAAAGAAAAATAAGTACCTACATAGATTCTATAATATTTATTAACCATCAGACTATAAAAAATATTAATTTATAGAAAAAATTAAACAATATTAATAAAAACAATAATCAAAAGTTTCATCAATTTTTCTTTTTTTTTTGAAAATATGTTCACAGGTTTATACAAATTACAATTACGCCTGTTAAATTATAACTTGATATTATATTATTATACACCCCAGTGCCAACAAGCACCCACCCACCCAATTTAGGTGGTTCGTTTGAACCACCAGAAGTACGTACTCAGCGCCACTGACTACAACATTCTAGTGGAGTCTGAAAAAATTTGGTCCCACGATTCTGATCACATAAACTGTAAATACTAAACTACGGGTCTGGAATTCAGTTTATATAGATCTAAATAATCCAAAACATATATTGCTTCAAAATATAAAAATAAAGTATCTTGTATTGTAATAGGTAGGTAACAATCAAAAAAAAAAAAAAACTAAAAAAAATCATACTTGAAATCTATATGCATAATATTATACGTATATTGTAATAAATGTTCAAATGTTCAAATGTTTATTATAGTACATTATAAAAAATTAACTATGGTTCAATAGAATACATTATAACACGTGTTCAAATGTACATTTTACACCACATATTTTGTTAATTCACACAGTCTCTCTTCAATTTCAAATTATCTACAAAATATAAATGTTTAGTAAATTGGAAGACTTTATTAAGTATTTAATCATTTATCTAAAAGAGACGTGCCGGGTCGCCACATTACTATATCGAGGGGCCATGGTGCAAGTGACGTCCATAAATATCATAACATATATTATATTAGAAATACAAACTTTATATTTCACTAACTGTTAATATTATGAAAAAATATTACGAAATGTACTATACTCATATTATATTATGATTGTATTAGATACAAACTCTTGAATTAAGAGTTATGTTTGAGGATTTATTAATTTCCTAAAAGGAAATGCCTCAAGATTGCCTCAGTAGGTCGAGGGGCCGTAGTTAAAGTGCCGTCCACCAATAAAGTACCGGGGAAAAAAACGTTTAATTCAAATATAGAAGGTTTATCAAAGTATGATTGTGTTAGTCACAGTCTTGTGTAAATGATAGTCTTATGTTTTCCCAATTTAATTATACAAAATACTGAAAATTAATGAAATCACAAATATTAATGCAATAGAGAGACTGTGCATCGATTTACAAATTTGTCTTAGATTTACTTTTTGCATAGACAATATGAAGGTGGGATGGGCTTTTAATATCAGAGTATGGGGGACATGGCTGTGATTTCATATTATGAATTGATATATTTGCGGACACTGGACGACCAAAAGGACCGTCCTCCATAGCATGTTTCAATAAGTCAAAAATAAAATTAATTGAATACGTTATAAAATTGCTCCCATGCTCGACATTATCCTGGTACTTTTAAAAAAACATGAAGTCAAAAAAAATTTTTAAGAATATTGTTCTTAAAAAAACCTTTCACGTGCATGTGTTGTCTCCAAGTGTGTGTTGTGAGAGGATAGATGCTGATAATAGAGACTCGTTGATCGCTTTTATGTGCTTCAAATTGTTTACAAGAGTGAGCTGGATATGGCTCCATCATAGATAATAAATATATGGATAGGACATAATGGTCTTGTCAGCGGTCTTGGAGGGGAACAATTGAGGCCAAATAAAGTATACCAATATCGAGTATCAATATAAAGGAGCCTCAAATGCCTTCCCCTCCAGTAACGTGGCCTGTCTATATCTTTATTATCGATGGGCTCCATGCATAGCATGGATTAAGGTGTCAACAATCAAAGGTTCAACTTGATAATCAAACACTTAAGTTTGGCAACCTGCAACTCAGGATCTTTTTATTCAAAGTGTCCTAATACGTAAGTCATAAGGAGGTTAGTTAGGTAAACCTATGGTTGGTTGAAGCTATGGTGCCGATGGACGACTAGCGAGACAGGTCGTGAGCTTTGCGAAGATCTTTTTCTACTAACTTTACTATCAAGGTATTCGATATTGTAAACATAACAATGAAAGAAAATATTTAAATATTATTAATTTGGTTCGGTTAGGTAAGGATAGGACAGGAAATTAGACGCTAACTAATTATCATAGTTTTTAACACGGTCTTAAAGACTGTCAGCTAGAGTTGTACCAGTATAGTTATTAAAACTTAAATACAGCCAACATTAAATAATGATGTTTTTACCACGACAAATTATAAAATATAAAAAAATATTATTTTATTAGGATTTAATAATGTTTTCAATACTCATGAGTTTTTGTAAATAGAAATGTATGAAATCAATAGTTTTAATTTAAAATATGGTTTTGTGTTTTGGTATCCTATATGTCAAAGAATTCTCAAGATTTCCTTCCCACACATTTTTTACATCCTTAATAAATTACATTCATTTTTATACATTTTCTAATACATATATTACAGTGATACACCTCTGATCATAACAACTGTTCGTATTATTACAATGTAAACAATACCTATTTTTGGAATGTAGTTATTAGGTACTGTTGTATTTAGCTTCCAGCGTATTCTTTTGTTCACCCAGGTTTCTCAAACAATTTTTTTTCAATTCTTTGAATTCTAATAGATTGATTTGTATAAATATATTTCAACATTAACCGTTATATACCTAGGAGTACACTGAGTACCTGTGTACATACTATATAATTTGAAAAGAGGCTGTCTCACGTTCGCCATTCAATTTAATTATTATATATTTGACTTTTTTGAATTTTTTAGATATATCTTAATTTAAAACATTTAAAAACTGTTTAAGATTTTGGATATTTTAGTTTGAACTATTTAATGTGTGGGTTTACTATTTAAATTTTTCTATAATTTTTTTTGTTTTCTAAAATGTATTTGTCTGCGGGCGCTTATACCTACCATCAATTTTTTTTAAAGATTTTAACTCTAGCTGCATTTTTTGAACATTTCAATTTTATTCGTAATTTTTTTAACTGTTGTTGTATTTTTTGTAGATATTATTTATACATTGATAACCTGATACCCTCTGTATTATCATTCTTTAGTGAGATTATCATTTTGAATAATTTTTCTGTTTAAAATTATTGAGCATTTTTGTTTGTACTTTGTCATGTGTATTCCTTAAGTATAATTTTCTACATATTTTTTTTTTGTTTTCTAAAATGCGTTTGCCTGCAGGCGCCAACACCCCCTTTCAGTTTTTTTTTTTAGTAGTGTGTACCTACTATTTAATTTTTTCTAATTTTTTTTTTGTTTTCTTAAATGCATTTGCCTGCGGGCGCCCACACCTCCCTTCTAATTTTTTTTTATGATTTTGTCACTACTTGAATTATTAAACATTGATAACCATGACTAATACGAATAATCCTTCTTTAATGAACTAAATATTATGAAAAGTTTTTTCCGTTTAAGATTATGGACATCTCAGTTTGTACTCTTTAACATGTATTCCTACTAATTTTTATTTTTTCAAAATTTTTTTTTTGTTTTCTAAAATGCACTTGCCTGCGGGCGCCCACACCCCCCTTTCAATTTTTTTTTTTAGTTATGTGACTCTAGTTGAATTTTCATGTAGACTTGAACATTGATAATCTAATACCCTATGAATAACCCTTCTTTAATAAACTAAATATTTTGAATAGTATTTCTGATTAAAATTATTGGTCATTTTTTTTTGTACTTTGTCCTGTCTATTCCTAAAGTATAATTTTCTCCATATTTTTTTTTTTGGTTTCTAAAATGCATTTGCCTGCGGGCGCCAACACCCCCTTTCAATTTTTTTTTTTTAGTGTGTGTACCTACTATTTAATTTTTTCTAAATTTTTTTTTTGTTTTTTAAAATGCATTTGCCTGAGGGCGCCCACACCCCCCTTTCAATTTTTTTTTTTAGTTTTGTGACTCTAGTTGAATTTTTTTGTAGACTTGAACATTGATATTCTGGTACCCTATGAATAATCCTTTTTTAATAAACAAAATGTTTTGAATAGTTTTTCTGTTTAAAATTATTGGGCATTTTTGTTTGTACTTTGTCCTGTGTATTCCAACTATTTAATTTTTTCTAAATATTTTTTTTGTTTTCTAAAATGCATTTGCCTGCGGGCGCCAACACCTCCCTTCTAATTTTTTTACGATTTTGTCTCTAGCCGAATTATTAAATATTGATAACCATGACTAATACGAATAATCCTTCTTTAATGAACTAAATATTATGAAAAGTTTTTTCGTTTAAGATTATGGACATCTCAGTTTGAACTCTTTAACGTGTGTACCTACTATTTAATTTTTTCTAAATTTTTTTTTTGTTTTCTAAAATGCATTTGCCTGCGGGTGCCAACACCCCCTTTCAATTTTTTTTTTTAGTTATGTGACTCTAGTTGAATTTTTGTGTAGACTTGAACATTGATAATCTGGTACTCTATGAATAATCCTTCTTTTTAGTTTAGTATTTAACTTTTCTATTTAGTTTGAACAAATAACTGCTGCAAGTATAACAATAAATTACAACACATTAGTCATATTTTCTAAATTTTACAAAACAATTAAACTAACTATAAATACGATAAAAATGAAAAGTATGATTGTATAATTTATTTAGATTTTAAATACATTACATTTTTACTATAAAAATAAGTCACAAGTAGCCTTGGCGTAATCAGGCCGTTCAGAGATATTTTGAGGCCCGGGGTAGAATCATGCAAGGGGCTCCTTCAGGCGCGCCCCCAGTATTTTTGTTTTTTTGGAATTTTCTTACTTTCCTTACACACAAGTAAGCAATTTTATTTGTATACATACGTATACGTACGTCCTTATTACGTAATAATAATTGAACTATTTATTAGGTTTATTATTTAAATAGTGATATTTTAGTTTTATATAACTATTTATTATTATTTATTTAGATATCTAACGTCTACTATATTTGTGACGATATTTTATAATGAATAATTTAATGTAAAAAAGGTGGGCAAATGGGTGTCGCTCTGCTGTACAGAAGTTTACAAATGGGTCACAGTAATGGATGGTGTTAAATTTGAATTCATGATATAATATCATTGTATAAGAAAAACGATTCTGAGCGAAAACGGTCAGTCAGCCTATGATATTACCAAGCAGTAGCGGATTTACGGGGGGGGGGGGGGGGTCCATGGGGTCTGGACCCCCCCCAGACACTGATATATACGTATATAATTAAAATTTAAATAATGCATACACAGAATCTGACCCTGCAGTAGGTACACCGTATAACATAACAATATAATATGTATATATTTAAAAATATAAGTATTAAGTAGGTTGATTATCAAGAATCTACTGAAATAATAATAATAATAATATAATAAAATATTTTACAATCGTATTTTAATAGTTTTGATAAAATCGTCCGTCGTAATTCCCGATATTCTTTTGTATTGCGATAGTGAGTTTATCTATGTATTTTTCCACTATAGAGGACAATATTATTATAACACTATTTCTGTAATTTTATACCTACTATTAAAATGTATAGATTAGTTGACCGCCGACAATTGACACTAACACTGATTTTTTAGAACTTTTTGAATTTATTGTAGTCTTTCAGTGAAATATCAGAATGGAACGATATTGATACAAGTGGAAAAGCACAACGCTTACAAAAATTAATCTTAGATGGAGAATTCATTATTTCATTATTAATATTATCAAAAGGTTTTGGATTTGGTTTACCCCTATCTAAACATTTGCAAAAAGTTGACATTAATTTAAAATTAGCAACTAGATTAGCTGATGAAACTTTAGAAGAAATGAAATGTTTTAGTAATAATGCTGAAAACTCATTTAAAAAAATATATACAGCTGCGCACGATTTAGCTGCACAATTTCAAATGGAAATAACGATGCCGAGAGTTATAGGAAGACAAGTAGGTACATAGAATGAATATTCAAGCAAAATCTACCGAAGAGTATTACCGTATATATATCCATATTTAATCCGTACATGGATTCTTACATAACTGAACTTGAACAAAGGTTTGTTAACCATAAGATTAAGCTTAACAATTTTCAGTCACTGTTTGATACAGAAGAAAATAAGGATAAATTTATTCAATTAGTTGATGATTACAAAGATAATCTGGAGTTCACAAATCATTCGTTATTATCAACTGAATATAAATTAAGGCAAAGAAGATTAAAAAACATGGAAAAAAAGCCAGAAAACGCACTCCAAGCAATGACAGTTTGCAATAAAGAAATGTACCCAAGTGTCTTCAAACTCCTTCAGATCCTTGCTACTATACCAGTTTCCACTGCATCAAATGAGCGCTCCTTTTCAAATTTGAAAAGAATCAAAACATATCTACGAAATTCTATGACCGAGGTAAGAATAAATAATTAAATATTACGCAAAATACATCAATAAAAAAATATTTTGATTTCAGGCTAGACTAAACGGCTTGGCAATGATGTCGATTCATAGGGATGAGCAATGCTTAACAGTTGACGCAGTCTTGGCAGAACTAGGCAAAACCAAAAGACGATTAGATTTTATTTTGTATATTTTATGAATATAGCATATATACATAAACACAATATAATACATTTGTTTTTATAATAATAAAAATAATACATTTGAAATACATACTATTTTTTAGGACCCCCCCCAGAAATATTTTGAAAATTCGCCACTGTTACCAAGTAATTTGATGATATTATTGTGAATAAAGTAATTTATATATAACCTATTTACGTGGAACCTTGTTTTCAATTTTCAATCTTTAGTAATAAAAGTTGAACATTTTATATATTTTTAACTACAAAATAATTATTAAATTGTAAATTTGATACATTTTGTCGATATTTGAACTTTAAATGCTTATAAAAAAAAATTGTGCCTATGTATTTTTAATATTTTTCAACTGCTATTGTAAAAATATATCAGGAGCCTTGTATTAAATTTTCACGCTTTATTTCCCAACAAATAAAATTGTATTGATATTTATAGAAAAAAAAACAAAAAAAATTGCAAACTGACAATGTCCGTAAACAGCTCAAAAAGAGTCAAATTATTTTCAAAATTTTATCGTGTATAGAAAATGCTAATATAAACATCCAGTGAAATTTTCAAGTATCTACAGTCATACATTTTTTAATTACAACAAAATAAGAAAATCGTTACATGAGAAATCGAATAAATATCAAATGTTGTAAAAATATGAATTTCAAACGCTCGTAAAAATTTAATTTGACTTTCTTAGATTTAAAAAGAAAAATTTTTATGAATTATCAACTCAAAATAATTTGCTAATTTTTGCGCCTATGGATGACCTATCTTTTACATTAAATGGATCATCCAATATAGATGAAATATAATTAAACCTAATGTTACCTTTACCTAGGTACTAGATTTGCTACTACCAATATAATGTATAAATATGGAACTATTCTACAAAATTAAATTTAAAATTACGAATTAGTCATCAATGATGCAAGGCTTGGAAGTGACCAACTTCTGTAATTAAAAATGTTTTCTTATAAATTTTAAAAATAATTGGAAATAAATAAATATTATTATTATCAAAAAAAAAAAACTTCTCATACATAAATACCTTTAAGAGGATGTCAGCGCAGTATTTGTTTTCTCTTTCTGACCCACACGCGACATGTACAAAAAATCATTTTTTCTATATTTTTAAGTTATCTTAGAGTAACATTACCTATTACAAAAAAGATAGAGAATAATATTATTAAGGGAATGACATATCGATTTGTCGAAATATTTTACCAAAACAATTTAAATTTAAATTTTTTTTTTTATTTTGAAAGTCGAATACAAAGTCAAATAACAATAAAATATAAAATAGATAGATCATTCCCTCAAAAATATTATTCTCCATCTTTTATAAAAGGTGATTTTACTCAAAGATTACTTCAAAACATAGAAAAAATGATTCTGCGTTAATGTGTTTTGTACATGTTGCGCGTGGGCCAGAGAGAGAAAAGAAATAGTGCGCTGACATCCTTTAAAGATAACATTTTATTTTTGTACTCCCAACCACTACAAACATTTAATTGAATTGGTAGTTTCTCATGTGTATTGATTAAAAATCATTATTCAGATTAATTAATAACATTAATCTATAGGTATATCAATTTAGGTAAAAATGTGAACACCAAGAAACAAAATAACTAAAAGAAACCATTTTACTGCTTGAAAATGTAATTTGGACAGTGACATAGAATTAATTAAATTATTTATTTATTTTAGTAGATGAAAATAGACCATACAAAGTAAAAGATATAAACAAACGTTTTGTTAATTTTTTAAGCATAATAATTTAAGTTTGATTTCTTTTTAGCTTGCACTTCCATAATGGCATCCATAAAATCTTCATGAGTAACAGTTGACGCACCTCTTCTTAAAGCAATCATACCCTAAAAATTAAAATAAATCATTTTATTTAATGATGGATTAAATTTAAATTGTTCAGAATACACATAGCTAAGGAAATAATATTAATAGTAAACATGAATAGTAAGAAAACAAAGATAATTGGAAAATATAATATGAATGGAGAAACAATAAATTAAAAGTATAGAAGAATCATACAAGAACTCCCATGTTTTTTAAAACAAAATAAGAAAATATTAGAATAAATCTCTGAATAACTGATAACTAATAATAATAGGTACCTATGTGCAATATTTTTGGAAAAAATTAGTTTAACCTACTATATTACCAATAGTCATATAAAATATCATTGGAAACAGTCAGTCACACCGTCTCTGATCAAATAATTTTTTTGTAAGGAATCATTAAATTCAAAATTAAGGCCCTTGCAAACGTGTCATTTTGAAGTTTTGTTTGAGCAATTCTTTCACTCCTTGGGGTCACGGCTCGTATTCGTGTACGTAGTAAATGATTACTATACTCTGTTCCACCTAAGAGTGAACCACACGGAACCGAGTATAGTGTGTGTATACTCCACACACCTCCCCTGCATTATACATATTACACAACTGCATGCATATTTCATTTATTCATTAGTTAAAAATATTCAAAATCAATTTATGGATGTGAAATGGCTACACGCCTAACAAAAATTTAAGTACTTCCAAAGGTTCGATTTAAAAAATGTAAAGATGTTTGAATGCATTAACAAGATTACTTTGCATCCGTCGGAATACTTTTTCAATTTTATCAATTTTCCAAAAACTAATAAACATATTGAATACATGCTCTGGCCGATGCAAATCAAAAATCTTTAAATTTTTTAAATCAAACCATTACAAGTATTTTAATTGTTGTCAGTCGCTGTGGTCGTTTTTATGAACAATTGACAAGGTTTTCGAGGGCCTTAACACATCTAAACAGTAGTAAGTTACATTCTAAATCAAATCTATTATACAGCAGTGACTCCCTCAGTTTTATAACAAATATTTTACAAGTCTCCCAATAACCCCTCGATTAAATTTGGCTCGGTTTCTTAAATTATGAATAACACATGACCAATTAATTTAGATTAAAAATAATATTATTAATAGAAGTGTGAACATTTTATGATTCATAGTTATTTAACACCATACTTTTAAATATGGTTAAATAAAATTAAACAAAATCTGAATTTTAAATTTTACCATAGAATACCTATTGTGTGTAACAAATTTTTAGTAAACAAAACATATCATAATATAAGAAATACAATTACAAGTTATGGGGGACGGAGTGGCCGACCCGAGTTCGATACCTCGGCAGCGGGCGGCATTTTTCTTCGGCCAAGTCACGGTGAGAAGTGCTGTCATCCCCCACCCGGGTATGGCAGATACCTACGGGTGCCCACTAAAAAATCTGCCAAACGTGTTTAAACCTACAGTACCCTCCCATACAGTTACAAACCACCAAATGGCCTAAGTTGCCAGGGGTTAATTAATAAAAAAAAAAAAATTATATATAATTTATATTTATAATATGAATGTATATTCTGTCTCATATAAGAGTAACCTCAGGCAGGATTCTGTGCACAAAAATCAATATAATCGAGAGGAGCAAGGAAAATCAAACGCTGACTGAGGTTACTCTTATATGAAACAGAATATAGAAGGGTATATTTCTATGTTATACATCTAATAGTTTAGTCTACCTAAACATTAAAAATACAATTTTACTATGTAATAAATATAACCTAGGGTACCATTGAATATAACTGGTGTTAAAAGTCAACTTACAGCTTCAACACAAACAGCCTTGCATTGTGCTCCATTAAAATCGTCAGTCGATCTTGAAAGTTCTTCAAAGTTAACATCAAATTTGTTCATCTTTCTTGAATGTATCTGCATAATACGTGCACGAGCTTCTTGATTAGGGTGTGGGAACTCAATTTTTCTATCTAATCGGCCAGACCTCAACAATGCTGGGTCCAAAATATCTACTCTGTTAGTAGCTGCAATCACTTTTATATCGGCTGTTGAACTAAAACCGTCCAATTGATTAAGAAGTTCCAACATAGTTCTTTGTACTTCTCGATCACCAGCTTTTTCAGAGTCAAAACGTTTTGTACCAATGGCATCCAGTTCATCAATAAATATTACTGCAGGTGCTTTTTCTTTAGCTAAAGCGAATGCATCTCGTACTAATTTTGCTCCATCACCAATAAACATCTGTACCAATTGTGGACCAGCAAGCTTTAAAAATGTTGATTTTGTTTGAGCAGCACATGCTCGAGCTAAAAGGGTTTTCCCAGTACCAGGCGGACCGTACAAAAGAACTCCTTTTGGTGGTTGTATACCAAGATTAATAAATTTCTCTTTGTGTGTCATAGGTAACACTACAGCTTCAATAAGCTAAAATAATACAATTTCCGGATTTAGTATGAAATATAGAAGTTTATAACTAATAAATTACCTCTTGAATTTGTTTGTCTAAGCCACCAATATCTACATATTGTTCAGTTGGTCTTTCATCAACCTCCATTGCTTTAACACGAGCATCATATTCAGCTGGTAATGTTTCTAATACTAGATACGAATCTTTATTAACACCGACCAGATCACCTGGTTTTAATTGTTCTGGATCTACTAGACCAATAACAGGTAAGAAGTAAGTCTGGAATAAAAATAATTCATATTTAGAACAAGGAATGAGACAATAATAAAACTACATTATTAATATTTAAAACAACTGCTAACTTGTCTTGTTGATGTTTTAATAACTGCACATTTCCCTGTTCTTTGGCTGTCTAAATCAACTACAGCACCATCTTCTTCGGTATCTTGAGGGTCGACATCTAATAACTCTATCACATTAGATACCAAATAAGGCAATGTCTTGTTGACTTTAATCTTTTCTGTGTTCTCTTTAATCTTGTCAGCTTGCGATTGCAGTTCATGTGATATACGCATAACATCACTTTTCATGACTTTTATGTCATTGTCTAGCAGACGTGTGCGTGATGTTATTTCTTCATTGGACATGAGCAAAATCTCATCTTCTACCCGGTCCTATAATTAATTACGATTGGTTAAGTAATAAACATTTATATATTATAATATATAGTGTACTTGTAAGCATACACTATTTAGCAAACAATTAATTAAAAAACAGAACTTACACTGTCCTCCCAAACTGATGGATCTTCTAATGTCTTACTGGTTCCTTCTTCAGCCATGTTGTGAATCTGTTTTATATTTTAGGAAAATTAGATGTATACAAGAATATGAAATATATTAATTTAAGCTGATGAGTATAGAACCTGCGACTCACTATATTACTATATAAATATAATAATAAATAACAATAACTATTAAGAATATAAGACGATGATAAGTTCTGTACGTAACTTCGTTTCGTTTACAATGATTGTTGATTTTCTGCTGATATCACCATCACCTAGCCAAATACCATAACCTCAAAATGTTATTATCTTTAAATTGCAGTGGTGCTATCGTAGTGGGAAAAAATAAAAAATTGTAATCGTAATTATGACGACAAATAAAGAGTTAAAGAATATATTAAATATTTTGTTCTTCTACTCAGTATGTCAATATGACAAATTAATTAAATTAAATTTATCATGGTTCTACATAAAAATATAGATACAAAAATTCTTGACTCTTCCCCTATAAACGTTTTAAAGTTTGCAGGTAATACATAGACTTCTATGGTAATAGTACATTAATGTTCTATGATACGACTAATATTGATTTTTTAAATTGTGATAATATTGATAAATTCAAATCATGTTTAAATATAAAAAAACATAGAACGATAGGACAGGACAGGACGTAGGTACTTAATCGATATTTTTTCCTAAAAAAAAAAATCTGTGACAAGGTCCTTTTTGATCGCGATCCTTAACGAATTGTAAAAAAAAGAAATCTCGACTTAGAGCCATGAAAAAAATTAAAACACGAAGTCGCCAACTAACCATTGATTAGTGATTAACAACGTTAACTATTAAATATTAACTTAATTATGAATTATTATTTATGGTTTAGTCAATAGTTAGTGTTAAATATTAAAGTTCATAATCTTTATTATATTATTTACATTTTTACAGCTTCATTTAATGCAATAATATTAATGTATAATATTTGATTTAATTGAACTAGTATCAATGTAAGTGTATTATGTCCGTGTTCTCAGAAATTTCATAATCTTTCTTAAAGGTTTTTCCTAAATTTTTATTATAAGCTGTGTAAGTTAACGTGTTGAATAATGCTACCGGGACGTGGAGTTGGCTGTTTGCCGGGTAAGTTTTTAGCAAAACATTATGTTATGTCTATACTGAAATTATAATTTGTTAGTTATTCATTATTATTACTTTTCCCCATTAATTTGTACCTTACTATTTTATCCCACAGATAATCCTTTGGGTCTTTCTTGGCATGATAGTAATTGGATTCCGATGCTCAACTCTAATAACATACTAGACTACTTCTCGGAACGTAGTAATCCATTTTACGATCGGAGTTGTAATAATGAGGCTATTAAAATGCAACGGCTCAGTATGGATCAGTTGAGGTAAGAACCCAAGTCAAATGTATGTATTTTTATTTTTTACATCAATACTACTTATTGACACTTGTAAAATAATTGCCTAGTTAGTAATAAATATTTATGTTTTAAATTATTGAAATAACTAACTAGTAACTTTTGAAAATTATGTTTTTTGGCCAGGGACCTATTTAATTTGAACTATAAGTTTCCTGGTTAGGTTTGATGACGTGTTTTCCCTGAGTCATAACAATTAATATTTATTTAAGTACTAAAGTCTTAATAATAAATTATTTTTCATTATGTTCAATATTGGCTAATCATTAACATCTATTAATATTGATAGTTAATTTGTATACATGTATTTTGAAATGTATACATGCCACATGGAGTTATGTTTTAATATTATTCTCTGCCATAAAGCTTTGATTTAATTATAATTTATAAACATTCGATCAGAATACAATTATTATACTTTTATGCAAAGTGTTTCTACAGGACTTCAAAAATTTGATATGTGCTAATTATTTGAAGAATTTTCAATGTACATTTTGGACTAATTCAACAAAACATCATTGTATAGGCTAGATTTCCTTAAAAAGTTGCTTAAATGCTTAGAATTTTGAAAAACTTGGCCCCAGTGCTTTAAATGTCAAAGAATACATTATTAAGTAAGAGTGCTAATAAGAATATTTTAATATTACTTTTTCTTTTCTTTATAAACGTTTTATTTTAGTAATATGATTGGACTGGAGTATTGTCTTCTTCATGTGCAAGAACCAATTTTGTATGTAGTACGTAAACAACACAGACATTCTCCAACACATTCTACACCAATTGCCGATTTTTACATTGTTGCTGGAATAGTTTATCAAGCTCCAGATCTTCTTTCAATTATTAATTCTCACATGGTATGTAAGATTTTGATAACATATTAACATTATATATAATATAAATATATATATTTTTTTATATAACTACATAATATATTAATATTTAATATTACCTATATTAGGGTTAGGTGCAATATGTGTGTTAAAGTTACGAGTATAAAATCTATTATATAATATATTTAATACTTAGTATCTAGACACTTTTTAAAATGTGATAAATCACTAAGCACTGTGTACAATTCATAAATTGCCAAGGCAATTCAAATTTTTAATGATATATTATTATGTATTCATAATAATTTTTAGTAAATACACTACATTTCGAGTATTATTTAATTTGTCATTAAAACCACTTTTTCGTCATCTACTTCAAATATAATATTACCTACTTAAATATTTTTGTATATCAATGTTGCCGGTAGATCACATACAACATGATAGCCAAGTTATATCAATTAGATGCCTTGGCTAGATTATAATTTCAAACATTTAATTTTTTGGGGGGATTGCTTTCCATCTGTAGGAGACAGATGGAAAGCAATCAACTTGTTTTTATTAATAGACTTTATGTCAAATCAATGTCCTACAATATAATATACTCTATTCAACTTAAGAAATGTACTTAGTAGAGCTCAAGAGCATGGTTCAATACACATCAAGCGTACTACCGTCTAGTGAACTTTGGTCACCGCCAAATGTATTTCTAAACTTTAATAGAGTACATATTGTAGTATGCATTTTAATAGACTAGAAAAATGGAACATAGTTGCTTCTTTTTGAATTTTTTTTATAGTACATACTTTATTAAAATTTTTAAAAATGTTCTTTTTTTAGATGTCTTCAGCATACCATTTAGAGACTGCATTCGAAGAACTAAACTCATTAGCTAGATTTCATCCATCTAAAGGTTATTCATGGGAAAATCGTAGACCTGGTCAGCCTACTGGTCCTGTAACAGCTCCTCCACCATCTCCAGTTAAGGTTACCGGCAAAAGAGACATTGAAGAAGCTAGTTCCCAATTTCAAAGATTACGAGTAGACATGTTGTTAGTTGAATTAACAAGAAAGTTTCCTTTACCTTTACCTCAAGCTCTTGCAGCAACACCTCAAAATACTATAAATAATCAACAAACAAGTAAATACATTTTTTAGAATTAAAATTAAGTTATACAATTTAAAATAGTTTAAGTAACTACTTAGTACTTATTATGTTCAGTGTTTGATTTGAGGGTAGTGTATTCTGTGTAAAATCCTTTCTTTTTAAAGATACTTTTTTTAACCCTTCTAAATTTCCTACCAAAATGAAATACTAAGAATGGGATGTAATGAACTCTTTCATTTTTATTGTTATAATCAAATATAAATTATAACTATATAATTTATTTCAAAATATACAGATTTTATATTATTTTGTACATTTATATATGCACAGATTTTATATAATCTGTGATATTAGTATGAAAATAATATTGGTAATTGGGGTTTGTTTATAATAAAGCTTGAATAATAAAATGATTACTTTTTTATTTGTTTACAGATGAACTAATTAAAAAAGAAGTAAAACAAGAAATAAAACAGGAAATGATTCAAGACATAAATATTAAACAAGAACCTCAGTCTACTAACTCTTTATCGCCATCAATGAGACCCCCTCCAGAGAAAAAGTTTAAGCCGGCATAATGCTCTTCTTATGTATAACATATTTATATATTATTTAATTACATGATCTGCATTTTATATACAGACTAAAGTTAATATATAAAGTATAATATACTTGATGGCAACTAAAGCCTTTTACTTATTTTAATCCAAAATTAATTGTTATTTTTATACTATAAATAATAGGATTATTTTATAATAAAAATAATATGTTCAAAATAAGTACTCAGTTTTAAATGTTAAATATGTACATACGCATATGTATTTTTGTAAAATCTTAAGAGAAAAAAACGATACAATAAACATTTACATAACATATTAGGTATGCTATTTATTTTAATTGTTTTTGTTGGGTATACTAAATAGTATATATTAATACTAATTTGTGTTAGTTTACAATGATTTAGTACGATAACATGGTACCATCTTTAATTTCATATCATATCATATGCCAACTTATTTGACCAATTGGCTGTAGTAAATTGTAATATTTTTGCCTATATTAAGTGCAAAACGACTGTTATTATTTAATAGATTCCTCTTTATGTATTGTTTGTTTCTTCTCAATTTAAGCTCTTGATTAAAGGCATGATACTGCTATATCTTTACCTTCCATAAGTATTTCATTTGATTGTTATAGAAAATTTTGAATGTTTGAATAATATTTATAATTCTGCTTTATTTTACATTTGAACATAAATAAATACTTTAAATTTAAATTTTTAATAATTGAATAGGTATGTTGTAAACATTGTCTTAATGTTCATATAATATTAAGCCTAATTATTGTTAACTTTTTATAATAATACATTTATCGTTCCAATTTTAGTATATGTACTGCTGAAGTAAGTACAATTTATAATATATTGCATTTTAGCAATTTATCTTAGTTACAGAAACATGTTACGTATTAACACTTTATACTATACTAGTACTTATACTTATACTTATACATAACACAAATCCTAGAATTATTTTAGCCTAAAAATTGGTAAAAAAAAAAAAGGTGAAACTATAATTTTTGAATATTGCCTTTCTATGTTATTAAAAGCTATTATTATTAGAAAATTAGTCGTAAAGTTTAAAGTTAAACAAACTGTATTACCGGGTTTCTGGTAAACTGGCCGTGGTAACAGTTTCATTAAAATCAACATAATATACAATATTATTTTGTCTAAATTCAGATATATTTAATGGTTGTCTAATATAATAATATATACATAGTAATAGATATATTATATATATATAATAAAATTAAATAATCATAACCCACTTTGGTCTTTAATCGTGATTATAAGTACATTTTTGTTCACTTAATGACCCGTGGTTTTGTTTAATAATAAGAAAAAAACTAGTTGGTGGAGGAGCTACGCACATGGTCTCCACAACTGTTTTTTTTTTAGACTCGTGTAGTTTATTAGACGCCTTACATAGGTGTCTATAGGTCACTCACTGCAGGTGGTAGTCGAGATATCCGACATACCTACTGGCTACTATGTGATCCTTATTTTGAAGACCTTCCGGCCAACCAGACCGTGAAGGGCAGACGACTTTAATTCTTCAAAGCGTAGAAGAGACGTTAAATTAAGTTGTTGCCTATAACCCATTAGGACGTAATAGCAGACTATATGAAAATAGTCATAGTCATAACTCATAGTATACCTAGTCTGTGCACTGTGAAAGTGTACATATTATAATAGTCAACAAGGTACTGAAGGTAGGTATGCCGTATGCATAATATTATATGTTATATTATGTAGGTATAATATTGTATACATTTTTTGGCATGGAATTTGGATGTACCGACCTATATAACCTATATACTCGTATATCATAACAGTATTATAATAAATTATCATATTCTTGTAAAATATATTACACACATAATATTATACACGGATCTCGTACATTTCGATCGTATTACATCCGCGATGCGTGATTACATAGTATTATAATAGGTATCATGATAGGTATATTAATAGAAATACGTGCATTGTCCAATTAGATAGGTATGTAATATTCCGATAGCATTGGGACAATATTACAATTAATATTATCATGACGACGTTGACGACATTGTCGATGGTGTCGGTTTGGCGGGAGTCATCGTGATCTTTTTGAAACCGTACACAAGCAGTACCGTGTAGAGTACAAACGCCAACGATATTGTGATCATCACGTACATGAATAGATTGAGCTCTGGTTCTCGGAAACGGGTTTTCTTCAACCACTCGAGCACCTCGGTTTCGGTATCCAGACTTCCTGCGCATGGTGTACAACAGTCGACACGTTAATATTACAAAATATATTATACACTTTTGCATTATAAGAGTAAGTAGGTAGCCAGATAGGTATAAATAATAAGTTTTTAAAGTTTCAATTTTAACTGAATGTATCAAATTAAAAATTTAAAAATGATTTTGTAACTATTTAATCTATAAAATGTTAAATTTTTATAGTTAAAGATTGACAATTTTAAAACAACATTCCACGTAAGTGGGTTATAATGTAACCAAAAAATCTAAAAAATATGAGAACAGTTATTTCTTTTTAAAGTTTTTTATGTTAAAAATTGGACAAAATTAGATATCTAAAGAAAGAAGAACAATTTAAGTTTTGTGTTATATTTAAAAAATATATGTGGGTACATGAAACTTCTCAAGTACATATTAATTATATTATTATATACAATAATATTAATTCAACTAACTGGCTACCGTATTAATAATAATAATATCGTTATAATATAAATTATCCTTGGCTGAAAAACAGTGGCGTCATTTGGGATGGGAAGGGGCAGGGTGGCCAACCCCCCTTGTCATTGGCGGGCCGCCGTCGGCCAGGGTATGGGCTAGTTTTGGGCCTTTATATAGTAGTTACCTAATAGGTAATATGTTTAAGTATCCCTCTACATATTATGTTTTAATTATTTAGTTATTGTTATCTCTCAAAAAAATGGGTTACTAATGCTTATGATGTAGCCTTTGATACTAACAACTAGTAAGTATAAAATTATGTAAGAAGGCTAGTTGTATTGAGATAAAAATACAATTGTAATGTAGTGTAATGTAGGTAATTGTAAGCAAGCAGTTTTTTTCAGTTTTATTTTTGGCCGGTCAAAAATTTTGCCTTTCTCAAAAACTGAAATGCCCCACTGTTGAAAAACTGTTTTCACTATCAGAATCGTTTTTCATATGCAATGATATTATGTCATTGAATTCAAATTTAACACCATCCATTATAGTAATCTATTTGTAACCTACTGTACAGCAGAATGACATCCATTTACCCGATTTTTGTCATTTTATATTTTTATTCCATTATAATTTTTTACTTTTTACTTTTTACTTATAGCTTATAAATTATTTAATTTATAGGTGATACCTAATTAATCGACTATACTCATCCGAAATTTAATTTTTATACAATAAATATTAAATACATAAATGTAATATATGATTGTCACGTTTACTATTTAACAAAAAGTAAAATTTTTATTTTGTTTCAACTAAAACCCATTTAAGAAAAAATATATTTTGAAATAGGTTGTGAGTATTTTTTGTTAAATTAATCACTTACTGGTATATTATTATTATATATACTTCTTCGTTCTTGTGTATTGTTAAAAAAATATACCTACCTCTGTATACACTCGGAAACTTATTGCGGAAGTAGACAATTGCTGGAAGCTTAGTAACACCCCATTTGCGTGCATAACGGGCATCGGCCATCTTGACAAAAGTGATGTCCATGTTGTTCGTTTCGTCGTCTATAGTCTCCAGCCTCGACAGCACTTCGGCACTTTCGGGTACATCGTTTTCGTCTGTCACAAAACACAACTCGTACAACATTATAATAGCCATTTTATGACAACACTTGCGTCAGTATTGCGTGTATTGTTTATAATGACGGTAATAACTAATAATTCTTTATAGGTATACTATTATGGGTCTTAAGTTTTAACTATTAATATTATAATATAACTATATATACGTTTAGATCAATAGATCCTCGATACTCATACTTCACAATATTTACGACAGTGAAATTAAAAAATCTAACATAGTTAGATTGGTAACAAAACAATTTAGACCTTTAGGCTTTAGGTATTCTTCAATCAGCGTCTGCCTGTAATTCTCTACAAATCAATACAATTTTTACTCCAATATGACAATATATTATCACAGCCCAAGGATTTTTGATAGGTAAGTTTCAAATTTGTGTCCTATAGGTATTACAATATAAGTCACTGTTTTGTACGCATACATCGTTAATAATTAATATTATGATTCAAGATTTTCTAAAATTAAAATAACCATATAGGTATTAAATAATAATGATTGCAGGTATACAGATATTGTGTAAGTATCACGAAATTACTTGGTCTCAGAACCGCATTATGCTTACGTCTGTTCTATAAAAATCCATCAGGTATAATATAGGCATCAGTATAATAATTATGTTTAATAGATTAAAATATAACATAATTTAATATTTATATTTTATAGGGTAGGACGAAAGAATATTTGATTCTCAAATGAATAACGGAATAGCGAGAAGTGACGACTGACAACACTAATCTACATAATCAGCATTATGTAAACCATTTAAGAGAACGTAATACACTGATATCCGCATGAATTGTCTCCATCTTACAACTTACAAATGCGTAACCTAGCACATTTTACGCTCAGCAGAATACTGTAGCTCTGTTGGTTTAAGAATTAGAGTGAATTGACCTCTTATAAAATTTTAAGGTAAGATTATTATCTAGGGCCCCACGTAAGCTTTTATTTATATAATTCCTTATGATTTTTAAGTAAGATATGACCTGCTTGAAACAATAAAAATGGTCAAAAATTACTTTTAAAAAAGGTGGGTAAGTGGGTGTCACTCTGCTGTACAGTAGGTTACAAGTGGGTCACTGTATTGGATGGTGTTAAATTTGAATTCAATGATATAATATCATTGTATAAGAAAAACGATTCTGAGCGAGAACGGCCAGTCAACCTATGATATTACCAAGTATATTTGATGATATTATTGTGAATAAAGTAATTTATATATATAACCTATTAAGTGGAGCCTTGTTTTCAATTTTCAATTCTTAGAAATTTGATAAATATTGTCAAAATATGAACTTTAAACGCTTATAAAAAAAAATTGTGCCTATGTATTTTCAACTTCTATTAGAACGATATATCAGGAGCTTTATATTAAATTTTCAAGCTTTTTTACCCAACAAATAAAATTTTATTGATATTTATAGAAAAGAAAACTAAAAAAAATGAAAACTGACAATGTCCGTAAACAGCTCAAAAAGAATCAAATTATTTTCAAAATGTTATCGTGTATAGAAAATGTTAATATAAACATTCAGTGAAATTTTTAAGTATTAGTTGAGTTGCACTAAAAACCAAAATCGATTTTCTCGAAAACAGATTTTGCTTAAAAATTCCCGTTTTTCCTTAATTTTTCTTTTGTTTTTCACGGTGCTTTTGAAAACTACTGAACAATTTTTACTTTTGACCCCCCAAAGTACCAACTAGATTCACTTTCCTATCAGAAAAGTTACTATTGAAGAAAATCCAAGCACTTTTACTGTTCTAAAAGATGATGACAGACACAAAAAAAAAAAAAATAAAAAAACACACATCATTACATTAAATCGCTCCGCTCAGAATCTAAAATACTAATATCAATAATAGCCTACGTGAGGTCCTAGATAACAATCTTACCTTTAAATTGTATAAAAGGTCAATTTACTCTAAACCAACAGAGCTACACTTTACGCGCGTAAAGTGCTATGTTACGCACTTGTAAGACGGATACCAATACCAACACATGCGGGAATCACATCCTCACTCTTCTAAACTAGTATATGATACTATGATAGTATATATTTTTAATTATTATTAGTAAGTAGGTACGTAACTACATAAGTAACTATAGCCAGATAAGTAATTTATAAAACTCCCTAGTAATAATTATAGTATAACAGTAGGTAGGTTAATATACAATATATTAATATATCTGTACCTATACTTTATTAATTATCTATCGTAAATTGTTTAAATATATTAACTGATTAATTATAATTTTATATTTTTAATTGTTGACTTTAACCTAACCCAATTTAATTTTATTGGTACCCCTTGAGTCATCGAGAACCTATTTTATACTACGACGATCGTGGTAGGTACATGTACTTACAGAAAAACACCGTCACGAATTCATTTTCATTAAGTAATTTCGTTAGCATTTTCTTGTTTACCTCATCAATTTCATTTTTTATTTCAAACACATCCTGTGAAGTTAACCATGATAACACCTTATCTTCATCACTCAAATCTCCTATAAAATGATCAAGAGATTATAAATAATGCACTCAACAGTCAACACGCTATTTGTAATTTTTTACCGTCAAATATTTCAGGCACTCTCTTTCTAAAATATACCAATGATGGTAAACTTATGATGTTGTATTTTGAAGCCACTTCTGGATCTGATATTTTAACCATGTCGATACCGAATAAATCTGCTTCGCCGTCAATTATTTCTAGTTCTTCTAAAATACCACCACATTCTTCACAGTTTTCATCGTCTAAAAATTTTTGAATTCAATTTAATGTATTATTGCGGATATAACATACCGTTCTGGATAGAAGTTTATTTACAGAAAAACACTGCTAGTAGTAATGATTCGTCCAATAGTCTTTCTAGCATACGACTATTTACCTCTTCGATTTCATCTGCGAGTTCACGATTGTCGTCATCTATTAGCCATTCAAGAACTGATTCCTCATTTTGTAAATCACCTAAAAACACGTTAGGTATAATATTTTATAATAACACGTCCTAAATTATATGTATATTTTAAATTTTATTACAGAATCATGGGCGCAAATAGATTTTTAGATTTTTTTTTTTGAGGGGGGGGGGAATGAAGCCCTATTATAAAAATATTAAATAAACTTAAAAGAAATATAGAAACTGTTTAGGGGTGGGGTCTAATGAAATTGTTTGGGGGATAAGCCCCTAAACCCTCCTATTTGCGCCTAAAGAATCATATTGATTACCATCATATAGTAGAGGATTTCCGTTTCTAAAGTATACGAGTGCTGGGAATGTCTTAATTGAATATCTTTTGGCTAATTGTGGATCTTGAATCTTTACCATGTGTATGCCATATAGATCGCACTCGTCGTCTACTCGTTCTAAATCTTCTAAAATTTGATCGCAAACATGACATGCTTGTTTATCTTCATAGAATAATAAAGAATAATAAGTTAATTGAAATATTACATTTAACATAGTAGAAATGTACAGGATAACTGATAAGTAATTTAAAATTTTTGTAAACAAAAAACTCTCAGAAAGATAATTTTAGTAAAATAGGTATGCTTTTAGTACAAATTTATATTTTTATTTTTATTTTAATTTTTGTTTTAAATATTCTGTAAGTATTGATTATTTATTATTTTTCATTATTATTAATTATTACTGCTGTTTTTATTGATTTTTTTAATCTATGCTAACATTTTTGAAACAGTCTATTTATTTAAATATTTACGAACCTTAATTTACATTTAACCGATCAACATTGACACAAGTCACTCAATTTATTAAATGTATTTATATTACCTATAATGTAATGTTAGAAATCAATTAATTTTAGCTATCGGAAGCGATTCCAGTACTAGAGGGTCACTTTCAAAATAGGAAGCAATTCGAGTACTTAACCTTTTTGAAAAAAAAATCACTGGAGGCAATTTGTGAGCGCCCACCTATTTACTACTCAAGATAAATAAATAAATGTGGCTCGTCGCAGTGGCTGAAATCAATCACGCAACGTGATTGCGAGTAAGCATCAGCCGCTGCTACTAGTTCCCGGATGGGTGACCACCCGAGTCCATATAGTGGCAAAAACCTTGCCACACAACCACATGTTGCCAATCAACCGTACCAACTATACCAACCATTCCAACCTTACCAACCGTAACCCATACAATAGCTAATGGCCATAGTTTCCGGGCTCTAGACAAATAAAAAAATAATATAATGCAATAAAAAAGAAGTGACTGGGAATACATTAATTATCTTCTCCAGCACTTGTTTATTTTTTAAATTTAGGTAATTGTTTAGTTTTAAAATTACATATTGTAATGATGAATATAGACATTTTATTATGAATTATAATATGTAATATTAAGTAGATGAAATTTTGTATTGTTAGTATATAATATTAACTTTTTACGACTTATTAGTTATTTTTTGAATTTTTTCCTTTCTCGTTATATTGTAAATCGTACCTGTACTTTTGACGTTTAACAACAATAAATCTTATAAAATAATGATTTAACTCATACAAGGAAGTTTTAAATAATTATGATTTCTCAATTCTGTAGAACAAAAAAAAAAAAATACGGGATTTACCTCTGCTGTGAAGCAAGGTTTGAAAATACAAAGTTATTAAGAATAGGCTATCGCAACGAACTAATGAATGTTTTAAATTATTTAAATATAAATCATTACACCGTTATACGAAAAATGACTTAGGAAGAAGAATTTGGACCAAATTCTTTAGATCAGTATCTATTTCTAAGGATAGTTTAATGCTATATTATACAGTGTAATTATTATTTATTTATATGACTTTAAAGACAAATCAACTCTACAGTAAGTCTAATAATAGTTAGGGATAATAAGTAGGTAGTATCAAAGAAGTGAAATTAAAAAGGCAAAAATAAAATAGAATAATTTGGAATTTCTTATTATGAAATATTTTTAATGGTTTTATACAATATATGATACCAATCAAAAGATTAATGCAGTTTGATTTTACTTACAAAAATATACAGCCAAGTATTGAGTTTCTTGAACAATTGATTCTAACATCGATCTTGTGACCAATTCAATTCTGTCCTCAGTTCTCTGTGTTATTAACCATTGAAGAACTTCTTCTTCTTCCTTCAAATCTCCTGTATTTATAGAATATAAATAATAATATCGTTATATCAAATTCAAAATAGCTATCATACTTATCAAATGACAATGTGTAATTTACCTCCGAATAGATTTGGTACCGAATGCTCGAAGTAGACCAACGCCGGTAATTTTGATACACCATATTGCTCAGCAGCGTCAATATCCTAAAGTATAGACCATATAATAATATACATGAAAAATAGCCATAATATTATCTTTTGCTGCTGTGGATTATAAAATAACGCAAATACGAAATGTATGTTTAAAAATTGGATTACTTGTGTTTTAATAAAAGTAATCCCATGCCGTTCACAGTCGTCGTCAATATTTTCTAGTTCTTCTAAAATACTTGTACATGAGTCACATTCATCTTCACTATCTGCAAATATTTATGCTTATATATAATTATTAATATTTATAAGACACATAGATAGTATACTGCAATCATATCTAATTTTAGCTGTGATCTTTTGTATATACAAATCTACATATTCATGCGGAAATTCATCTAGTAATCTAGTCATCTATTCTAAGTAAAAAATAACAAAACAGACCGACTCATTTATATTTTGAAATTTTAAAATGTAAAAGTTTATTTATAAGTATAATTACAATATTCGATTTTGGAGGGGATACATACGTATATTGTATATGTATATTGTATTAGTTAGTCTTAATCAAACTACTATATAAGGGGGGAGCGGGATATCGAAAAACTAAGGGCAACTATAGACCTATAGACCTACGTTGATAAATTTTTCTAAAATGTTTGAAAAAATAATTAAAGCAAGAATGATTACGTAGGTACCTGGAAAAAAATAAGCTATTGTTTAAAAACTAGTACGGTTTTAGACCGGGCTTAGGAACAAAGAATGCCTATTATATGATGAAACCAAATTTATATATCATGAATTAGACAATGGTAATAACTAATAAATTATTAGTTATTATACAAAAAAATGAAATAACATTTTTACTAAAAAAATTCACTGTATCATTTTTGTTCTTATTAAATATCAATTACATGTTGTCACTAAGTATTTATCATTTATTCTCTTGTATTCAATTGTTGTACTATTCTATACGTCCGTTTTCACGTTATCTCGTTTCTCAATTCTTAACATGTAAAAATAAACTGTGTTTTTTTTCTTCTATTTTTATTATTACATTACTTGATTAATTAATTAATATTTTGTAAGAAGGTGTCTGTCTACTTCACCACAAACTATTTAGATTAAAGGAGTAGATTTATTATTTATGCCATAAGCATAACTGTATTTTAAATAAATAAAATTATCCAATCAAAAAAATTAAATAAATATTTATTACCTAATATAAACTTCTTGATATAACTATTTTTTTTAATCGACTTTTTTATTCCAAGTTTATATTATTTTATAAAAATATCAATCCTAGTCCTTATACATACAAGTCGTAAATATATTATAATTTATTTCTTTTAATTATCGACATTTGTTTTTAAGTACAAAGTACAAAGTATCATAGTTAAAACGTGGAACGTGAATGTATTGGTCTTACAATGATGTCTGTTTCATTTTAAACAAATGTTTGTTTGATGACACATCTAAATATCTAATAGCAGAAAAAATGCTTCAATCTTCATTTTGTATAATAAATAAATACCTACTATACTCTAAAATACAAGTTTAATAAACGCTAATAGTCCTATATATTGTTTGCATCATATATTTTTAACTTTTATCAATAATAAAATGAAAGTCGGTCTTTATTATCTATATATAATTCAAAATAATATGTAAAATAACAAGCTCCTGTGAGTGAGGATTAAGTAAACTATAACTTATAAGGTATATTAATTAAATTTTGTTTGTAAACCAAGCTTGAATATTAAATGCATACATGCATATTCAGCGCACCAAAAATTCTAAAAAGCCAATGATTCGCAGTCTCAAATGCGCTTTATTATCAAAGCCTCTATATCCTCTCCCAGGTGAGATACCATTGTTATTGCTTCCTTGAATATTAGAATGAATATCATTATTATTTTCCATATTATCATTATCAATATCATTATCATCTTCATCATCATCATCATCATCACCACCATCATCATCATCATCATCATCATCATCAACAACACCGGTTTTTTTATTATCATCTTCTCTCGTGACTGATTCCGTCACAATTTCTGGTTTCGCTTCTTTTTTTTTCACATCACTATGGACACCGTTTTGTGGTTGTGCTTTATGATGTCTACGAAACGCTTTGGTGTTGGACGCCTTACAGCGTTCGCACAGCGTTCCATTCCCTATATGCCGGACAACAACACACTCATATTTGACACCATAACACAGTATTACCGTTTCATAATATTATACAATTACGAGTCAAGACAGGCATTTTGTTAATCAAATGTTAACACTCACAGAAAAATACTGCGATTGATTCCGAAGTGGCTATGGCGTTCTTTAAATCTTGGCCGTTTATTTCTTCGATTATTTCACCGTGAGGGTTCTTTTGAACCAGTAGCCAATTTAATATATCTGCTTCTTCATATAGATTTCCTGAAACATTTTAATATAAAGAATTTGAGATGCCAATACCATATTATTGAAATTCTGTTGGGCAACTACTTTGTTTATCATAAAGAACAGTATTTTATTATATACCTGCATAAATTGTAGGTTCTTTGGACCCGAGTTTGAAGAACACTATGGCTGGTAAGGCAAATACCCCACACTCTTTTGCCATCTTTTTGTCATCGATTTTAACAAAATCAATTCCAGCACCATCTGCATCGTCGTCGATATGTTCGATCTCAACCAGCACTTGTTTGCATTGTTTGCAATCGTCACTGTCTAAATACAAGGCACTTTGGTCATTAACTAAGTTTATAATATTAAAAACAAATAATAAATAATAATCTCACAAAAGAACACTGCTACGTTTTCTGAATTCTGCCTAATTTTAGAAAACATTTTCCTGTTAACTTTTTCTATGTGTTCGGTCAACTCCATGTTAGATGGATCGGTGAGCCAATCTAGAACTTCTTCATCGTCGTCTATGTCACCTAAAAATATATAATAATTTTTTTTAATATTATATCGCACTTAACAATTTATGCTCTTTTTAATACGAATTATAACTTGTAAGCACAATTATTTTCATTAACTGACCGTCATAGTTTATATATTTGCTCTTTCGGAAATATGTGATACCAGGAGGACTCCGAAATCCATGCTTTTTTGCCATTAATCTATCATTACATTTAACCACTTTTATACCATATTCTGCAGCTTCATCATCAATTAATTCAATGTGTCGTAAAATTCTCGGCACTCTAGGATCGCCTTCGACGACTAAACGTTTGAAGTATAGATAATTAACCATGTTTTTTCATAGTTAATATTTTTTTTTAATAACTTACACCAGACAACAGCTAAAAAGTCTTGATCATCAATGTATTCAAATAATTTTTCTCTATCTATTTGTTCAATGCTTTCGTCTGTCTTTTGTTTTATCATCCATCTAAGCACTTCATTTTCATTAGCAATATCCCCTTAAATAATCAATTTAAAGAAAAATATAAAATCTTATTAAAATTATGTCATTTTTAAACAACTCGTAACTAGTTATGTCGTACATTGATTTTTAAGTTAAAATCATTTTGTATTTCACCAATTGTTTTCTTAATTTTATAATTTTACCTCAGCTGTCTCATATATATATTAATATATTAATATATTACAAATATTTCTATAGGTGTTTTAAATCATCTTTGATAAACTAAATTACAACGATTAAAATAATTATGAATAAACAAATAAACAAAATTTTAACTTCAACAACAGTAATGATTTTATTAATACATTATTTTTTACACATCAAATTTAATGGGAAAACTTAAACGTAACAATACTAACATACCTACTTATCTTTAAACATAAATATGGTTTTATTAAAAAAATAATTAACAATGTTAGAAATACACGATGTTAAAAACAATTTGGGAAATCAAGCTATTTAAAATTCACCTATATTTAGTTTCTACATGAGCAAAATCAGAGAAATTATTACATATTTACACGGGGATAAATAACAGCCTTTTTCAAATTGCATTTAATATTATTAAATTAATATTTATACATTCTTGTTAATATCATAATTAATTCAAATAGATTTCAATACATTGTTTGAAATAACTAAGTCTATAATAAAATGAGCAATTTAATTGAATAAGTAATACATTTCAATAAGACAGAATGAAATATAAATCGGGAAAATAATTTCATCTTTAATTAACCATAAAGATTAAAGATTATCTATATAATCTTTACGAGGTACACTACACCTTATAATTGAGGATACATACATATTTAAATACAACGTCAAATAACATAATATATTATACCTAGAATCAGTAGTAGAATTTTAGATATGATGGAAAATACTTAACAATTATGGTTATTGAAAGATATAATATTTAAACTATTTCATTACGGATTTCAATAACGTTAAGCTTTATACTAAGTAAAATTACTTATATACTATTTATTTTATTATTTATAAAAATTAACACTTATTTTGGGATATTTTATAATTTTACAAGGAATTTCTTACATTTAGATTGCGTCGAGTGCAGCTTTAAAAAAAATAAAATTACATTCATCATATCAAATGTTCTGTTTCAAAAAACTTTGCAGAACAATACATTTTGAACTTCATAATGATGTCAAATGTCCATAACTATTTTTAAAAGTCTTTAGTATATAAATAGTTTAATTCTAAATGTAAAAAAAAGAACTTCGATTTTATGATTATCTATCTACCTTCAGTAGGTAATAGGATTGCCGGAGACTTCAAAATTGGATAAAACAAAAATATTTAAGTTCAGCATAACTACGCTCATTTAATATAATACATTATAGCTTATTTATAATTTATTATTAAGTATAATTATATATTTATATTTTATTTTTATCATTAATACCTTTATTGAAAATACCCCACAAAAATTGTACAATAATTATAAAACACTAATGGCTACCTTAATTATCTGTATTATAACTTTTTTCAATACAAATATTTGTTGAATTTTAAGTTTTTTTTAGTAAATACACGTTTGTTCCTCTTAATGTACCTATAATTCGTAATATCTTTTGGTCAAATAATAGTTACAACGTTCATATAATATTGGACAAGGGTAATGAATATGTTTTTTTAAATGAATTAAAGAAAAATGAGTAGGTAGTTAATAAATTAGATAAATCAGATAATATATAATATTATATTATTTTAAACATTCCAAATACCCTTAAAATAAAAGTTAGGTCATTGGAAACTTAAAACACCAATAAATTATGTTTATGAGTCCTCATTTTAAGTAAGAAAAAAATTTAAGAAATATCATTTGAAGACCTCTTATTTTATTTTGTCCTATTCCAGGTATATTTGTAACATTTCACCACCACCAAGAAGCTTTTCCGTTACCATCCTTCTTGTTTCTTTTTTCTTTTTTTTTATTATTGCTATCCGGCTTGCCGTTTGCTTTCTGTTCATCGTCCTTGGTTTCTTTTCTTACTGGCTTCCCTGTCTTATCCTTTTTATTTTCGGGTTTTTCCTTTTCGGCCGGTGATTGTGGTTTTGGGCAACATTGGTACGGCTCAAATGATGGTGTATTGGTCTTAGTGTTTCCCAGACCGATGTAAAAACAGCTGTCGCCTGCAGCAAAATCCAAATTATATTAGCAATTATTGTTTTAATTATATGACATTCTGAACAAATATTTAACGAAAAAGGTGACAAATGCGTAAATTTCAAATAATAAATGCTAAACAAAAGCTTTAATGTAACAAGGGTATGATGGAACAAAATGCTGCAGACGACAAGCTGTTAGTAAAAATAAATTCAACATTTACAGAATTATTCTAAATACAGTAGCATACTAGGTATAAACATACATTTTATATAACTGAATATACAAATCAATATTAATGTTGGTGTTGGATATTGATCTACCTAACGAGCAAAATAATAAAAAAATATTTCTGTCCATATTTATGCATATTTTAGTAGAAAATGCACCTATATATAGATCAAATCTGTTAACAGTCAAATCCTACTGGTGGGATGCAAATCTGTATTGGAAAATATTATATACGTTTAAAAACATCAACAAGTTTATTTAAAATTTATAATAATTGTAGGGATTGATTTTTATGATATATTGCAACAAGTATTTCGAGTTTTGTAAATTAAGTAGGTAATATAAAATATGGATTATTATGTGACGTAATATTATATATGTACATTATACAGGTATAGGATTGATTAATAAGTAATAAAAAATATGTATATACAATGTTTACAAAGTATAATATACCTACTTGTAATTAATATTGCATTTAGCAGTGAAATTGTTTAAATATTTTATTGACCTACATAAATTACTAAAATATGATATTTAAAAAAAAAAATCTTTATAAAATCATCACGTTAGAGAAATGAGGCCATCTGGATAGCCAGATAGGATTAGAAAGAACCCGTGTTAAAAATATTTTGTTATTATAATTAGCTACTGGACAGCTGCCTATTTATATTTTTAGAAAATCAGCATCAGATGTCTAATTTAACATTAAAACTTTTTTACGCATTCAAGCACGAGAGATTTTTTTAAATTTAAATACCTGTATGTTCAATTTTTTGCAAATATTTAGTCGCTTTTGGATCTTGAGTTTTTTTTTGACCACCTGAATACGATAGAACGATCACGATTATTGGGACAAATGCTATACAGTTATTTTAAATCATTTAAATACATTAACACGTATATTTCGCTTACTTTTTTGATCAATTAGCCAATTTAACACTTTCCCGCTATTCTTAAGGTTACCTAAGTACAATATAATAATATTATAGTTGATAGAATATAATGCTTATCTTAGACAATAATTATTTGTATACACAAATTACATACAATACCTATGCACACTATATTTTATATACTTATATTAATTATAATTATATTTATGTATTTGATACATTTATAGGTGTTGCGTATATAAATACGAAATATTATTAAATACTAATATAATATATCGACTTATTGCAAGTGTCTTGAATTACATATAATTCGTATTGACAATTATCTATATAAATATTGACTATTGAGTGTATATCTATTATAATATAGACTATAGATATAACTATTTTACGCGTGTAGTCGCGTAGGTACATCTAAATGACTACAATATAATATTATACAATACAAACAAATAACGTTCGCGTTAACCTGAAAAAAGCTTAGGATAATCTGAACATTCCCAACATGAGCTTATATACAATTCGATAGTTTATTACATGACAGAATGATATATATAAATACGATTAATAATAATAAATTGTATTTCTAATTTCCTCGAACGCTTACAACATTGCCATTATACCGTGCCATAATCGTCTAATGTATATTATAATAGATATTACCTACAATTATAATTTATAGTAGCTACATACCTACTGACTACTGTGTTGATATAATATTATTTTGTCAACTTTATCTTGGAATTATTAAGATTTAGGAGAAAAATTGTACGACATAATATATTATCATAAAAACATTTTAAAGATATTTTGTATTAAGATGACGTGGCACCCCCATGTGTTGTCCCCTTCTTATAAGTGCGTTACATGACAAATTTTACGCTCAGCAAATCACGTTTAGGTCCGTTAGTTTAAAATTTAGAGTTAATTGACGTTTTATAAAATGTAAAGCTAAGATTTATTATCTAAGCAGCCTCATAAGCTTTTTATTATATTATAATTTTAAAACGAGTTTTGAGTATTTTAAAACTGAAAATTGTTCGTACTTAAAATACTCATAACTCACTTCAAAATTAAAATGTAATAAAAATTCTATGAAATTGCCTTAGATAATAATCTTACCTTTAGATTTTATAAGAGGTCAATTCACTCTAATTTTTAAACCAACAGAGTTAAACATGATCTTCTGAGCGTAAAATTTGCTATGTTATGCACTTGTAAGACGGAGAGTACGGAGAGAGAGCACATAGGGGTACCACGTACCTTGGGAAATCTTAACGTCTATAAAAATGATCAAACTGAAAAAGGAAAAACTATAACTTTAAGTACAATATACTGGTATATATAACTATATAAGTATATATTTGATATTATAATATATTATGTTACTGTCAACGTTGGCAATCAGTAATTTTCTGTACGTAATGATAGAGTATAATATTGATTAATGATCAATCATTGTTGCCTACTGTCAAATAGTGTCAATGGCTAATTCGGTTAGTCAATGTTGCCATTGCTTAGAAATAACATAAAATGACTAAACTTGATTATCAATTGAGCTATATTTAATAAGAATATTAAAACTATATAATATATATTACTTAAATTGATCAAATCATGTATTATGATATTATATAGATACTTATTACCTAGTTATTGGTTGATAACTAAATTTAATATTACTATTTCTATTAAAACATATTATTATATTTATTTAAGAAGGTAATATGTTAACCAATTTGAATACGTTTGTTTTCTTGGCCCCAATCACATGTGGAAATTAAAAAAAATAATTTTGAAACTATTTTACGTATAATTAGCATGGTTTAAGTGTGAGATCGAAAATTAAGTGGAGGAGGATAGATACACATGTCTCAATTTCTTAAAAATTTTTTCTGCTCACATATTTAACACGTAATTAGCATGTATTTGAATATTCCCGAAATTTGCATGTTATCTCCATACCCACAATATTCATATTTCTAGTTAACAAATACCTCCCTCCCAACACAACCAGAAAAGTGGTAGTATAAAAGGTAATACAGTAGTCGTCGTTTATTGGAATCACTTTGGGACCAGAGTATTTGAGTCCATTATCTGCAAACGACCAAGACTTAAAATATATTCATAATATATGTATATGCGTATACCTCCTACGCATTCTAATAAACAATTTTAGTTTGTCCATGTAGTAAATATTCATTGTTATGTATTTCAAATATATATGTATATTGTCATTCATAAAAAAAACCATAAAAAAATGATACCTAACGATATAAAAATATAAAATTTTTATTTTTTCGAAAATGTTGTTTCGTAAATAACAACATTGAATGTTGTAATAAATATTTTCAATTCGTAAACATTTATCGATGAGATAAGTCAAGGAAATAGTATTAAGAGGACGCACCCGCACCCACACCCGCATGTGTTGTCTCCGTCTTACAAACGCTTAACATACAAAATTTACGCTCAGAAAGTCAAGTTTTATGCTGTTAGCTTAACAATTAGAGTGAAATGACCTGTTATGAAACTTGATTATAAGAACATTATCTGTGTTTGGTTGGAAGTTTTTTTACGATAATTCAGTTTTTAAGTGAGTTATATGTGTATAATAAATGTCAGTTAAAAAACGCTCATAACTCACTTAAAAACTGAATTATCGTAAAAATAACTTTCAACAAAACACAGATAATGTTCTCATAATCAAGTTTTATAATAGGTCATTTCACTCTAATTTTTAAGCTAACAGCATAAAACTTGAATTTCTGAGCGTAAATTTTGTATGTTACGCGTTTGTAAGACGGAGACAACACATGCGGGTGTGGCGTCCTCTTAACCGTCAAAATATAAGCGATAAAATCGGAAAAATGGACTAAAAATTGAGGAAATATGCCCTTCAAAATATTGACCCATTGACCCCATTGACCAGTAGTTGTCAACACGTTTAGTGAGTCCAATAGATGAATTTTTCCCATATGTATAATTATATGTGTAAATTGGGACCAGCCTGTTTAAGTCCAATAGGCGAATAAGTCCATCAACCGTTAGTCCAATAAGCGACAACTATTGTATGTTTTAAGGTTCGTGAGCGATAAGTCGATAATCAACTCAAGAAAATAACGATGGAACTTATCAATTACGGAAATATGCGGTAGTACGCCATTTATCAACAATGTCTGGTGCCACTGGCATTACTCATGCATCGCCCAGACACTCAATCATTACCTACATTGACGGAAATTACGATATTGACGGTAACATAATATGCGTAGGTACTTAAGACATAATCATCAATAGAAACACAAATTATGTACAAAATAGTGTAGTTTTAAAAGTCAATAATTTAAAAAAAATATTTTTTTCGGAGCTATTTATATCATTTTAGGTACATCAACTGTAAATAATGTTATTTCTATAAAAATAAAATGTTTTTTATAATTGTTTAGGTATTTATATATTATAATATTACCCATATACCATTATTATATACCAACATTATCATAATATCATTCCATCATATGACACTTATTATTAAATTTGTCTTTATTATAATGTCGTAGGTAGTACTAAATTTAAAATTAACTCAACTTAATTTTATGATTGCAATAAACTTATATATTATCTCATATATAGTGTACATATTATAAAATACAATTAAATATATTATAGTAAAGGTACCTAATATTATATACTAGTAAATAATCAAAAACATATTCGATTAAAGTATTTTATCATTATGAGTTCATAATTCGTCCTATAATTAGGTATTGTATCAAGTAATTACTACATTGATCGAAAATTTAAGTTTTACTTAACATTTTATTATTTTATTTATAATTGACACTTATTTAATTATAAAAACTTACCGTCATACATTATTGGAACTCCCGTTTCATAATACACCAAGGCAGGAAAACTAAAAATACCAATTTCCGACGCCAACTTTGAATCAGTTGATTTGACGAATTGAATGCCTTCCTTATCAGTATCATCATCTATAGTTTCTAACTCTTCCAATATACTAGGACAAGCTTCACATTTATCATCGTCTATAAAATATTCGCATTTATTTTTAATAATAATATGACTATGCATTTTCCATTAAATACCTGCATACTTACAATACATATCTAATTAGGAGTAAATATTATTCAAAATTTTTATGACAGAAAACAAAACACTCGACCACTTATTTGATAAGTGGCTGTCGTTTTTGTCAAATAACACAATATATTTAACTTTTTTTCAATTCAGTGTTTTTAACCACATTGAATTTAAGAAACTATAAGATAGAACTGCTGCTGACAATTATTTAGCTATATAGATATAATACTATAATGTAGTGGATTCTTACGAATTATACTATGTTATATACTCCATACAACTTTTATTATAGGGATCCTATTAAGGATTGATAAAGAAAAAATAAATATACATAAAATTAAAAACCTAAGTCTTTTGGCGATTTTAATGGATTTGTGGAATACCTATACGTAGTATAGCCTATGGATAAATTATAATCAGTCAATTGTGAATATGTAAGCAGCTTAAAGCTGGAATACAATGATTTTGATATTCTACATATTATTATGGTTACAAACAATAATTTATTGGAAATTCCCATACCTATTATAGTTTGTACGTATGTATTAAAATGTATTTTATTTTATACGTACAAAAGAATACTGCTAAGTGTTCAACATCATTGATTAAAGTTTGCAGAGTTTTTCTATCAACACTTTCAATAAAATCTGGTTCAGACTCGTGCAAGTCGAGAACCCATTCTAAAATTGCTTCTTCGTGCATCAAATCACCTGTTAAACATAATATGTTTATTTTATCACTTATCATATTTATCATACTATGTATTAGTATCTAAGATAATAAATCAATATTAAATTGTTTAATTACTCTCTTAAATATATTATATATATATACATGTATATAAATGTTCACCTGTGTAAATTTTTCGGAATTTGTTTCTGTAAAACAATAATGTTGGTAAACCTGGAAGATCGTATTCTTTTTCTATTCCTTCATCAGAAGTTTTTAAAAATTGAATGTTTTTTTCCTCACACTCGTCATCAATGTTTTCCAGCTCTGATATTATTTTTTGACTTTTTTTGTCTCCTTCTTTATCTAAAATAATGTATACATTACTATACTTGTCTTTAAACACGTATGCTTGATGAAAAAACATACAAAAGAATACAACAACAAATTGTTTTTCATTTAATATTTTCTCCAACATCTTAGTATTAACTTCTTCAATACGTCCAGGCACCTTAAGAGTTTCTTCATCTATGAGCCAAGTCAATACTTCATCTTCATCTTCCAAGTCACCTGTATAAACTAATGGTTCTTTATTTCTAAAAAATACTAGTGAAGGGAATGCCCTAAGTCCATATTCTCTAGCAATTGATGCATCTTCAGTAGTTACAAATACTATTCCGGTTTCATCTAATTCATCATCAATATTTTCAAACCCATCGAGAATGCTATCACATTCTTCTCCTTCTTCACATCTTCCACCTAAATTAAATAAATATTTTAAATTACAAAGAATAAATACATATATACTTTATTTATTTTAGGTTACTAACTAAAGTAAACCAAAACGTATTCATGGTCAACGATAAGGGTTTTAAGTATCTCGTCAGTAACTTCTTCGATGGTTGCAGTAGTTTTTTGCTCAATGAGCCATTTTAATACTTGTTCCTCGTTTATGAGATCACCTTAGAATGCAATTATGTGATGTTAATTGTACAAATTTATAAATTATATTATGCAATAATATAAAATGAAATACCTTCATAAATAGCGGGAATTTTATTTTCAAAGTATACTAACGTAGGTAAATGATCGATGCCATACTCTTTAGCTTCATTCGCATCATCTAACCGTACAATCACAATACCTTCTTTATCCAATTCATCATCAATATTTTCTAATTCATTTAATATACGAATATCTTCTCTATCGTCCTTATCATCTATTTAAAACATATTTAATAAAACAATTTAAATAATAAAATCTTAACAATATACTTATATGTAAGTATATAAAAAGCTGTTTTTACAGAGTAAAAATCGAAATCAAATTTACAATGTACAACGATTATACTTTATCTATATATCTAAATTTAATTAAATTTAATATATTAATTGTAACTTGTCAAAACCACACACAATAATAATCAAAATTACTTCCCTTTCTGGAATAATTGTGATATATAATAATAACAGATTATTTAAAAATCATACTTACAAAACAATACTGCCAAGTAAGCTTCAGACTCAATCAGCTTGTCGACAATTTCATCCGTAACTTCAGGTATTTCCGAATGTCTTTTTTGGTGTATTAGCCAACTTAAGACTTCTTCTTCTTTAAGCAAATCACCATTATATAGATGTGGAATTCTTTTTTCAAAATACATAAGTTTTGGTACTGTTGTTATGCCGTATTCTCGAGCCTCATCAATATTACAAATTTTTACGAAAGCGATTCCACTTTGATCACATTCATCATCAATATTTTCCAACTCAACCAAAACCTTTTGGCTTTTTTTTTGGTTTTTATCATCTAAAAATTAACTTATGTATAAAAATATTATTTTTATTAAGTACTGAATATTTTTAACTTACAGAATAATACGGCCACGTTTGATAATTTATTTATTAGAATATCAAGCATCTCATCAGTTACATCTTCTATTTCGTCGTGTTTTATTTGATAACTAAGCCATTCCAATACTTTGTCTTCATCCTCCAAGTTGCCTGAAATATAAATTAAAATATTCAACTGTATATTTAACCATTTAATGAATAATTAATATTATATACCATTGTAGAGTGTTGGTACACCATTTTCAAAGTATAATAAAGATGGTAGTTCTTCAATTCCATAAAGCTTTGCTTCTTCATCATCATCAATTTTCACAAATACAATTCCAAGTGTATCACATTCGTCATCAATGTTTTCAAGTTCATTTAATGCTTTTTGAGATTTTTTATCGTTATTATCATCTACAAGTTTAAGTATAAATTATAATTTGTACATTTTAGTACAACTATATTATTTATGCGTGTTAAATACATACAGAAAAGAACTGCAATATTTTTTCCTTCTTTAATAAGACGATCCATCATTTCATTCGTAATGTCTTCAATTTCATCTTTTTGAAGTTGATCAATAAGCCAATGTAATAAAGCGTCTTCATTTTCAATGTCACCGTCATAAATGTTTGGTATTTGTTTTTCAAAGTAGACAACTGCAGGGACAGAATTTAAACCAAATGAAGAAGCTGCTAGTGGATCTTCAATTTTCACAAACTGTATTCCATGACGGTCACAATCATCATCAATTTTTTCCAGCTCATTCAAAACTCTTAAAGAATCTTCATCATCATTATCGTCTGAAAAATTTTCAATAGTTTTATGATCCATAATATAAAAGTGTACTAGTAAATCTTACAAAACAACACAACAAGGTTATCAACAGAACCGATAAGTGTATCTAATGTTTTTGATGTAACGTCCTCAATAACATCTTCTTCATCTCCTGTAGACTTGTTCTGTACTAACCACTCGAGAACATCTTCTTCTCTAGTTAATTCATCTAAATTTTTAGAAATTTTATGTTTTAATAACCATGTTCATAGATATATACTATATAGATACAAATATTATAATTTATAATATGAATGTGTCTTTTGACAAACCACTGACGTTCATAAACAATTGGTATTTGATGCCGATAATAAACCAACTTCGGCAAGTCTCCTAAATTGTACTCGTCTGCTAAACTCGAGTCGTGTATTTTTACGAATCCAATCCCTAGCTGATCTGCTTCATCGTCAATATTTTCTAATTCTTGTAATGCTTTTGCACATTTTTTGCAACCTGCTTTATCTGAAACAACAGTCATAATATTAACGATAAAATTACGTAAATTAAAAAGCAGATAAATGCTCTCTCTATATTGCTGCATGGATAAAGCTATGAAAGGTTATACATTTCTAAAGGGGGCGCTGAGGTAAATAGCTGAAATTGGGGTAACAGCTTACAACCATTTCACTTACGGATATCCTTTAAAGTGCATTCTGATCGTTCAGGACCTAATTCAATGTAATGTATCGATTTCAATGTCTTAAATAGTTTTGTATCATATTTTTTATTTGTTTCATAATGTATTAAAAAATTAATGAAAAATTGTACTTACAAAACAAAACAGCTACATAATCCGTATCTTCGATAATTTTCTGTAATATTTTTGAATTCACTTCCTCAATACGATCTGGTAAATCTAAAGCTTCTAAACTAGTTAAAAACTCTAATACTGAATCTTCATCCATAAGGTCTCCTATAATTATTATCGTACAAAACTATTATAGTTAAATAAAAAAAAAGATTTTAAATGTACACACCTTCATAAATTATTGGTTCTTTCTTTCGGAAGTAAGTGAGAGCTGGGAAATTTTTTATTCCGTAATGTTTAGCTAGTCTTTTATCATTAATTTTTACAAAATCTACTCCAAACGTGTCAGTATCGTCATCAATATTTTCAAGTTCTTCTAGTACTTTGTCACAAGTATGACAGCTTCTAGTATCTATACATATAAATATTAAACGTATCAACATATAAGTTTACTCAAAATAAAAATAATTATTTTATAATATTATTCATATTCAAAATATGTTATTAATAAATATATATATTTTAAATTCTATCGTACCTACTTATTATCAATAAATTACCTACAATGGTCAATGAATGTCAATGATAAAAATGTCTCATTTTATACAATTATCAATGGTTAGGTTAGGTACTATTTTAGTTAATTTTATGATTGACAATGAAGTATAATTACAAAATGGGTATATTTTGGCTGTATGAAAAAAAAAATATCGATAATTAAATATTCAGATGTAAAATCATTTGGGGGAAAAAAAACGAAATGTTGATTTTATAAACCTCAGTAATAGTAGTTTATATCCATATAGAATGGTTACATACAAAGATATAAAATATAAAAGGTGATTATTTTAATATTAGAACAGCTTATACTATTTTTACAGTTTTAATAATAAACACTTACTATTTCAAAACAATTTCCAAAAAGTTAATATTTTTGTTAAATTAAAGATGTGCTTCTAATATTTTATATTGATCTTATTATTATTTATTATTTGCGCATTTTTGATTGTTGGAGAATCCACTATTGATTTTTAAATAGCAATTTATGTTTTTAATTTTAAAACCTGAAGCAGAATAATTGTCTAAACATTACTACTTAGTGTAAGTAAAAAATATGTAATTGATAAATTTAAATAAGAATTTTAAAGGGCCACCTGTAAAATGTATAGTTAAAACTTTAAATATATTAGTTCAATATTCAATATTTGTAGATCAACATTCAATAGAATCATATTTCAAATCATAAAATAAAAATAAAAATTGCCACATTTTTTATTTATAATAATTTTAAGTTATTAGTGGGCTCGTCGATAAACACAAAAATTCAAATAATATGGAAATCGATTTTCAACACCAATAAATATCGTTAAGAATATTCTAAGGAATAAAAATCAAAATTGAAAACAATTAAAATCTATAATTTATAGGATATCAAAATAAAAATCGTTTTAAAATGTGCATGTATATAGAAAACGATTTCAAGTATATAAAAAAAATTAATTTAAATTTAAATTTAAACAATAGCTAATAGGTATATCTACAATATTATTCATCAGTGGGTAATAATTGTTTCATTATTTATGTCTATTTCAGTATTTCACAGCCGTGCGTAACAATGCGTATAGAACGCGCTAACTACGATTGGTTTGCTGAAGGTAGAAATTTAAATTTAAATCGTAAAAATATAAGTAATATTTTAAATTGAAAAAAAAATGACGATCAAAATTTAATTATAAATCAGTAAACAGTTAAATCGTATTGGGAAACAATATAAAAATCATAAAATTATAAAATCAATATCATATTATTCTAAATTGAAATCAGAAAAAATAATATTAATAAGTAAAATTGAATTTAAAACTGAAAATGAAAATAAAATTTTTATTTTAATCTTTGTAATATACAGTATTATATTTTCTATATTTAAATTATTATTTATTTGTGTACAATGTAATTTAAGTACTAGCCTATGTTTAGGCAAATTTAAAATAAAAATAATACAATGTTGATGTTTTTGCGGCACTTAAAAATCAGAGATTATAGGTAGGTACCTACTGACTACTACCTATTGTATTTTGAGTATAAGAATTGTTTATATTTTCTTGGTTTATATAGCTCTCCATTAGATATTATTCAAAAAATTAGGTAAGTACCTATTAGATATCTACATGGTATACAATAGGTACTTATAGCGTGACCAATTTGGAGTATTTTATAGTTTATTACATAATATCAAAATAGCTGATACCAAAATATATCGGTGTTCTACCCACAATGAAAATTCGGATCTATGTAAAAATGTTCCTCGTTTATATAAACTCCCATCTATTTAACATTTATCTTAATTAATATAGTTTGACTTTTGATGTAGCTGAGCAGTTGTAGTTGAAGTGTCTTTGAATATTACATTTATGTATTCCAAATAATATTTAATTATTATTTGTTACATTTTAAGTGGTAAGTCTAAATTTTCTAAATACTACTACCTACCTATTTTATTTAATTAGATTTTGAGGACACTACACACATTTTGTTTAAAAAACCGTAACAAACATCATGATATGTGTTCATTATAATAATTATCATATTTAAAGGAAATAATTTTTTTTGTTTTATATGATTTTTAAACAATCAATTTATAATCCGAATATACTTTATACGAGAGTGGGCTAAGAAACTCGTATGATATATGCGTTTCTATAATCTATTTTCGTGTTTGCGATACTGATATTTTGTTTTCCAGTTTTCACAATATAAAAATATGTTGTTCTAGTTTCTAGTTATGTTGCGATTACGATTTGCATAAATGTACTAATTTGTTTAGATCATATTCATACACCTACAATAGACCTATCAAGCATAACACATTCGTAGAACGATTTAAGCAAATAATAGTATAATACTATATGACCTATCTTTAGATCTAAAGGGGCTTACATAATTTATAATAAGTAATGACAAGTGACAACTACTGTTATCAACAGCGAGCTATTAAACATTTAGTTTTAGTACTAATTTTAATTATACTAAATACTAATGCCTGCCAATAATTGGTCTATATTATGTGTTTTTTTGTTTTTATATTTTTTTGAAAAATAAAGTCTTTAAGTATATTAAATCTTACCTGGATATAAAGTAACTTTAATTATAATAAGTTAATAACAAAGATAATCTTTAGAAAAATAAAATAATAAATATAGGTAAGAACTACCTGTATTCACATGAAATATTATAGTGTTTTAAATAACATAAAAATATTTATTTTTAAATAACTTACATTTACTAAGATAATACGTTATAATACCATGGTGGATAATTAGTAATCATTTTGTATAATAATGTCATTAAAAAATACTAATAAAAAATTTAAACAAAAATATGATATACATACTATATTACTATTTTGCAATATGCAATAATATATTCCGTATCTTGTTACTGGGTTTAAATTACATTTAAACTGTTCATAATAATTTATTTATCTAATTACATAAATTATCCATAGAAATTTGTCATGTTAAACTATATTATGGTAGGTAAATAACAATAATCCTATTATATGGCAATACTTTGCCGAAGTTTTATTAAAATAGTATTGTACTGGAGCTGTGCATTATTAGTTTTTACCTTAAAAAATTTTCATAAATTGCTACACTGGAATGACTACCTACCTAAATATTCTGAGCAGAGCTTGATCTATCCAAAAATAGTTAATTTGTGTCAAATTGTATTCAACGTTTATTTCCATTTGTCCTTGAATACTTTCTGGAAATAGTGGAAATTATGTAAGAAATTAGGAAAATTATCTTTTTTTTCATTTGTATTCAATGGTTTATAGTCTAAAAAAAGAACGCTGCGTGTGTAAATGTGGAAACTAGGTAATTATTTATATTTACTAGGAACAATAATTGCAATAAAACAGTACACGTTTAAAACCCTAAAAATATAAATATGTGCCTATACATATATAAATTTTCATAGCGGAGGTTTTTCCGATTATAACATTTAAAAACAGCTGTTGCGTGATGTCAGTTCAGCAAAGATGAAATGAAACGGTCCACACTACCTCAGATGGAGTCAGGCGTGTGCTATTATTATCTCCGGCGCTCGGCCTCCGCAAAATCGTCAACAGCAGTCAGGGGATAGTGTAACCATAATAATACCATGGCCGTCGCGCGTTTTACAATCCAAATTTCTCTCTCTTCTCCACCGGAATACTTCCATTAGAAAGGTCAGCTCTTAAACAATTCGAAAACACTGCCAACAATAGAAACCACTATTCTATGATGCTATTTTTTTTTTCGAAATTTCGCGCGCCCTTCGTATTGAAGCTTTCAACTTTTGGGTTACATTTTATATAAACGATAATGTTTTTAATAGGAGGGCTATTAATAAAATCATCAATATATATATATTTGATATACATAATATATCAGTATTAACGGTGTACTATTTTATTCTTTGACACTATAATGATATTCCATTGGCGTATTTGACTTTATCCCATGCCAAAACCAAATCTGTTTAAAATCATTCAAATAAAAAAATCGCACACATATATTTTTACATACATTAAGTTATATAAAAACAAACACCGTGTTTAATAATAACGTACGTCATAAAAGTCGTATCATATTACGATTTGGCATTGAATATTAACATACATATTTTACAATTAATATATACAGAATTTTTCGCCTCCTCGATTTTACGAATTTTCTATGAAAATATTTGGTTAAACAGTTTTAATGCTTAAGTTATTACAAATTTTTTTCGATAATTATAACCAAATCTCTGTTATTTTAACAAAATAGTTTGGCAATTCATTCAAACAGATTAATTTTTTTTTCCTATTATTGAAATCCCAGCCAGTGACTCATAATATATGCAGCTGCCAACTCTCCAACTTAAAAATTTGGGGCAAGATTAATAGATTTTGCCAAATAGCTGAACAAGTTTGCTCTAACTCCAGTGTTCTCTTGTAACATTTTCTATTACATAATTTTGGAGGCAACATAATCATGTACTGAAATAAAGTGAAGGTAATATTGAATCATACTTGTATTTCGTATACCTACTCAAAATATTGTAAAATACTAAAATAGTATTATATCAACATCCACCGTTTGACATAAGCTGCTCACTGAAATCCTTTGATTTGCCAGTTATTCTGCTCTACTCTTTACTTATATTTCCAGATTAAGTTATTTAAACATAATTTATAGATTATTTTTATGCTATACACCTGGACGTAAATAAAATAAGAATAATATGATAATCTGTGCACGTGGTGTAAGTAACCTAACCTCTTGTTTGTACATCGTAAACCACACACCAATTATATCATAAACTTTTTTCATCAGAAATAGGTGGTATAATAATGCAATAATGCCAATAAAAATGTGTGTCATCGCATTACTTACACCAAAATACGGCAACGTAGTCCTTTTCGTTTAACACCCTTTCCAGCTGTTTGGCGGTCACATCCTCTATTATCGGCTCTGCGTGGTCTTTCGGCCGGTACGTGGCTGCCGGCGGGTCTGGTGCCGAAGCCGTGGATCCACTGGCTGGTAATTCTTTTTTAGCGGTCACATGCTGCTGAAATGCGATCGCGGTAAACGCGATCACGGCTAGGAAGCCGTGCCACGTGAATCGAATCATATTAGTTTGAGAATCGATGAATCAATGAGTGTTTCGTGCGACGGTCGTACGGGCGGAGAAGAGATATTGCAATAAATTGTGCGAGGGCGGCGGAAAAAAGCTGAAATCGAGAATAAGTTTTTTTTTTTACGTACGTCAATACGTTTATTTAAGTTGTTAATATTTTACGATTTTTTTTGGAACGGAAGACTGGTACTGACCAGCAGCCGCATGACTAGCTAACGCGCGTACTGTGCCTGGGAAATAGTCTGTTTGGGAACCGCCGCCGCCGCTAATCACTCCCTACACCCGTTCGAGTTTTGAGCAAGCTCGCACAGTGTTGTACGGCCGCCAAGTTACATTCGATTTTACATCTCTTACAAATGCAGACTGATCGTACTATCTTGGACAAACCAAATTATGTAAAGCAGTCAAGTAGTGCATTATTAGATCTAATTTCATAAAAAAAAAAAAAAAAATTGAAAAACGCTCCGACAATCATGGAGACCCTATTGGCAAAAATAATAATTTACCTGACATAATGTAAATTAACACCGTGGTTTTTATTCAAAACCAAATGCTCTTGTTTCATTTGATCGAAACTCATAAATCGATTTGTAATATTAATGTACCTATGTAAGTTTATAGTTTACTTATTAGTTATTATTTATAAATTCCCTACCTATGTTCATGCGCTTAATAACAAATTTAACTTATGGTATACTTATATCCATTCCTAAGAGATAATCCTGAAATTTCACCGAGATTTTGAAATATATGTTATATAATTATTCATTATATGAAATATATGCTCATGAGTCGAGGATAACTAAAAAATAATTTGCAAACACTTTTGAATTTGAATTCATAACAAAAAAAAAATATATAACGTCAACCTAATAAATGTATATTAATGTAGGTATAAGTTGTTTGATTTTTAACTTTTTATCTTTTAGCTTTATATTTTACACTGTTATTTTAAAGTCCCTTACAAAAACAATAGTATTAATTATTTGTATTTTGTAGACTCTTTTCTGAAACGAAAAATATATTTTTATGTCGTTTAATACAAGAATTGAATTCATTGAACATTGTCATTCATAGAGTACAAATATCAAAAATGCATTGTGAAACTCACATATTCACTACAACGTCGATTACAGGAACGTAAAATGTATTGTTACATTAATTAAATGAGTCACTAAATAAAAGTACCTAGATCATGTTTCTCAACAATAACAGTATAATATAATATGATGTGTAAGTATGGTTTCATTAAATTTGAGATATTGAACAAAAACAACCACGCAAAACAATGAAATTGATAGATTTTTTTATTATATTTTATAATTTTATTATAACAGCCTGCATTGGTTTGCAAACTAATATTATTTTAGTATTAAATGTATATCCTACTTTATACTATAAGAATTAGACTTTGAAAGTTAATTGATTTAATTACCTTATACTTATACATTCCATATTTATTATTTACATTAAAAAATCCAGACTATAAACATATATTTATAAAGCTAAAGAGTTCATTTGTTTGAACACGCTAAACTCAGGAACTATCAGCCCGATTTGAATAATTCTTTTCGCGTTAGATAGCCCGTTTATAAAGATTACAATTTATAAGGCTATATAATATACATCACACTACTGCCCATAGAAGCGGTGCAGTAACCATAAATGTCAACGAAATAAGCAAATTAATATACTTCAATTTTAATGTTATAAGTTAATACAAAAATTATGGTGTTTTATTTTATTGGTATCTATAAATACTTGGGGGACATATTTAATAAATATTTTCGGTATACTTTAAACCCATCCAAAAAAACTCCTACTGGAAACGCCACTGAGTAAATTAAATGTCGAAACTTTTCTCAAGTATTTTTTTACATATTTAGAATTTTTGACTGTATTTTAGGTCGGTTTTTAGTCTTTTTTAAATTTTTTTTTTTTTTTAAAGTTTTTTCATTGCTTTTTTTATATAAAACTTTTTGTTATAATTTGGTAAGTAACTTATTAAATAACTAATTTTGTTAATTAAATTTTTTTTAATTTTTGTAATCAATTACTAATTATTAGGTACTAACAAAAACTATGACAATTGAGAAAATATTTTGAATATTGAATATCTCCTTAAATGTTTAGAATTAAAACATATTAGGTAAGCGAGTTATAGTGAAAATCTGCCATTAAACTGCAGTTTTATCACGATTCACGACCTATGCCCAATTCTTGGCCGCTACAACGAGTTCATACGTAGGAGCAATTTCTATGGATGTCTACTCTATGGACTATGGTTTTAGTAAAAAAAAAAAACAAATACCACACTGGTCGTTTTCAACTTACACGAAAGTCGTGGAAAATAAAGAAGTACTTAAAAGTATAAGTAGGCAAGTACTGTCGATGACGTACCTTCGTTTTTTATTAGGTTATTTGTATAGGTATAGACAATTTCTTATGTTGGATCGATATTGAAAAAAATATATAAACACTTAATTTTATTTAGGGCTAATGGTTATGTAAAGTGAAGACCATAGGGTGGAGTGCACTGCGTGTCACATATGAGCTGTTGAAAGCGGTTATCGTCAACTTGGGTCTTCTCAACAATAACGGAGGCGGTCACGGTGGCATGATAGTTGGCGTGTGACTATTATAGTCACTACTCAGTACACACATAATATAAAAATGGGTGCTTATAATTTGCACCAAAATAAAGTTATGTAATTAGCACCATCGTAGTTAGTTGAAAATAGTGTTTGCAATTTGCACCAAAATGAGTACCTATCTATTTATAATATGCATGTATTCGATTATTTCGTCGGTACTCTCGGTGACGTCGAGACTAAACGAACTCGAATGGCAGTAATAATTTTCGGGATTTCTGACTACCAGTCGCAATTGTGTTATAACACAGCATTAGATTCATTAGTCTTTGACAAAAAATTTGATGAAAATTACAATCCACAAAAATATGTATATATAAATTTCTATAACCCAATAATAATGACTCTTATTATTTGCATTGACTGTCACGAATTTAATACGAAATAAATAAATAATTTAATACTCGTACATATAACCTAACTTGCCTTAGTATAAAAAATTGAAATTATGCACGCATCCCTAACATGTATTATAATTTATAACATTTATAGCATAATATTTTAAACCATTATAATCGCATATATTGACTTAGTTATCAATCTATATTCTATAACACTTACCGAAGAACGGTGTTAATAGGTTTATGGTATTTAATGTCTTAAGAATATACTTTGTAAACATAATGGTAAAAAGTCTCAAATCTCCACGTTTAATATTTTTTGAATTACGACTTATAAAATTTATATTTAATATCCAATTTCAACAAAATTAGAACTTCAAAGGTCCAAAAAAAAATTGTGCAAAAGCATTTTCGATGTTTTTCAATATTGCTATAGGTAAGACTTTTTAAGAAATTTAAGGTAAATTGTATACATTTTTTTAGTTTTTTGAACTAGCATACCTTTTTATATAAATATCTTTTATAAAGAAAAAAACTAAAAAAAAAGCGGGTAAGAGGTGATCGCTCCACTGTACAATTGTAGGTTTCAAGTGGGTCACTGCTATATGGATGGTATTAAATTTGAATTTAATGATATAATATCATTGTATACGAAAAACGATTCTGAGCGGAGGTATTTTTTTCAGAGTGGTAATTTAACATTAATACGGTAACCGATTAGTTGAATTAATATTATAAAACAACAATTTACAATAACAATTTAGATATTTTAGTTAAAGAATAACCTACTTACGTGGAATATGGAGCCTTGTTTTACATTTTCAATCCTTAGCTATAAAAGTTGACATTTTATACATTTTTAACTACGAAATCATACTTAGATTCTGAGCAAATTTCAAAATTTTTTTTTGTGTCTGTCATCACCTTTTAGAACAGAAAAAGTGCTTGGATTTTCTTCAACCGTATCTTTTCTAATAGGAAAATGAATCTAGTTTGTATTTTGGGGTGTCAAAAGTAAAAATTGTTCAGTAATTTTCAAAAGCGCCGTGAAAAACAAAAGAAAAATTAAGGAATAAAAATTTTTACGCAAAATCGATTTTCGACATGATTATTTTTGATTTATGGTGTAACTCTAATATGATTGTAGATACATATTATGACATTTTGACTGAATATTTATATTATTTTTAGCTGTTTACGGACATTTTCAGTTTCCAATTTGTTTAGTTTTTTATTCTATAAATATCAATAAAAATTTTATTTGTTGGGTTAAAAAGCTTGAACATAGAAGCCTCCTAATATATTATTTCAAAGACAGATGAAATATATTAAAAACCCGTAGTCACAATTTTTTTTATAAGCATTTAAAGTTCAAATATTGACAAAATACGTAAAATTTACAAAAATGTGCAAATTATTTTGAGTTAAAAATTCATAAAAATGTTTCTATTTAAATCTAAGATTCAAAAATGTAATACGAGATTCCTCATAAGTTTTTCTACCTTTATCAAAAAACAAATGTCTACAATCAAATCAAATTACATTTTTATGAGCGTTTGAAGTTCATAATTTACAGGATTGGATATTCACTCGATTTCTCATGTAGCGATTTCTTTATTTTGTTTTAATTCAAAAACGAATAACTGTAGAGTGTAGATACATGAAAATTTCACTGATTGTTTATATTTTCATTTTCTATGCCTACAACATAAAATTTTGTGTAAGTAAATTTTAATATAAGGATCCTGATATATTGTTACAATAGCAGATAAAAAATATTAAAAATTCATAGGTACAATTTTTTTTTATAAGCATTTAAAGTTCGAACATTAACTAAATTTAATAATTAATTTGTAGTTAAAAATGTATAAAATGTTCAACTTTTATATTTAAGGATTGACAATTTAAAACAAGGTTCCACGTAAATTGGTTATATAAAAATACTTTATTCACAATAGTATCATCAAATATACTTAGAAATATCAAAGGCCATCAATGACCGTCTTCGCTCAAATTCGTTTTTTTTTATACAATGATATTATATCATTGAATTCAAATTTAACCCCATCCATTATAGCAACGTGACCCACTTGTATGGGTGGGGGGGAGGAACCGGACCCTCACAAGATTCAATTAATAAGAAGTGATCACAAAACAAGTACCTTTTGCAATAAGCTTGTCAACGTTATATTATGTTCCCTGGGGCCCCCACAGTCCTAAATCCGGCGCTGTGTATATCAGAGCAACACCCACTTACCCGCTTTTTTTTTTGTTTTTCTAGATTATTTTTAAAAATGCTGGACGTATTTATTTTTGACCTCCCCAAAGTATTACCGAAATCCAATTTTATACCAGAAGACTACACTTAACGTTGAAGATTGAAACTGTTTTTACTGCTCCTGTAGGAGCACACCTTGATATACTATTTCAGAGGACATAGATACAACTTCATATTTGTTGAAATACGTTTTATACGGTTTCTACGCTGATGGGTGTATTGGTATTATTTTCAACGTTACATAACATTTCCCCTCTTTAAAACGGATATTATAAATTACGATATTGTGTATAAAATTATCTAGTAAAAAGTCTTCAGTTCAATTTAGATTTCACGTAGATTAGAACCTGATAAGATGTTTACTCATTCAAGAGTTAAAATTGCTATTATTGGAGCCGGACCAGTAAATAATATTTATTAAAATTAAGTTATAACAATGTTAAAAAATGTAATGCCTTTTTATTTAGGTTGGGTCGTTGTGTGCATGTTTTATGGCAGAAAATGGATATGACGTTACCGTCTACGAAAGTCGAACAGGTAAACTATTTTTCAAGTATTAAAACATATAAATCCGTTTCGTAGATAATGAAAATTACCTAGGTACTCTAAACTCTAATTATATTGACCATTGTTATAATGTAGTTTTAAATATAGTACCTACACAATATACATGGTGAATAAGTTTATTATAAAACAATATATTATTGCCTATTGGTGTAATATCATTTTTATACAACTACCTATAAATCATTTAATATACCTATGGGCTGAGGGTATATACTATATAGGTATCTGTTACTCGTTTCACTGAATTAGTGTTGGTATAAAAACCGTTTTTATAGAAACATATACCAACTGTCTGACAAGTACTAATATAAAATGTAATATATTATATTACTATAACACACAAATTTTTAAAGGTCCGTTAATTTTGTTTGTTAAAAAAAACTATCAACACTACAATAATTTTATAATGCCAAATGGACATAAGCCATTGTGAATCACTTTCTAAAATTTAGTTTTCATCATATAAACACATAAATATTGTAGAAATTTAACATTATTAAAAGAAGAACTCATTATGAAATTGATTAATAATAATGACTATCTATGTACGATAATTTTCTTTACATATAATATGGGTAGGTGCCTACTAACTAATATTAATCGCAGATAAAAAAATATTGAAATTTTCAGAATTTTATTTTATTCAAAATTATTATTTCTTAATACTTACTCATATATCTGACGAGTGATGGCAGTCTGTAATGTGCGCTAAAATAAAGGTATGTAACACTGTAGGTAGCCAAAAATATGTTTTGTAAACTGCATCAACATTAATATCTAAGTACCTATTCGATTATTTCGTCAATAGCTTACCTCGATGATCAGGATCATGGTAAACAAGTCTCAACGACTCAAATATAAACAACAATTTGTTTTGAAAGCCACTAGTATACAACTAAGATAACTTAACAATAAAAAAAAAATAATATATTATAATATTAATTGTTATAGTTTATTTTGTTGTATATTTCTATACTTAGATCTTGACGTCGTAATTTATTGTCTATTAAGTTAATATTTTCAATTCCTAAGTTGGAAACGTCTCATTGTCCGCTGGTCGAGTAAATATAAAATTGTAGCAACACAAAATTAGTTTAAATTGGGAATATTATTCTGTGTTAGTACTTCTCATATCTCAGTATCTCGTACTCCACTATCGAAACGTGTAAGAAGTGTCAAAAGAATAATCTAGTTTAATTGAACTCTGGTGCAAATTATAAACGCATTTAAAAAATATTGATCCATATTACAAATTTTGCTCATATTGTGTTGGGTCAAAATTGGTACAAATTGGTTACACCCTAATAGACATCTAAAATTGTCATCAGGGAAAAAAATCCACAATATTTCCTTTGATTTAAAATGGTAGCATAATGATCACTCAAAATGAAATAAAAAATTTGAACAGTGATATCAAAATATTTTCACCATTAAAAATGGGAATACTTCTAGTTGCATGGAAAAATAAATATGTATTTAACTGTTTAAGTTTAAATAATAATTATTTCTACGAAAGTTTTAATAAAATATAATAGTAAAATATTATAATATTTTATTATGTGTGCATAAATGCCTACGTCTTACATATTATATAAAATAATATTATTACAGATATTAGACTTGATAAAACAACATCGGGACGTTCTATAAACTTGGCTTTGTCAGAAAGAGGCATTAACGCTCTCCGATTTATTGGACTCGATAATATTGTTATTGAAGAACTCACAGAACCTATGTATGGTCGAATGATCCATTCAATTGATGGCCATAAATATAGCATTATGTATGATATTAACAAATCCAAGGTACCATTTTTGTGTACATTTTTGTATTAACTAGTCGTATAAACTATAATTTTTATTACTAATTAAATATTGATTATTAGTCATTAAGATTATTCTCTTTTATTTGTAGCTAATATAAAATAAATTTAAAAAATCCGTCACAATTTTTCAAATAATCAAAATCAAACCAAAACTTTTCTAAGTGAAACTCTATTGCAAATGTAACAGAGTAATGAGAAAAATTGCAATATCATTCAAAATACTTATATAGACTCTCCAAAAATGCTCCAGTTTTTTCAAAATGTAATCCTATTTGTGTATTAATATAATAAATAATTTGTGAGAGTTTCTAGAAAAATTGTATATTAAAAACATGGTAAAAAGGAGGATCAGACTATTCGGTACTAGAAACCAAAAAAAAAATGATAGACATACCTACTTACAAAAATAATAATAAAACATTTGATTAAGAATACATCTGCTATCTTGCATTCGCAGAATCCAAACTACTTGGTATACCTACGTATTAAAAATTAGTTTCCTAGCACAAACAATTTATTTAAAATATTAAAATTAGTATAATTTGTTTCATAGTGTTAAAAAAATGTATTTTCTACTATTACTAAGTTTTGTTGATTAAGTCAAAATAACCTATTGTCTTTATGATACGTAATATAAAAAAAAACAATTTAATTATAATAATTGAGTCAGTTAATATTTTACAGTGTTTATACTCTGTTAGCAGAAAAGAACTCAATGAATTTTTATTAACAAGTAATTATGTGTTAAATATTTCGGTTATTTAAATAGTCCAATAAAAATAATCACATTTTGTTTGTAGAACTCGAAAAATATCCAAATGTGAAATTAAACTTTTCGCATAAACTCGTCGATGTTGATTTTAATGCTAAACTATTAACATTTCAAAAGTAAGTTTATTATGATTCGATTTAATATTGTAAGGTCTTATATAAAAATAATTTCATACTTCTTTTAGATCATTAGAAAACCAACAAGAAACTGTAAAACCAGACGTAATTATTGGATGCGATGGGGCTCATTCTGTAGTTCGTAAACATATGATTCGTCAGCCAATGTTTAATTTCTCACAGACATATATAGATCATGGTTATTTTGAAATAAACTTACCATCAGCTGCAACAAAAGTAAGGAAAAACAAAAAATTATATTTTATAATATAAGAAATAACGTTGAAAAATTGTAGGATACCTTAACTCCAGGACATCTTCATATTTGGCCGAGAAGTACATTTATGTTGATAGCATTACCGAATAAAGATAAATCTTGGACTTGCACTTTATTCATGCCAATGGATCAATTTCCATTGATATTAGAATCAGAAAATGAAGAAATTTTACGTTTTTTTAACGAGTATTTTAAGGATTTTATGGATTTGATTCAACCAGAACATTTATTAAATCAAGTGAAAAATGGAAAAGCACGAACTCTTATTTCTATTAAAGTAAGCCGGTGATTTTTTAAAATTTAAATTTAAATTCTTTTTTTATTTTTAGAGCTGCTGACCAAAAAATGTATAATAAATGTATATTTAGTTTATATTTATAAAGGGTTATCATATTGTACTGTTTACAGTGTAATCCATACCACGTTAATAATAATTTCCTGCTGATGGGAGACGCTGCCCACGCTATTGTACCTTTTTATGGTCAAGGAATGAATGCTGTAAGTATAAAATAAAATCCAAAAGAAAACATGTTTTAAAAAATACATACATTACGCATATAAAATTATATATTATGTACCTACTTTAAATTTTAAGGGCTTCGAAGATTGTACAATTTTGAACCAACTACTTGAAGAGTACGACCATGATTTAGAAACTGTTATTAAAACGTTTTCATTGAGAAGAATTGAAGATGCGGAAGCTATCAGTGATTTAGCTTTTTACAACTATATTGAAGTAGTTATATTTTTTTGTAATGCATTTTAGAGACATTGAGTATTTTGCTTAAGGCCAAATTAAAAAAAAAAAAAAGCGGGTAAGTGAATGTCGCTCCGCTGTACACTAGGTTTCAAGTGGATCAATTATAATGGATTGTATTAAGCTTGATATTGTATAAGAAAAATGATTCTGAGCGGAGACAATAAGATACTATGTTGAAATCGAAGCACTCCTCCTGTAGAAATTTTGTATACAGTAAAAAAAAAATAACTAGTTAAATTAGTTATGCATTTAAAGCTTAAAAAAACTTACTGTGTAGTGTGTACACTACAACTGTACAACAATAAATTCAATGTATATTAATTATAATTTTGATTAAAGTGTTAGGTTTGGTAGTATTTTATCTATTAATAGTTTACATAGAATTGTACTATTATAGTAAAATTAATTTCTATAAATTAATAAACTTTTTTGTATAGAATGACCATCTTTACACTTTTTTCTTATGCAATGAATTGTCATTTAATTCAAATTAAACGTATCCATCACAGTGACACCTGCTCAATGAAGGGGTACACTCAAATCCTACTGTATAGCAGCTTTTATTTAAAATTAAAAATTTTTTTTTTTATCAAACTTTCTGTACTAGAAAATCTATCACAATTTTCTTAGTAATTGATTTAAATTAAAAACGACTTTCACAATCCAATATCTCCATAATCTATAATCGAATTTAGACTAAAATAATCTGAGACATAAACGTATATTATATTATTGTTTTCGAAATAAATGAAGACATAGGTACCTAACCAAATTCGACCAATTTATGATCTTATACGCATTTTTTATTACAGTAATGAATTATTATGACCAATATGACAATTCTACTGAAAATCACATAAAACAAATTTTAAGCTAATTAAATTCCTATTTATAGATGCGTGATTTAGTTGCTCGTAAAAGCTTCTTGTGGCGGAAAAAATTGGATAACATACTTAATAAATGGTTTCCTCAGACGTGGATACCGCTTCATAGTTCCGTCTCTTTTACAACAATTGGCTATAAACAATGTAAACTCGACAATCAGTGGCAAGACCAAGTAAGTACATTAAAATTAAATAATTATTCTTATTAATAAAAACAATGAATCAAGAAAAATTATATTTTATCAGACCACATCAGTATCCATCTCGTATATTGACGTTTTTGTGCGTGTGCCTATAATAATTAAATAAGTTACATAATATTTTATATAAAAAAAAATACGTATAGGTACCTATCTATATTAATTGTAGTTCAGTGTAAAATATAATACTGATAATGACATATAAATATTTTATTATTGTTGTTTTACAGATTTTATTTAGAATGTTTATTCTATTCGCAACATTCTTCTCCATCAGTTTGTATTTTTTTGCATCTATAATGTCAAAATCATTACAATAAAACCAACTGCACAGTGCACACATATCAATTTTATCTAATTGATAAGGATTACCTACGATGTTATGAACAAGGTTTATTAACTATTAATCATATAATCTTACATTTCACAATAGTTTATTTTTAGCGTTCAATATAATTTTAAGTAATATTATTATTATTATTATTTTTTTTTTTTTTTATTCAATTATAAAGTTGAAACACCAATGGCTTATGTTTCAAGGATTTATACCTTTCATTTAAATGTCATTATTAGCCAATATAATATATAGTACAATCAGTGGCATATTTTAAAATTTTTTGTGAGGAGGTTCTAAAAAATAAGTTAATGTATAATATTATAAAAATACATATGAGTTATGAATTAATAATTATATTACTCCATTCTGTTCGAGATCCAGGCCCCCCCTCCCCGAAAAAACACCACTGATTACAATTAATTTATCTTCACAAATAATTATAGTGAAACATATTTTCAAGTTTAATTTTTTGTATATAATATCAATTTCTCTATGAAACACCATATTATAATGAATAAAATGTACATATTAATGATAATACCACTCACGCCTCTAACATTATAATACAAATTACTTATTAGTTATCACGAATTAACCCACTTTATATTGAACGAATTATTTTGTATTACATTTTTAATAAAATAAAAAACAAAAAGTTCTAACATAATGGTTCTCGTGTATTTTCTAATTTTTTGTCATACATATTTATGTAAAATAAACATTTGATCAATCAAGCATCTTGCACCTATACTATAAAAAAAAATGTATCATACATTTATCTTAATTCATAATATATATTTAGGGGGACGGAGTGGCCGAGCGGACTATGACATTACTAAGTATATATTTGATGACATTATTGTGAATAAAGTAATTTATATATTATAACCTAATTACTTGGAACCTTTTTTAAATTTTCTATCCTTAGATATAAAAATTGAACATTTTATACATTTTTTTACAACAAAAAAATTATTAAATTTTGTCAAAATTCGAACTTTAAATGCTTATAATAAAAAACTGTGCCTATGTATTTTTAATATTTTTCAACTGCTATTGTAACAATATAGGAGCCTTGTACTAAGTTTTCAAGCTTTTTTACCCTATAAATTTTTATTGACATTCATAGAAAAAAAGACCAATAAAATTGGAAACTGAAAATATTCGTAAACAGTTCAAAACATATCAAAATATTTTGAAAATTTTATCGTGTATATAAAATGCAAATATAAACAACCAGTGAAAATTGTATATATATATACGTTCATTTGTTTTAGAGTTACACCAAAAACCAAAATCGATTTTCCGTAAGAATTCTCGTTTTTCCTTAATTTTTATGTTGTTTTTACCAGCGCTTTTGAAAACTATTGGGAATTTTAAATTTTGATTTCCCCAATGCACCAAAAATCACTTTTTTTTAAGAGAACGTATCTCTGGCATTTGTTCCATCTTACAAGTGCGCAACATAGATATTTCTGATCTGTACCTAGGTATCTATTTTGAACAGTTTATATCATAATTAATAAATTCTCAATAGACTTTAACTGCTCTTTGTATTATACTTATACAGTTATACAATATAACAAACATAAATTATAATTTGAATTAGGTTGGCTTTATAATTCAAATACAAAATTAAAACTGAGCTCAATTACAGTTAAAACACATTCACCTAAATAAAATCACTAAATTAAATACAAATAAAAAATATTTAAAGGAATACAATAATAATAAGTAAACAGTTGCAACATTAAGAATATCAGATAACTATAAATTAATTTTCAGGAAAATAGACTGTAAAAAAATATAATTTAACAAATTTTATTTAATCCAATACCAACTCCATTTCATCGGGATGTTTCGAGTATTTAGTTTTATGTTCTTCGAATAGTTTAGTCAACTCGTCAATAAATATTCGGTGGTACTTCTCAATTTCTTCTTTTTCTGGTTTAGCAATTTTTGGTACATCAATTGGCTTACCCACTGAAAATAACATTAATTGTTGATAAAATTATGATGTAATATCTTATCAGTTATCACATATATGGGATCAAAAATTTTGTTTATTTCGTAAGTTGAAGGTGAACTAGTAAACTAGTAAAGGTGAACAGAAAAGGCAGCATTACATAAAAAGTATTAATGTTTAATCACCTATTAGATTTTAAATCCAATCTTAATTTGAACTGTAAGGTTAGGTTATAATTATTAATTAGCAAATGTCAGTAATTGATATATATATATAAAAAAAATATTTATTTAATATTATCAAATTGGTGGTCATATTATGTTATCTAGTTGATTCCTTAAACTTTAAAGAGACAAATTCATTAATTGCCATTTAAATTAACATCTCCCTCCGCATTAATTGGTCAAAATATATTATATTATTTTCTATTGTATTTTGTCCCTTTCATGTTTCAATAATTAGCCAGCGTAGATGATAGTCATAATAGATTGAAATTCGCAGTAAAACAACACAAAACGGAATTAATTCAGATTTTTAAAAAATATTCAGATGATTATTCTATTTTATATTTTTCATTCAAAATATAGACACTTATATAGAAAAAAAAGTGAGCCGTCGCGGGACACCTGTCAGGTATGAAATAAAGAAATTATTTTGTATAAAAAATATGCATGAAAATTGAAAGGATGGTTTATTATAGGAAATAAACATGGCATAATCAAAAACAAAATATTCAGATTTTTTAAGAAAAATTATTCTTTATTTACGTTAGATTATGTTACGCGCAGTGAGGCTACGCCACGGCTTTAGGTTAACAGGACTGGAAACTAACCTTTATCATTTGAACAATGAAAAGTTAACGAGCGATCGTGGCGACAAAATTGAATAATTCGCTGAATATTCATAGAACATTGTATTAAACTGATGAAAAATACAAATACAAAGAGATGGCACCACAATCGCTCGTTGACTTTCCGATGTGAATCTTTTTATATACCGTGCACCCATTGTTCGTTTCCAGTCCTGTTAATCTTAAAAAATCATCAAAAAATAAGTATTCGATCTTCTTGGAGGTCACTAAATTTATCTAATTATATCAACTCAGTTCCAAAAATTATTTATTTTTTATTTAGTTTGTATTGCTTTCATGCAAATGTTTATGGTAGGTATATAATAAAATTCCGCTTTGAAGGTTATAACTTATAACTTTTAACTAGAATCAAAATGAAAATAATAAACCTTTAACACCATTCCAAGAGGCATTAAACATAATCACATTAAGTACGTACATACTATTTTACATTGGTTATAGTAATCATATTATATCTTGTAGTAGAACGAATTTACATAATTATTTAACTATGTTTTTATTTATGGTGTAACTAATATTTTTATAAATGACTATGCTATTTTCATTATTTCATACTATAATACTAAATACATAATATATTGCTCAATTTTACGAAATATTTATTTATTATTATTATTTTTGACCGGAACGTCATTCAAAAGCTTAATATTTACAAGGGAATTATACAAAATTAGAAAAAATTATTCGCAAGGAACAATTACACAAAATATATCAAATAAATATTGACTATAGTTAGATTTAAATCAAAATAATTACATTCAATTACATCGGATCAGATGCCAACCTTTGTAATTATTATCAGATAAGGTCGTTAGATGAGGTAGTTAGAAACCACGAAAATTATTATCATCCAAGCATGGCCGTTTTATCGTGCCTTTACCTTTTCTGCCGATTCACTTATAGACCAAAAGAAAAGATTGATGTGTATAATAAATTATAAACAAATAATAACTAATAATAACATTAAGTTTTTATCAATAATTATTAAATATAATAATATTAAATATTAACATTATTTTTATGTTAACATGTCATATATCTAAGTTCTCATATAGTTTAAATGTATATAAATATATAATACTAGCTGACTCCGTGCACTTCTTCGACCGCTTCATATACTTTTAAAAATTAATTTAAAAAAACTTTTATATCAATAATTATTGGATTAAATATTTTAAAACAATTAATTGTAATAATACTGTAAGCTGTAACCAATAGCAGACAATTATAATAATGCTGATTTTTGGTTTGGCCAAAAAGAGAAGAGTACGATTTTAGTCGTAAAGTGAATCGGCTGAAAATAAAATGTGCGATTTATGTCGAAAAAAATCTTCATTATTATTGCACCATCATAGGTAATCGAAAATAGTGTTTGTAATTTGCACCAAAATGAGTACCTAGATTATATGTAGAGATATTCAATTATTTCGTCGGTATCCTCGTCGACGCTGAGACTCGTGTAAATAACTAACTCCACCTAATACTGATCAGTTTATATAGTCACATTATACAGGTTCAACAATTTACATTTATTGAAGATCCGTTAAAAATATTCAAGCTGATATAATATAATTGTTATGATTAGTTTTGTTGGTTTCTAATATTCAATAAAATGAAACATATATACATATATTTAGTTTAATGACCAACAATAAAAAATACTATTCTATTGGAAGTTTAAATTGAACATTATAATAGGTATAGTAATATTTGCTACTAATACTATGTCTTAAAATATAGTTGTACTTATAGCATTGATTAAATATACTATCAATGCCTATAGTATTAATTATACTTATTACTCACCAACAGTAACAATTGGATGTCTGCGGGGCACAAGACCAAAACTATATTGGAAAAATCCACGTCCTACTGGTACTTTATTTCCGCTTTTCCATTTGATTAATTTCAACACTTTTTCCCAGAATGAATTTGGCTCTGCTTCGCCCAATCCGTAGACACTTGTCTCACCAAAAGAAAACACTGGCACTATAGCCGCCCTATAAATTCATGTTTTTAATAAATAATAACAACAATTATTATTTTATATTGACATTAAAATTTACCCAGTTTGTAATGCCACTCGGATAAATCCCTTCCTATTTTTTAATATGAGATGGTACGGCCCTGGAAAAGACTTGAACGCTTCGGAAACACCTCCTACCATAAGAACAGCAACGTTCCCTTTCTTATTATCCAATAAATTCTTCAAACTTTTTTCAGATGATTCTTGAAGACCTGTGAAATTGGATTAATTATTTTAATGTATCATAATCATATCAATATATAATTGTATCGTATACATATATGTTAATGATATTTTTGTACAGTCCCAATGCCGCGTTAACGAAATTATTTTACTCTGATTTGTGAATCACATACACGCATTATTTAGATACTTGGTATTATTTTTCACTTATATAAAAAAAAAAAAGTGTAATAAAACAATGAAATATTTTGGCGTCCAGCAAAATTGTCTGTTTTTATTCAGTCATTCGGGCTCGAATATTCTGTCATTGTCTCGGTGTGAGACGAGAGTGTACTAAAATAATTGACAAGTAATACCGGTAGGTAATGTACTAATAAAAAATTTTAAACTGTAATTTAAAATACAATTATCATGAAGCTATAACATGGGGAAACATGAAAAATAACATTTTGTAGCAAGATGTAGCAGCGTGCCCGTTTATGGCCATTTACATGTTTATTGTATAATATAGTATACCCGTATACCTACTGTGTATAATTTATAACTATAGATACTCGAAAAGTCAAAAATAATACGAACGAAAATTGAGATGCGTCGGACAAAAGTGCTGTGACATTTCCAAGATAAAGGTACTTTATCGTTGCAGTGCATAATAACTGTGCATGTAACGATATATATTCATATTTAATACTACCTATCACTGTAACATATTATTATATTACCATCTCGAAAACAATAAGCAATATCTCCACCGTTATCGGTTGATAAACGAGTAGAATATTTTATGATAAAATTATTATACTCACATAAACCTATACCAATTTCACGGCTAAATGGCATGTTAAAGTGTAAATTGAGCGTTATAAGATACGACGTGAGACCGGGAAATAGTTCGGAAAATTGTCCCGCGTCTGTTGCAAAATTAGAATATGATCCAGCACACAATACACCATGAGGGTAAGTGGCAAATAGATACGATTTATCAGCTGGCAAATCGTGAGTCTTCACTAGAGATACTGGAAAGTAGTCCTTAAAGTGGGTCCACCATGCCCATCTTCTTACAAAGCGAAATCTATGTAATGATAACAAACACTTTAATAAAAAATAATATGTACAAGTTTAACAATACATGCGTCTATAAATGTATAATAAATAGGTAATAAAGATTTTAGGAAAAATCGTGAAAGTCGATATGCTGTATAGTAGGTATTTAGTGTTCCTCGTTATTGAGTTCCTAGGTCTTTGTAGTAATGGATGTGTTAAATATTTAATAACAATTCTGAGCGGGGACATTCCGTCAGCCTATATTCATAACGATCTTTGATAATTTATATATATTACACACTATTAATCAATTATTTTTTTATTAGTAGAAGCCAGGAGGTACGGTATAATATGTTGAACTAATTTTTACTAAAAAAAAATCGCATACAAATATACAATATAGAAGTGGTAATTTTTATAAAATCAGTTCATATAATGCAAGAAGCTATTATATTTACTTTTAAGTCAATACCGACGTACCTATAGGTATTAAAATATTTAGGTATTTCAATACCCAAAAGGATTAGTTCGTATTCTAAAAACTTTAAGTTAGTTTAAATATTTTTAAAAAATTAATTGTGTATTTAGATAACAATATACAATATACGAATTGGCGAAAAGTTTTTTTTAATATTTTTAAACTAAAAAAATCATCTAAAATCGTTAAATATTACAATTACCCCTAAAAGATCAAATTTTTTATAAGAAACAATCCTTGAAATTAAATTTCGAAGCATTTTTTCTATTATAAAATGTGTCTTTAGACACAAAAATATTTTTATTTTTTTTTTAAAACATACATCATTGTAAAACCAATGCATTTATCGCTCCGCTTAGAATCTAAAATACTATTAACTATAACTGTGTGTATTCGTCCACTTTAATACAAAATGATTTTGTATATCATTTTATGACTTATCAAGTCATTACATATTCATAAGGCATTATAATTAACAACTCATTCATAATATTTCTTTGGTGTGAAATAATAGTTTAATATCTCCAAGCACCTGGTTCCATTTATTTAATATTTGAATATTGACCTATTACGTACCAATATTAAGTAATAACTAAAAACTACTAACATGGCAAATTAACAATTATTTTTCAATACAGAACATTAAAAAAAAAAAACAATATTGCATGATATTAATTTTAAAATAAGAGTAATTATTTTATTAATGATACAAAAATATGTTTTATTATATTTATTGATATAATGATATAGTTTTATACTTATATGATATAATTGCAATATTAATTAAAAATATAGTTCTTTCTTAATTATTAGAAAAATATTTTATGAAACTCGAATGTACATTTATATTTTTTATAGGTAGTTAATAACTTGATGCCATCATATAAATCGTACAAGATTTTAATAAAAATAATTTAAATTTAAATTTTGAATACCCATACAGTAGGTATAGGTTTTTAATTAACGTGCAATTGTTTGTCAAGGTAATACCCATTTGGCAATAAATCTATCTCGTTAATCACCCAATGGCTAATAAATATTTACAATTATACAATTTAAAATTGTATAATTTTTGTATGGATATTATCACATGTACCAATATTTTTAACCTATCATCTTTTTAATGGATAAATGCATAATCCAATATTATGCAAAATGATAATTGAATAAGTAATTAATAATATGAGCATTTCAAAAATATTAAAGTCTTTCGGTTCTTAATACAATTGTAACCTATACTTAATTTTTTAGTAGATTTTAGTTTTAGAAGTATACTGTATACACATAATATGTTTATAGTTTATACCTACCATATATGTTTCTAGGATAAACACTAAACGTGATTTTTTTTGAGACGTTAATTCAGTAATTATTGTAAGTACTCTTATGTGTATAAAAGTATCGTTTAAAAAATAATTTCACTTGAGAAATGTTAATACAATTAGTGCTAATAATATCAAAAAATGTATATTATATTTTTACGTACCTACTGCGATGAATATAGATTAAAAATTGTTATAATATAATATTGTTTTAACCAAAAAATCATTAAATGATCTTTGGTCGTGTTTATTTCACGTCTCACCTGTTCGGGCTGTTCCACGCTACAGACCGGTCAAGATAGATCCATAAACCGTATAGGAGTGCTGCCCACCAAAACTGTGTGGCCGTTAAAATGTACAAGAAAACAGCCCATCCGGTTAGTCCTCCGAATACCACCAAGTAAATCCATCCGGCGGCCGCGAGCGTCTCGAGCCTCCGCTTGAGTGGCACGCACAGGGGCGCGAATTTCACGTCCTTCAACTTCATCGTTGGAACCTACAAATGGCATTTCGGTTACGCTTCGTTACCTAACATTGAATTGGAAAATCAAAGGAATTACCTTAAAAGTACACTGCTCATGCAAAACGAAACGTATTTCGTCGTCGTCGTCGTCGATATGAGCAGAATCGATCCAACAAGACTTGGCCAAGTAAGGCGCCTTAAGGTGTAATCGTCGCTACCGCTAACCTAACCGTGTTCCCGATAGCGTGTCAAGTTCAAAACTGCACGTACACAGTCGTCGCGGCGGAGAACATCTCGAGTCCGACATAGAATTATTGGAGAGGTGGCATTTTGGTTTGTACTTTGCCTTGGGTTGTATATCTATTATAGACGGTCATTAATTTATTTATAATTATTTCATTACTGTATAGTTATCCCAAATAGAGAGATAACGTAAATGTATATAAATGATAACGTTACATTATGTAAAATATGCACTTATACATCATATACACAGTATAAACACCAATAATATACTCCCGACTAAAAGTCAATAATATCAGATAATTCTTATGTATTTTTAGTAGGTAATAGTGAAATGGGCGCTTATGTTCTATAATATTTAATAATTTATTATCTAATTGTTCATCGTTACGCAATCGGACCTAAGTATACATACAGTAGTACAACAAAAAAATTCTGTACAGTACTACTATACATTATATGTAAATAAATAATAACATTTACATTAATTTATTTTTATTAATATAAAATATTTAAATCATATTTTTTCAAATATTCCTACATCGTTACGGATTCAATATTTTTTTGACGAATATCAAAGTATAAGTTATCTAATACACTTTTCAACTCAAAACCAACAAAAGTCTGTTCTAATATGAAAACAAAAGACCAAAGTACATTTCACTGATATTATTTTAATATTTTACAATGATTATTATATATACGGCCAGATATACACTACAAGTATTATATTATTATATTGTAGGTTCAACGTACAGTATTAAAATGAATAATGATAATATGCAGCAAAATGTTTGTTGTTTTATTTTAGAGTTACCTAGTAAGATTATAACTGTCTTCATTACCTGGTGTGTCATAGACTGTTATTACCTACATACTGTTTAATAATATAATTACCCACTATATTAATTAAAATCAGCATTTGTTATTGACTAGTAGTGATAATTTAATATACCGATGTAGGTATATATAATTTCACAACAATATCAAACATCAATACCCGCAATTATTTATATGAATTATTATTGCTTATTATGTTAAATTATTTTTAATATTGATTCATCGTTGTTTAAAAGTTCAATAGGAAAAAGACGTCTACTGACGGGTTTTCGCGGGTTTCAATTTATATTTTATTCCTTGCATGAGTATTATCAGGGCCGTCTTTAAACTTTTTGAGGTAGCCAAGGGCAGTGGTATAATGGGGCTCTTACGACTTGGACAGAGTACCATTTTATTATAACAGGCAAGCAGAAGAGCCCATCGAGGGGGCAAAAAGTGTACAATGGGAAAGAGGTGCCTGAGTATTAGGTTAACCGCTAAACACTTTTCGGGCCGTATCAACGTCCAGTGAACTAATACTAACTAATATTGAAATAAGCCACTTAACAATCATGAAACAATGAAATATTACATAATTTAACTGATTTAAAAAATATTATAGTTTCTCAAAGTCTAAGGTCACATATACGGCAGTGAATAATCATATTTCATGCAATAACAGGTAAATAACAAAACAATTACCTACATTAATACAGACAAACTCACGTCACAGACCAGATTAATTTAAATTTAATACTTGTACTTCACTAACATAACGGTTGCATATCAATTGGTTACTATAATTTTATACTTAGTAAAATGCTGCATGTTGCTTGCGTCCCAAAAGAAGGTATATTTTGCAGGTAGTAAATTTGACCGGTAACTTGCGTCCCGTTTGCAGGACGCAAGTCAGCTATATAATTACTATCGATATTATCTACTAAAATCACTAAAATTAATAGATTATAAACTGTACTGTATTTATAAATTTTTTTTAAGGTATGGAAAAATTGTGTAGTTCTAAATTGGTTTAAAATTGTTAATATTATTATTACCATAAATATCATGACACAAGTTATTATCATAACATATGCATTTTTTTTATTTAATATACTTCTATATTATAAATTAAAATAAACATCAATGTATTGTTTTTAATTTTAATTTTGATATCGATTATATTGATATTTTCGGGACACAATTAGGTTATAAAAAAAGGTATACAGGAACGCAAATAGACTTTGACCTTTTTTGGACCTTTTTTCGAGGGACGCAACTCACCTACTGATAATAATTTCGGACGCAAGTAGTATGCTCCCAGTAAAATGTCTTAGAACGGTTGCAACCGTTTTTAAACGGCAAACCTTTACCTGATTACCTATATATTGTCTACATGACTATATATTATGATTTCTACATTTAAATATTTGACGTATTTGCTTCTTTATTTGATGTTTAAATTTTATTTATTTATGATTCATTGAGCATCAAGTGTTATAATATTGAAACAAGTTTATGATGAAATCTATTGTTTTTATATTTAAAGCCGATAAGGTGTTTCATTAGGTGTACGTTGTTAAAACTACGGTTTGGTGCTAGGCATGTTGCCTATATTATTTTGATAAGGTTATTACATATTACTATTTTGTTTTAATTATTATTACCTATTTAATTCATAACTTATTATCTAGGTACCGACCTATTTATTTGTTGAACTAAAATTAATTTTGTATGGGACTATAAACATATTCATTTATTAATAAATTTAAGTTTTTTTAATCAAGTGCCTACTAAAGACTATATAGCTTGTAATACTACAATTAGCAGATTGTTTTTAAAAAAAATGTAACTTGAACCACGTTTAACCAATAAGCAATAACATCCTGAGTATTCACCTTGAGTAATTACATTTAAAGTCAAAATGTTCAAACGTCTAAAATGATAATATATACCAAGATGGTAAAATATATAGTTTTGCAAGTATAGGTCAAATACTTTTACTATATACTCATATTTTGACCCTCAAAGAGGAAGAAGAAAGGGCTCGTCAGGTGGCTAAAGCTGCAGGCGAGTAACCAATCAAGCACGTGAAGCGAGAGCGGCGGGTTACGGCCGGGCCGAGAAGAGGATCCTCTAAACGATATGTCTAGGATGGCTGGCTTAGGCCGATCCGAGAAGACTTCAAACACTGTTGTGCTGCAAAATTGCAAAACTCCAAAATTCACTATGTGAGGGGATTTCCCGGACTATTTCCATTTGGCCTAGCCACTGTAAAGACGTGTAAGGCATCATGGAGCTCTTAGCAAAGAAATATATACCAGCGATAGCTGCGGAAGCTATGTTATGGTCCATGCGAGCCGAAACCAACATTGTACACATTTATATGCCTACTTATTTAAATAAACGATGCTGCATGGGGACCAAGGAATGTGAAAGCGTACGGCTCCCATAGTCCCATGTAATGATGAATCCACAAAAAAAAAAAAACTATATACTCATACAAGGTATAATTTGTCAAATTGTCATTAAGGAGCCTGCTCGTGTGTCTTCAATAAGGCGCAATATTTAGGCAATATACAATTTCGTTGTCGCTGCTCATGAAGTTTGTGTTAGTCGTCAATGATGATTAGTGTGAATGTGATTATATGCGGGTACCAGGGCTATCTACGCACGCACTGCATGTGCGCACATGTCAACAACACCGCCAACCAAAAATAAAATGGTTTTTTTGCTCAAAACTTGAAAATTATTCATATTCAAAATCGTATTAGGTATATGGTTTAGAAAAATAATTTTTAAAATCCAAGTCCAATGTGCCCTGTAAGAAGTGTTTCTCTTTCAAAAAAAAAAAAACTATCGAAATCGGGACACTTTACCGAGGCGTGAGAGTTTTTTCTGTAAGGCATGTTTTTGAGCAAAAAAACAAGTCACGTGCAGGCCCCTTAATATTTTTTTTTTTTTAATTCTATAAGCCTCAAGAAAATACTTTATATACATAGTGATTTATCATGCATGCTCACCCTCTACCTTTTCTTCAATAATGAAGTTATTCAAAATCTGATTTTTAGATTTTTTGTATTGCCACAGGACATTTCTTAAGAAGTACAAAACAATTCAAGAATTCAAAAATATATAGTCTATAAGTAGGTATATTTAAAAATTCCAAAAATCAGACTTATCATTTTAACTAAATTTTAATTCTTAACTGGGCCAATTCCAGCGTTGCTGCATGCTGCTACCGGATAACCGGATGCGGAAGCGGTGACACACCTAAATAATGGTAATAGCACACGGACGTAGTCACCCCCACCCTCCGATCCGCCACCGAATTCGTAGCCGTGGTTCCTTCCTGCCACTGGCGTGACGCGAATCGGAGACACGGTCCGAGGCACACATTAATTCATAGGCGTATAGTAAGTGCATGGGATTCTGTGTGAAGAGGAAGCTACATAGCATAATCAAACAATTTTCCATACATAGCTGTATAGACTCAACTCCTCAGAGAGTCAGAGCCCCCTTAATTGACATTTTAGCCCTTATATTATATTTATAGAAAATTAAAATTAACGTTATTTGACTTTTTTTTAAATAAATGTTTGCAAAACACGAGGCAGATCGTCCAGCAATGCAAATTATAAATGTATATCTTTTTAAACAGAAAAATAGTTTTTATTATTATTTATCACAAATCAAGAATGAGCTTATTGTTTCTCTGATTTTACGCATGTTTATTATTTACAAATAGTGTATTGAATAATGGATCATATAGCAGAAAAATGTCATTGTTATCAAATCACGATAACAGAAAGATATCTATGTTCGTGATTGATGCAGGGAAGTATAAAATACAATACCTAACGACATATTGTAAACGTTTATTAAAATGTTTAGAATTTCGTTGTATAAACAAATTTAGTATAAATCCACAATATTTTTTATGAGCGTTTGAAGTTGAATTTTGATTTGCCAAAATCTCCAAAGTTCGCAAATTATTCTGTAATTAAAAATGCATAGGTACCTAAGATTTTAAAGTTTAATTCAAGGTTCGATTTAAGTTTTGATTTCAAGTATTATAAAAGTTTCAAAAATATTTTTATGACCGTCTGAAGTTTTAATATTGACGACATTGAATGTTCACGTGTAAAATTAAAATAGGGATATCTCATTAAACGATTTTTTATTTGTTGTTGTTATTCAAAAAAAAAATAATTGTATAAAATTGAAACATATATTTAAATTATCACTTGTAAAATTGCAATGACATTTTAAAAATATTTTTTTCCGCCTATCCGTTTTATGATATTATGCAGGTAGTTATATTTAATTGTATATTCGCGTATCAATACAATATATCCATCTATTGTCATCTGTCATCGTGGCGATTGATAACAATGATGATTGATGAACGGCATAATGACGTCACGGACATGGACAGTGAGACATTTTTTCTACTACGTATGATCCAGGTCGACGTCGTTATTTAACTCCCTTAGGTCCAATAGGTAGATAGATTATTATAAGCAGAAAACAGTGCTAATATTGAGTAAAATGTTTTTAAATTAAGGGTTTTTAAAATATAGACAGTCTTTCGGCTATATGATCTTTTTCAGTCCCTAATATAATCGCGATGTGTTCTATAACGTCAAATTTTAACGTAATAGAAAATAATAGTCTCGTATACATAAACGAATATTATTATTAATATAATATAGAACATTGATATTTTCGAGGGGGCTTTGGTCAATACTTTGGCAGGTGGTGGAGGGGCTTTAACCGTTTCCACTTCAGTCCATCCCCTCCAAATATACGACCATCATGCTCATCGTACCGTCACGTAGTTAGCCAACCAACCTGCCCGTTCGCCACCGGTTCGATACGTGTCCGTCCTCTGTCGACCGTATTACACATTTACGATTTACACTATAGGTAGTACTGAAGCGACTCGTTCAGCGTGTCGTGTGTGAGTGCGAGTGCGCGCGTTCTCGTTGTCACTTATATTGTCTTTTTGGTGGTGTATACCTAGTGTGTTTTAATATTATTATTTATTATTGTCGTCGCCGCCGCCGATTGTTGCTCAATGGTCGTTCGACTATGATCGAGTTAATAATGTAATATTCTAATAATATACCTAAATGTGATCATCAATATTGTTAAGTATTAATACTCCACGTTCTCCGCATTCAGTTCTCACCTGCTGCCATAATATTATTATCTTATCGCCGAGGCTTCAACGACCAGCTTAACAGGTTAATATTATAATATGACAATAATTTATTTTATTCAGTTCGTCTCGTTTTGTATATTATACTATAGGTACTATATAATACACCGTTGACCGTATTTAACGCATTATATAATACACGTATCACGTACCCACGGAGGAAGCCATAAAAACTCAAATCCATTGTTAAATTATAATGATAGTTGCGCACACGTTTCGTATAGATACTGATGTACAACCACGTTCATTTTATCCGTATGTACAACTATGTAGGTATAGGCATGTATAATAATGCATAATAATACATAATGTACATAATAATTATATCTTAACTATTCAGTAGGGTAGTAAATTTAGGACCTTACGTAGCAGGGGTAGATGAGACGTTCGACAAGCAGTTCGCCAGTTCGTAGCTCACCATGGCGTGTATATACTATTTATTGATTAATAATATTATTATTAATCAATATTTTTATAAGATATATGGTAGGCCGCCAAACACTAGAATCTACAAAAAAATTCAATCATTCCGATGTGGACCTCTACGTCTCCAACCCTGCTTTAGAGCTTTTACACTTACAGGAATACCACATCAAAATCTATACATTCCTCGCTAATACACAGAATATAAAAAATTTATTTTATAATTATTGGTCAAAGTGTCTTCACTGGAAGGCTTCTTAAATCTGTCCATTCTCCAAGCCACTTTTTAATCACTATCTATTTTACTTATTGTTCAATTTTATGTAACAGATTGTAAATATAAAAAATAAAATAAAATAAATTTATAATTATAATGACGAATATTTGATATCATATTTATTACATAATGAGAATGCATATACCTTAGATCATATACAATGGATGGAGGTATGTGTGTATTTCTCATATACCGAGTTGTGTCCAACATAATCCCTCACTACCCATTTGATTTCAAGGTACAACGAATTATTGCGCATGCGTTTCGCCAACAATCACTATAAAATAACTAATAAGTAGGGGGTTATGTTGGACACAGCAAATGATAAGTAGCTCTATCCATTGTACATGATCTAAGGCATATACACTAGTTCTTTATATAATTAGATATAACCTCAACTCAAGTGGAGACATCCATAGGTTGTAGCCATAATGTGATAAATACGTTTTAAAAGATTAGGATTGGCCTAACCTATACCTAACCTGTATATTTCAATAAAACTGATTGGGTCGTGGTTGGTACTTGGTGATACTTTGAAATTATATGTTTACAATTTACATAAAATAGGTATTAAAGTGCTTTATAATATTTATCATTATTCTACCTACCTACCTAGTGTATTACAACAGTAAACTATAACATTCTGGAAAAATAAACACTTCTTTTATAGAAAAATTCAAATATAATGAACTAAAAATTAAAAACACTAGACTGTCACTAGTAGAAAGTATTCAGTGAACAAAAATATTTTTTTTTTGAGTGCATATTTTAGCGGTTTTTTTTAAAGTAAAATGCATATTTAACGATTTTTAATTCAAATGTAAGCATATTTGTTATTTTTTTTAGTGCATAAATGCAAATACAATATACATATTTAAGAAATTTTTAAGTATATCCGAGCTCAAGTATTCACTAATCAATGTATAGCCATGCAACTAGGTATATGAAAATGCATAAATCAGCATACCTATTAAATATATATGACACCAATGTAGGACTTCTGCTAAAATATTTGCTTAATACACTAGTATTAAACTGTATTGTTGTAAACAGTAGTTACTTTTAAATAAATATAAACAATACAAAAATAATTTTAAAAAAAAAAACCGAGGAAGTCACTCTGCTGTATTCAGGTTTCTAGTGGAGGTCGTCATTCAAAATAAATCGATACGGTTCATTACGAACTTACTAAATTTGAATTCAATAATAAACTATTGCATACGAAAAACGATTCTGCGAAGAGACGATCTTCCATCTATATTTCTATCGATATTTTATGTAGCATTAATATTAGTAAATTATTCGTACGGTATTATGAACTCATTTTTGCCAAAAACATCGCATAGTATTATATAATAACAGCTTTAATATTATTATAATTCAATATTTATATTATATATTATTTTTTTTCCTTAAAAGTAAATACCAACTTATTGTGGATTGTGTGGACTGTGGAGTAGTGTAAATATGTACTTGGTATAAAAAAATGATATTGACTATAGAAACTTGAAAGGTTTCAAAATTAATTAAATTGTAGATTTTTATACACGATTTTCAAAATATTTAGACTCATTTTTTAGCTATTTATAGGCATTTGAAATTTTTGAAATTTTTGAAATTTTTTATCTCTAAATGTTGATGATAAATACTTGTTGCTTCTTAAAAAAATGTAATGTATGTAATGTATTATATATATATAAGTACAATCGTTAATTGTTCTACTATAGCGATTTAAAAAATATGCAGAAAATTCCTACTAAAGCAACATTTTTTTTTATACTAAGCGTTCGAATAATGGTATGAAGTTAAAAAGTTTATTATAAAATCATCGAAATCACGGATATTTCCAAATTATTTTGTAGTTGTAGGTAGTAATAAAAAATGAATACAATTTCACTCGATATTTTTTCACTATCTAAATGAAAACCATCCAGCACGATAATATTATCATGCTGTGAAATAATGATGATATTTTAATCGCAGCAATACCGACCGACCGTCACAACTTGCATTGTGCCCGATTGTTCGGTCGCATTTATATTATGTTATTATATATTTTTACGGTCGTGTTCCGTAGCGAATTTAACGGTTGTTTCGATTTAGATTGGATTCTGCAGACATTCTGTATAATATAATACTACAGAGTGCGGGCAAATGAGTGTACCTCAGATAGGTACATCTCGTCTGCAACGTGAGTATTCAGTCGTGCACGTCGGTAATGACTGCGGACATTTTGATTTTTAAATAATAAAATATAGACTGTGGTAATGTGGTGAACACGCGGCCTGGATCGATCCCACATAAAATAGCGGTTATATGACTTATGGTTAAATAATTCATTCGTTGACATCGTTCACAACTAGGTAGGCAATAGGTATATAAACAACCATTCACGTATTTATTGTTATTTTTTTTTTACTGAATCGTTGCAATCAAACGGGCAAACAACTCGTTAGTATATATTGTGCGGCGTGCAGCGTTCTTGCGTTCGGGAAGTAATACCAATATATACCATTGATATATGATATATATATATTATATATTATATTGAGTAATAAACATTATCGAATTACGCGAAACCGTAGTAGGTTTACTCGTTTTCTATAATCTGTTGTATTTATTATATTATTTTGCGGGTAAACCTAGTGCTTTTACACGATTCGAATAATAATTACCTTCGTTTTCTACATAGGTATTATAATTATAGATAGGTACTAGGTGAAAATTAAGAAAGTACTTTGTCGTGCCACTATAATTGCGTCGATATATATATAATGATAATAATATATTAATATATTATATTGGTACTTGAGTAGCCAGTAGATATAATAATATATAGAATGTATATTATAATATTATATAGTAATACGACTACCTTTATCGCAGTTTGTACATAATAGCCTGCAGTAGGCAGTAAGACGTAACTATACATATATTACACACTAAAAACTCGAGTTCTAAGTACCGCGGTAGTATTATAGTAACTAAAAAATAATGTATATACTATAAACCTACCAACCTAGTTTCATTTTTGAAAACATGACAAGCGATGTACGACAAACTTCCTAAAGAATTTATATCAAATTCATGGCATTTACCTGTGGCGTCATTCGGGGGGCAGGGTGGGCATTTCCCCCCACCCCTTTTCATTATAAGACCGCTGTCGGGCCGGGTATGGGCTAATTTTGGGCCTCGTAAAGTGGTCTGTTTTGATTAATTTTTTTTTTTTTTTTGTTGGAAAGGGGATAATTTTCTACAGGGCGCATTGGACTTTGATTTTTAATTTTGTTGGTTAAAACAAATGTAATAAAAATAACAAAATCTTGTGAAAATTGGTCATATTCAAAATCGTATTATATGGTTTGGAAAATTAGAAATAGAATTTTTAAGATCCAAGTCCAATGCGCCCGTTAAGAAGTGTTTATCTTTCAAAAAAAAAAATAATATCGAAATCAGATCACTCTACGAGGCGTGAGAGTTTTCCTGTTAGACATGTTTTCGAACAAAAAAAATGGTCACGTGCAGGCCCCAACAAATATGTAGATTGTAGAGGGATACTTAAATATATTACCTATAAGCTACTATATGAAGGCCCAAAACTAGCACATACCCGGCCGGACAGCGGGCCGCTAATGACAAGGGGGACAACCACGGGTCTACCCCGCATCCCTCAAATGACGCCCCACTGATAGTAAACAGTAACCACTAACCACGGTTATCTCAGATAACCCTGATAGTCACTAGTGAGTATACAATTATGTAAGAAGGCTATTGTATTGAGATAAAAATGCGATTATAATGTAATGTTATGGCTAGCGAGCGGTTTTTTTCCGTTTTATTATGGGTCAGTAAAAATTTGCCCCCCCTCCCCCCCCCAATCACTCAAAAACTGAAATGACGCCGCTGAATATTACGAGTTTGTCGTCGACGCACTCATATGCGCGCTCTTATTTTCTGACTGATGGTTTAGTGATATCGATATACACGAGGTTTAGGTGCGTAAACATTCTCTACAATAGAGTTTTTCGAGTATGAATACATTAAACATATTATATTATATTTAACACTCATATATAATATGCGTTATAAGTGTAGTGTGTTCGATGTACAACGCTTCAGTCTGCTAATTTTCAGTTGAACAGTACATGCGTGTTTTATCCTTTCGTTTTTGTTTTATTTTCCGTTAACTTGAGACTCGACAGACCATAACCATAATAATAACACATAGGTTTTAGGTATCATGTACGTTATAAAATAACACCAACACCTGCGTTTTATAATGATCGGCTCGCAACTGTTTAAACATCGCTGGATTATAATATTATAATGTTCTAACGTCATAAACTCGTAAATCATAATTTATAACATTCATGTTACCTAACTTATGGATCATTCTATTTTTACCAAAATTATTCAATACTTACAAGTGACAAATTATGCTTGACCGACGCACAGTTTTTTTATTTGTGAAAATGTCCTATGCACTTACCTATAGGACAATCTATTCAATTTACACTCGGACTAATAAGAAAAATAGTTATATATATCGTCGTACGAGAGAAAACAACCGTATTACCTATTAAGACATTGTTTGCATTATTTCACGCAGCGTATACCTAATACTAGGTATAATATTCTACCAGATATTTATTATTTTCAAGTTTATAACATAATACATAAATAAACATGTATCGGTCATCGTCATAGTGTAATTACTCTATGGTCGTCGTGCTTTTTGGTTTCTAGGAAGAATCTATTTGAAATATGTGTTGTACGTCTGCAATATGTCATTGTTATAATATAACGGTGAAGAGTCTTCCTATGCGCACGCATAATGATCATCGTAATTTGCAGACGAAACGACCGTTAGATCCGCCAGCAATGACTCCTGTGTTATTTCCCAAACAGAGAGGAGGGAGCCGGGGAGGTGTTACAAAGATAACAATTCAAATTGACAAATTTAAATATACTATACATTTATCGATACAAATATTTATTTTTGACACTATCTCTATATAGGTATTAAATAATGGCCATATTGTATGGTAACAAAATGGCTTTCATAATTTTATTGTATAGGGTAAACAGGGTGGTTTTTTAAACATGCTCACCCCCATTTTTATTCAAATTTTGAATTCTAGAATTTTTAAGTATACCTTAATTATCCCTCCATCCTCATTTTACTGTAAATTATTTAGTGTATGATTTTCTTGAACATTTTGATGTATCTAAATCAAAATTCTGACAAGTTGTTTCTGAGTTAAATGTTTATACCTATACTAAGGATAATAAGCCTTAAATATTTTTTTCCAAACTATATATTAAGTAATATTAGATGTGGATTTATTATACTTGATCATTTTTACATATTATTTTTATTGATGGATCAATAGTAATTCCTAACATTTTTAAATCATCTAAGCCCTCATATTTACTTAACCCATTATCATAGACATAGTATATAATTTATGCACAAGATAAAAAAAAATGGTTAAGTAGATGTAGGTTACAAGTGGGTTAATGTATAATGGAGTGTATTAAACTTGAACTCAATGATATATAATATCATTGTATAAGAAAAACGATTCCGAGCGGAAATTGTTTGTCAGTTTGGATTTTATATATTGTTATTATTTATTATAGCCTGTAAGTTGAATTATAATATTATAATTTTTTGTTCGTTTCTATGGTGATAATCGAATCGTTAGAAATTAAAATCCCATTTTTAGCGGTTTTTCGTAATTTCTCGGTGGTTTTTCCTGTGGCATTAAATAACTATTGAGAAAATCGAAAGATGACCTCAGAATCTAAAATAATGTAATAATACTATAAATACACTGTACACTAATACAAATGTATTTATTTCATATTTTTATGTAGGTATAAGTACACGAACAAATGTACAATATTATACAAAGTATAGTAGTACATTAGACAATACCAAGCTATTTACATGTTGAATTGTTTTCGATTCGATTCGTTTCGTTAATTGATTTTGATACGGTTCTATGACATTTAGATACGATGGCCTTGTACAATCTATAACAAATAAATATTTGGGTAAAATGAACTCTAAAAACAGTAAAAACGATTGTCAACAAATTGTACTGAATTTTTTTATATCAGCCTAAAATAATATAAGTACGTATTGTACCTAAGTGTTATAATAAAATTATAAAAATCACTAAGTATTTTAAATTTGTTAATTTAATCATAATATTAAAAGTTAAAGTGTTTACAGACGTAAGTATATAAAATTATCTAATTATAAGTAGGTACGATGATAGCCGACGCAGGCTAGCACATTGGTCCCCAACCTTTTTTTACGACCGGCTAAATTTGAGATACGCTTTGGCATCGCGGGCCAACATTTTTAAAGAAATAGAGCGGTTATGAAATCGAAGAATAGACAAGATTTATTTAGAAAAATGAATGTTTGTTTATAAGTTGCGTGAACTTTGTTTATATGCTTTTAGAATCTGAGCGGAGCGATGAATGTATTGGGTTTGCAATAATATGTGTATTTCTTTAAATTTTTTTTTTGTGTCTGTGTACCTACACGATAAGTAGTCAAAATAATACTTCGATTTTCAACTTCAGTATCCTGTTCGATAGAAAGTGAATATTGCAGTTAGTGGATTGGAGAGTCGAAGTTTAAAATTCCCAGTAATTTTCAAAAGCGCCGTGAAAAACAAAAGAAAAATTAAGAAAAAACGGTAATTTTAGAATTTTCTATACACGGTAAAATTTTTAAAATATTTTTATTTGTTTTGAGCGTTTTACGGACTATATTTTTTTTAATTTTTTGTTTTTTTTCTATAAATGTTAATAAAATTTTATTTGTTGGGTCAAAACCTATGAAAATTTAATACAAGGTTCCTGATATATTGTTACAATGACAGTTGAAAACATTAAAATAAATACATAGTCACAATTTTGATATATTATACCTTATATTAACATTTAAAGTTCGAATTTGACAAAAGGTGTAAAAATCACAAAAATGTGCAAATTGTATGGAGTTAGAAATTCCTAAAAATTTTCTTTTTAAATCTTTGATTTTAAAATGTAATACAAGATTTTTACTTATGAGCTTGTCCATTTTTATAAAAATAGCAAAATATGAATTCTTAACTCAAAATAATTTGCTACTTTTCGTGCTTTTTCCGTATTTTATCAAGATTTGTACTTTAAATGCTTATAAATAAAAACTGTGACTAAGGATTTTTAATATTTTTCAAATGTCATTGTAACAACATAGTAGGAGCTTTGTATTCAATTTTCAAGCTTTTTTATCCAACAAATAAAGTTTTATTTACATTCATAGGAAAAAGACTAATAAAATTGGAAACAGAAACTGTTCCTAAACAATTCAAAACAACTCAAAATATTTTGAAAATTTTACCGCGTATAGGAAATGCAAATATAAACGACCAGTGAAAATTTAATGTATATACGTTCATTTGTTTTAGAGTTACACCAAAAACCAAAATAGATTTTGCAAAAAAAAAACCCGTTTTTCCTTAATTTTTATGTTGTTTATCCCGGCGCTTTTGAAAACTATTGGGGATTTTAAATTTTGACCTCCCCAATGCACCAACAATATTCACTTTCCCATCGAACAAGGTACTGAAGCATTATTTTGTCTACTTATCGTGTACACAGACACAAAAAAAAAATAAATAAAAAAAAAAACCACATATTATTGTAAAATCAATACATTCACCGTTCCAATCAGAATCTAAAATTGAAAACTGAAAATGCCCGTAAACGATTCAAAATATCTTGTAATTTTTCTTCTTAAAAGGTTAATGACAGACACAAAAAAAAATTTAAAATATAAGAAATAAAAAATACACATCATTATGAAATCAATACATTCATCGTTCCGCTCAGAATCTACAATGATTTTGAAGTTGAAAATATATAAAATGTTCAACTTTTATAACTAAGGATTGAAAAATTAAAACAAGTTCCACGTAAGTAGATTTTTTTGTTTTCTGTAGCCAAAAACTCCCAAAATATTATAAAAACAGTTTTTATTTATAGTTATTTTATGTTCAAAATTACATATTAAATAACCAAGAATAACGATTTTAATTATTTTGTTTTAGTTTTATAATATTAATTCAACTTACCGGCTACTATATTAATTATAACGTATAACTAATAATAATAAGAATATAATATAAAATATCCATACTGACAAATCGTCTTCGCTCAGAATCGTTTTTCGTATCCAATGATATTAATATAATATGTCATTGAATTAAAATTGATATCGTCCATTACGCAGTGACCCACTTGTAACCTACAGTACAGCAGAGTGACACCCACTTCCTCACTTTTGTTTAATAGTGAATATAAAATATAATTAGAATTTTTTTGAGAATGTCAAAATACCTAGCCAATTTGTAAATCTGGTTTTTAGAAAACTTATGATTTAAAAACATTTATTTAGCAAAATAGCAAAAATAGTGTTTTTATTAAAAAAAAAAACATTGTTGATAATATCTAAGTTGAAAGTTCTCTTATTAACTGTGCCCAATTATTACTAAAAGTGGTTATACACTTTAATTTTAAATTATACAATTATTATAATAATTTTATACAATTTAGACTGTATACATTTTAAAATACATATACAAGAGGGGGGATGAACAGTGTCCAGCACTCCAGCGGAATCGATGTTTAAATAATATAAACAGAATCCGGCGTAATCGATATGTAGATATTATAAACAGTACCTAGCCGGCGGAATCAAGAACCGGTGGAATCGATACATGGATAATGCCGGGCGATGACTATACCTATACTATCAAAGAATAACAAGCTGTCAAACACAGTACTATAATAGTATACTGTCATGAGAGTTGAGTTCTTAGAGTAGGTATTACATTTGTCAGATTTAATTTGTTTATAAGGTTATGTTACTTTTTTATGTGTAAAAATTATAAATAGAAAGTAAGTAGAGTCCAAGGGAGCTCATAGATAATTTCATATAATAGTCATATTATATCTATATACAGTGGTCCATTTTACGTACTTAACGCATTTGCATTGTACTGTGTACTCAAGACGGTTTTTGTGATTTTTTAAATTTAAAGTAATGTTTTTGCTTTTTATGTAAATTATGTTGCATAGGTACTTGTATCAATTATAATATTTTACAGCAGAATTGTAAGATAAATATTGCCTTGATGATAAATGAATAATGATAAATGATAATACTTGTTTGACCCATTTAACTTTTATCTGTTTCTAAATGTACAATATTTTCTTGTCCTTTTATAATTTACTTTATCCACCGAGTTTTTATTGATATTCCATTCTGTTTAAGGGAAAAGATAAACATTCGTTGTCGTTAGTGGAATTAAATAGTTCTTCGAACTTAAATCCATATTTTGAATAACTAATACCATTCATAGGTGCCTACCAATAAACCATCAATATTCACAAGGTAGTTGTCACTTATCTATAATATATATCAAACGTGCATGTACGATGTCTGTAATATTATTTTATATTTGTGTGGTTTCTCGTATCCTACTTAAGAGCACGCCGAACATGCATGACATGTTTTCGGGAACAAACATACACAAACGTCTTATAATGTACAAATCTGCGCTCAGCAAAACCAATTTTTCATTAAAATAATTTTCTTAAAATGTTAATTGATCAAATTTGTTTAGTTCATATTTGTGGGCTGAGAAAAAGGCAAGCTTTCATTAATATTTAAATTTAAAAGCGAGTTATGAGCATTTTATAATTGTATTATTTTACATAAGTATAGGTAGTTCTAACCCACTTTAAAACTAAAAGATCAATAAAAGTCGATGAGATGCACTACACAATTAATTCTATGAAGTTTGATAACATGTCGATTTTTACTTTAATTTTTAAATGGTATGACAACTCAACAGTGATTCCGCTGAACAACAATTTGAGATGCTGCAGATACGTTTTCAAGACGTATACGCTCAACTCAGCTTAAATTCAATCACGTAAATTTTAATCTATTGATATAAAATGTAGAATAGTTTGATTTTAAAGTACCTATATTATTGTAAAAGTAAAATACACTGAGTTACAACCTACAACTACCCATATCTATCATTTATGTACGAATAAATAGTTTACTATAACCTGCAGTCATCTTGAAAAGAAAAATCGTGATCGTATTTCATAAAAAAACGTATACAACAAGAACGGTAGTCGCCTGTAGAACGTGAGCTACGCATTATTATATAAATTATAAAATAGATTATGCTTTACATAACGATGTAGAGCGTTGACAATGCCTATCACGTATTGACGTATTGTGTACGTATTTGTACGTATTTGTACCTATGTCCTACCTATCAAAAGATGAAACGTTGAAGCCGTGAAGGACACTGCAATAACATCTCGTACTTCGTAGGTTCTATATACGTTCATAATTTTTTTGATTTTTTTTACCGTTAACCTAACGGCCAAACTCTTACACAATAATACCTACTGGAAAAGTATCGTAAATCCACTGTAAATTGTAATTATTATTATAAGCGTTTGAAATTAGAATTTTGAATTTTGACAAAATTGTATATTCTTACGTAAAATAATGATTTCTCATCAAACCATATTTTAGTTTTTTGGCTGTAATTCAAAAAGTATTAATCGTAGAAACTTGAAACATTCTGCACTGTTACTTAAATTATCATTTCCTATACTTTTAATAATTTTCAAAATATTAAGATTAATTTTAAGTATTTTAGGTAGGCATTTAAAATTTTTAAATTGTCTGGGTTTTTTAACTGCTAAACATTTTAAGGCTTGGTCAAAAAGATTGAAAATTGAATACAAGTAGGTGCCTACTCCCATATAAGTTGTTCTTTTAAAACTTTAAAAGTATATATATATTATAAATACTATTTTTTTTTATAAGCGTTTGAAGTTAAAATTGTGACAAAATTACGAACATTAAAAAAATATTTTTTAGTTAAAAATTAGCCACGTAGACACCTTCCATATATTATATTAAATTTTGCGTGAGAACTCAATCATGACAATATTGTTATATTATTATTAGTATACTTATTGCTGCCTGCTGGAACACACTGTATTCATTTATCATGGTACTCGGTCAAGTCGCCATCATGTCACACGACAATACATAGATATACAGTGATGTTGACAACTGTAACGAAACGCATTAACGCTTTTATGCATTATATACGATATAAAAATATAATATAATATACTTAATAAACTTATAGTTATATACATAAATAAATAACTACATAAGAAGTACCTAAGACCTCCTATACACACTATTACAATATTACTATATAAATAAATGTTTAATAATATATTATGTATAGTTAGTATAATAAAACGCATGTAGAAATAATACATATATGCAATACCACGTTAACCAATATAGTATATTTTGTACACAATATTACAACATACCACACAGTGGAAAAAAACCCATAGTCTTTTAAAATACAATGCTACCATCTATTGGTTTTCAAAAGCGCTGCAGGGAAAAACAAAACAAAAATTAAAGAAAACGGTAATATTTACGCAAACTCTATTTTAGTTTTTGGTGTAATTCTAAAACAATTAATCGTAGATACATAACATTTTCATTGAATGTTTATATTATTATCATTTTTTTATACATAATAAAATTTTCAAAATATTTCGACTTGTTTTGAGCGGTTTACGGACATTTTCAGTTTTCAATTGTTTTAGTTTTTTTTGTATAAATGTCTATAAAGTTGTATTTGTTGGGTCAAAAAGCGTGGAAATTTAATACAATGATCCTGATATATTTTTACAATAGTAGTTGAAAAGTATAAATATACATATATGTACAGGCACAAATTTTTTGTATAAGCATTTAAAGTTCGAATTTTGACAAAATATCAAAATTTTATTTTTAAATGATTTTGTATTTAAAAAATAATAAATCTTCAAATTGTATATCTAAAGATTGAAAATTTAAAACAAGGTTCCACTTAGATAAGTAAATAAATTATTTTATTCACAATAATATCATCAAATATACTTAGTAATATATTATAGGCTGACTGATCGTCTTCACTCAGAATCGTTTTTCGTATACAATGATAATATGTTATTAAATTCAAATCTAATATCATCCATTATACAGTGACCCACTTGTAACCTACTGTACAGCAGAGTGACATCCACTTGTCCACTTTTTTTATCATTAACTTTATAAATAGAAAACTATTAGACGTTTCACTTTCCTAAAAACAAATATTTAACACTTTAACCATTGAAGTAAAATAAAAATCTCCTTCACACCACTCGGAATCTAAAATAACAATGGGTAGTTACTAATTAAAGTTTATACATTACATTTTAGGTACCTACATTATAATATCTAATAACGCACGTATTATAATATAATTATGCAATACATGATATTCACTGTATACTGACGGCTCGGCGTGAAATTCTACCTCTTCTGCAGTTGCCAAGAATTTATTTAGTTAACGTGCCTGGTCGTGTGTCTTTAATAAGGCGCATTATTTAGGCAATATGCAATTTCATTGCCGCCGCCCATATCATTTGTGTTAGTCGTCAATGATGATTAGTGTGAGTGTGATTGTATGCGGGTACCGGGCTACTACGCACGCACTGCATGTGCGCACGTGACGTCAACGACACCGCAGACCAAAAATAAAATGCGTGATTTTTTGCTCAAAACACTTTTTACGGGAAAAACTCTTACGCATCGTAGAGAGGTCTGATTTGATTATTTTTTTTTTGTTGGAATGGGGATAATTTTCTACAGGGCGCATTGGACTTTGATTTTTAATTTTGTTGTTTAAAACAAATATAATAAACATAACAAAATCTTGTGAAAATTGGTCATATTCAAAATCGTATTATATAGTTTAGAAATAGAATTTTGAAAATCCAAGTCCAAAGCGCCCTGTAAGAAGTGTTTCTCTTTAAAAAAAAAAAATGATCGAAATCAGATTACTCAACGAGGCGTGAGAGTTTTTCCTGTAAGGCATGTTTTTGAGCAAGAAACAACGTGTAGGCCCCTTAAATAGTAACAATAGTATTATATATTATCTTTTTTTTATTAGGTATAATTGTATAATCACAGACTTCTATATTACATGTCTAGTATAGAAGTCTGTAGGTATAATACTTGAATTATTCTAATTATTATTTAGGAGGGCCTGTCTGACAACCGTGACTATCGATAACGCGGTTTTCAGTATACCATGCTCGCGGTAGTCAGTTATAATATTTTCGCACTCTCCCCCTGTGAGTCGTGGCCAATAAGGCAATAATCAGTGGTGTATTTAGGAATTTGTCATGAAGAGGGTCCAGATAATTTTCAGATTTTAATTAAAAAATGAACTCGGTGTTTTTCAACCATTTTTGGTACCAAACTGATAACAAAAAAAATCACGATATTTATTGAAAATGTTGATAACTGAAACTTCGAAAATTTTTTACGAAATCTTTCGTATCGTATGACAAAATTTGTTTTTCTTAATCATGTAAAAACACAACACTTAACATGTACGAGACACGAGTCAATGGAGGGGGGTCCGGACCCCATCCCCCACCCCCGTAAATATACCACTGGCAATAACCGATGATATATTGTCAAATCGATTAAAATAAGAGTTTAAAATAAATACAGTAAGTTTTGAGATGATTAAAACTGTGGTTTCCACTGGTGTACTTGCTCCCAAAAAAAATTCAACGAATTTTTTGGGATTTTAATGTTATTAATAATAATGCTTATAATGAATTTTGGTCTTTATGATGATTCAAGTTAAGTCACCATTTATTTAATTTATTGAAATCCACTGGGATAAAATATTCAAAGTTCAAACTGATACATATTATCTATATCATAGAAAAATTGAGTTAACAAATTATTATAGGTATGTATATCGTATATTATACAGGAAAGCAGGATAACTATTTTATCAGCACAAAGCCACACACACTAACTTTTTAGAAAAATTTCTTTTTGAAAAATGTAAGTAACTCCAGGGATGAATTGGGGAGAGATTTTGGTTCAGGAAAAAAAGTACCAGCCCACTTATACTAATTTACAAAATATTGAATTGTTGTTATTCTTTTATCATGACTACATTTTATTCTCACACATTTATGAAAATATTATGCACAGCTATTAACACCTAAGATAGGTATCTACTTAGGTACCTACATAAATATCAATGTTAACATTTTTTTTGTTTTTATAGCTTATGTTTACACATTTACAATAATCTTAGTACCTTATATTAGAACTAAAGTAGGTTAGGTTATATTTTTTATTCTATATAGAATTTATTATTGTATTTAACTTGGCCTTTTTTATACAACTATTTTTTTTATGTAATCAAAATTTATACCAAAAGATGCGTCGACATTTGCGAGATTTTGCGAGTTTACTTTCAAAATTTGCGAGTTGACCCTTTACCCACGTACGTTTGGCCAGCCCCCCTCCTCCATCCCGGTGTCTAAATTAACATTTTCGTACGCCTGGTTTGAAAATTCGCACGACCTTCCTTCCCCTCCAAAAACAAAAAATTCATTTTTATTCTATATAGAATTTTTATAAAGGTTTTTTTTGTCAAGATAGATTTTTTATTCAATATAGATTTTTTATAAAGGTCTTTTGTCTAGATAGATTTCTTATTCAATCAAGATTTTTTCCATTGTACTTAGATTATTTTTTTTATTAAATACAGTTGTCAATTAAGTTTGTTAAAATTGTTTTTTTTATAAAATATAGATTGTTTATTAAAAATAAATTATTTTTTATTAACTACAGTTTAACAAGGGTTTTTTTAGATTTTTTAATCAACTAGGCTTTATTTGAGGTTATACATAATCATAATCTTGATTGAATAAAAAAAGTTCATACAGATAGCAGATACATGCTACAAACCATACACCGATGTCCTCCAATAATTAAATACTTTTACGTGTCTATAATAATCGATACTATAATATGTTTTTTTGTTAGCAATATACAATTTTTTAGGAATACGGGTTTTGGGCCTTGGGGGCAGCCCTTAGCCCCCCCCCCCCCCCCGAACCGCCCCTGTGCTGTGCCTATACTAAGGTTTATGTACAGATTTCTATACAGTCCCTATCTACAGGGTAGACGTCTAGTACCTATAGATTATACGTCTATGTGGGTTTATGTATAAAACATTGAGGCATCACTTATCAGCTACTGCCCACCATCTATATTTGTATAGACAATTATTTATACACAAATGCATAATTTTCTTATTGAATCCGTAAATCATAAGCGATCGAATTATTTGAATTTATATAATAATATTATAATGTAGTATATACTATATACCTACTTATTGGCTATTGTCTCATATCTGCACGGATAATGTTTAGCAACATTAAATTTCTAGTACTTCTGCCGCGGACTAAGATATTATAATAGTATCATATAAATAATCAATGATAATTAACCTAACCTAACCTAATATAATATAATATCTCAGTAGCGCTTTCTGTAATTTATATTCTACGCCTCCGCAGTCCGCGGTATCACCATAGAATATAATGACGTTCAGACGTTAACAACGTTACGTTGTGACCGTAATCACGGTGTGACCGTGGTTATGGGTCGAATACAGTAAACTCGTCCGCCGCCGCCGATGCACTACTATCAATCGCCCCCCTCCCCTTCGTCCCTCTGCACCGGCGGGCGGCAACCTTATTGTCGTGCGAAATTGCAAAATGTTACGTTGAACTTTCGTCGGCGGCCGTCATACGAACCACAATATAATGTTGTGACTTGTGATGGCCTTGGTCGGCTGCGGCCCCCGTCGTCCCGGAACCGTTCGGTGCGTTTGCCGCTCTTCAGTTTCCGACGACACACATGTGGCCATAAAAGGTCGGACACAATAAGTTCCACACCCCAAACAATAAAGATCGTCCGTCCACAATGGCCAAAAGGTAAACGGTTGTGTTTGTACGCCGAAAATATTTTCGGGACATCGGTTTTCTAAATGGTTCGATTTCAGCCAATATTAATTGCTACGCTGCATCGCTCCGTTACATTTTTTATGTCATAATAGAATAATATTTATCATTAACCGTTCAAATATGTGTCTAGGTTTTCGATTACCCAAGCTCCAAATTAATTTTTTACTGATATAAACATCCGTATTCGTATTACAGGATGGATCAAGTGGTCTGGGTGCCGGAGCCCAAAGAGGGCTTCATACTGGCCACAATTGTAGATCTAGGAATGGACGAGGTCACCGTACAACCTGTGGGAACATCAAAAGCTCAATTTACACTGCCTCTGGATCGCATGTATACAGCCAACCCTCATTTTGACGATAAGGATGTCGATGATAATTGTAAGCATAATATAATATTGTACAATAAATCTAAGAAGAGTATGGTGGCTAAAAGTCGTATTCTCAATTTACAGGTTCTTTGATGCATTTAAACGAAGCCACATTATTAAACAATGTTAAAAAAAGATACTCAAAGGATAAGATTTACGTAAGTACCTAATTTATAATTCATTTTTTCATTTTTATACCTATTCGATGTTATATTTCTATTTTAAAGTTAATCAAAGTTAAACTAAAACATATACCTTCTATTATACCTTGCATAGTACCTATGTCAGATTAAGACAGTAAAGCTGCAATAATTATTTATAGATATTTTCTTAATCATTTTTTAACAGTACAATAAATTATTCATTTTCTGAAAAATAATTTATAATAATTACCTTTATTCAAACAATTTTGTAGACCTATGTTGCTAACATATTGATATCTGTCAATCCATACATAGAAATCAAAAATCTTTATTCAACTGATGTTATGCAGAAGTATAAAGGAAAATCTCTTGGCGTTTTACCACCACATATATTTGCGATTGGTATCTATTATACTTAATTCATTTATAAAAAAACTTAAAAAATAAAAACTCATTGTCTGATTTGTATCTAGCTGATAAATCATTCAGGGATATGAAAGTGCTTAAGCAATCACAGTCTGTTATTGTGTCTGGTGAATCAGGAGCTGGAAAAACAGAATCTACAAAACATTTATTACGATACCTATGCTACCAGTGGGGATCTTCTAATGGACCAGCAGCTGATCAAAACATTTTAGATGGTAACAACTTTAAATGTTATATATTAATTAAAAAACTATTCTTAGTATGGTTGTTTATTATTTTTTTTTAGCAAATCCGGTCTTGGAAGCTTTTGGGAATGCTAAGACGACACGTAACAATAATTCATCAAGATTTGGAAAATTTATGGAAGTTCATTTTGATAGTTCATGTTCTGTTGTTGGAGGATATATCAGTCATTATCTTCTAGAAAAATCTAGAGTTTGTATTCAAAGCTCAGAAGAACGTAACTACCATGTATTTTATTTGCTTTGCGCTGGAGCTCCACCTGATTTACGTGGTAAATTATCACTTGACAATCCTGATGCTTTTAATGTAAGTAAGCTTAAAGGAAATATATATATTGTTTATTGCAAATGAATAGCATATATTTTTTTAGTATTTGAGAAAAGGCTGTACTCAATATTTTACTAATAACCAAACTAGTAAAAAATTGGAAAATGATCAAAAGAGTAAACTTCAAAATAAACAAGGGGGTCTTAGAGATCCAATGTTAGATGATGTCAAAGGATTTTCTACAATGGATGAAGTTAGTTATTTCTTTAATCCATAGTTTAAAACTATTTGATTATCTTTTTTCATTAATTGTAGGCTTTGAGTAGACTTGGGCTATCAAACAAAGAAAGATGTGACATTTATACAATTGTAGCAGCTGTTTTACATTTAGGAAATATAGAATTTGAAGAAAACATTGAAAGCACTAAAGGTGGTTGTAAAGTGACAGAACAAACTGAAAGTAGTTTGTCTGTAGTTGCCAAATTGCTATCTGTCGACTTTGACGAGCTCCGACAAGCACTTATTACTAAAGTAATGATGACTAATCGAGGTGGACTCAAGGGGACCGTAATTATGTATGGAATAATATTAATACAATAATACCTAATTGTTTAAATGTTGTTTACTAACTATTTAATTTTAAAATTATAGGGTACCGTTAAAGCAATATGAAGCAAATAATGCTAGAGATGCTCTTGCTAAAGCCATATATGGAAAACTATTTGATAATATTGTCCATAGGATAAATTCAAGTATACCATCTAAGGCATCTAATTACTATATAGGTGTACTAGATATTGCTGGATTTGGTAAGAAATTAATTTTAGTATATATAATATTAAAATTACAAAAATATTTTAATCACTTTTATTTCCTTTTAGAATATTTCACTGTTAATAGTTTTGAACAATTTTGCATAAACTACTGTAATGAAAAACTTCAACAATTTTTCAATGAACGCATACTTAAAGAAGAACAAATGCTTTATGAACGCGAAGGCTTAGCTGTAAGAAAAATTGAATTTGTTGACAATCAAGATTGTATAGGTAAAAAATATAAACTAGTAAAGATAATATTTTATAGTTTATAGTAGAATATGGTGTCACACCAACTAATACTGAAATAACTAAAAACAATTAATAATTATGTAACCAACACTTATCAGTATACAGTTACTTATATTGTACTAATAGTATCAATCAACATAGGTGATAAGTACCTGTTATATCTTGCTTGCTGACTTAATAACCTGAAAGATAATAATTTGTACTAAGGAGGAGGCTCCAGCATATCATGTTTGAACTTTTGAAGGAGCAATATTTAGGCAATTTACATGACATAAACATTTGGGCTCTGACTATGTGTAATATTAGTAAATGAAGATTTGTGTGTATTAACAAAAATTGCTATAATACCGTTTCGGGTAACCGCCGCCAGATGCAACTCTCTCACACACATGTCAATACTTCGCAAAAAATTAAATATATTCTTGTTTGCATAACTATAAAAACTACTAAAAGTGGTAGTAAATTAAACATGCTTCCTGAAGTTCAAATGTAATTTCTAAAAAATTGTTGAATATCTTCTAGATTATGCTCTTTAGGAATCACTTTTTTGATTTAAAATCAGATGTGTCTAAAATAAATAGAAATGTAATGCTATTTTTGAAAAAGAAAATCTTAATTTTAAGGTGCCTTAAAATTAAAAATTGGAAATAGACTTCCTAAAAAGCCTAGATATTTTGTCAAAGAGTTCATACATGTATACAAAATTTAAATCAGACATTCTGAAGTATGCGTCGTTATTTACCACCGCTCATTGGTCTAAAATTTTTGAAAAATACGTGTGCTGCAATCCCCATAATATTGATTACAAAGAAATGAGTGAAAATTCCTTACGTTTTATTTATCCTTAATATGTATATATTCAGATTTAATTGAATCAAAAAATGGTGGTATATTCAATTTATTGGATGAAGAATCAAAACTACCAAAACAAAGTTCTGAACATTTTACTACTGAAGTGCACAAACGTTGGCAGGGGCATTTCAGACTAGCTTTAGCTAGAGCTTCAAGACTCAAAGCTCATCGAGAAATACGAGATGATGAAGGCTTTATGGTTAGACATTTTGCCGGAGCAGTGTGTTACCGAACTGTAAGTATTAATGTATATTTCTCTTAATATTGGATTTATTATTATTTCAGTTTAAATAAGTATTATATTTAATATGTATAGACTTTGTTTTAATTTGTATTGCAATTAATTTTTCAATTGTCTCACTAATATAAATTGTAAAATACCTACATGTTTATTATATTTTTTGCTTTTTTACAGAGCCAATTCATTGATAAAAATAATGATGCTCTTCATGCAAACTTAGAAGGTCTAGTTCAAGAAAGTAACAATCCATTCTTACAAAGTCTATTTGCTACCAGCACACAATGTGCAAACAAAGGAAAGTTGAACTTCATAAGTGTTGGATCAAAATTTAAAAGTCAATTGGCTGAGCTCATGGAAAAATTAAAGAGTACTGTAAGTTAAGTAATTTTTGAATAAATCATTGTGTCATCAGACCTGTTTTAATTATTTTATAGGGTACAAACTTTGTTAGATGTATTAAACCAAATGACAAAATGGTGGACCACCTGATAGATGGTGGATCAATTCTATCCCAGTTACAGTGTTCTGGCATGACAAGTGTATTAGAACTTATGCAACAAGGTTTTCCATCACGTGCTCCATTTCAACAACTATACGATATGTACAAACAGAGACTGCCTCCAAAGCTTGCTCGTCTTGAACCAAGAATATTTTCTAAAGTAATTAAAGAGTATGAAATATACATCTTTGTTACACATTTTAATATTACTTATAGATGGATATTCGATATTACTATATTATTTAATTAAAATTTATTATTATAATATTTTATATATATTTTAGGCTTTGTTCAGAGCAGTTGGAGTTAATGAAGGCGATTACAAGTTTGGTGTATCAAAAGTATTTTTTCGACCAGGAAAATTTGCTGAATTTGATGCAATCATGCATTCAGATCCAGAAAACTTGAAACAAATGATCGAAAAGGTGCAGAAATATCTGACTACTTTACATTGGAAACAATCTCAATGGTGTGCTTTATCTGTTATTAAATGTAAGACATTGTATCAGTTAAAATGTTCATTTACCCACTAAATAAAAATATTTTGTAAAATATAAACCAATATTAATTCCCATACTCATGCACATTGTTATTGTTGTAGTGAAAAACAAAATATTATATCGACAAGCAAATCTTATAGTAATTCAAAAAAATGTGAGAATGCATTTATCAAAAATGAAACACAGGCCTAGATATATGGGAATAAAAAAAATAAACAGTCTGAAAGTGAGTTAATAAATTATTTATTAAATTAATTAGCAGTTTTATGGAATGTTGCACAATCAATATTTAATTTAACAGATTAATCTTAAGTAACTTGTTGCTTAAATTCTTAAAGAATTGTCAAATGTTTGAAAATGTATTAAAATAACATTAATGTTTATGCAACAGTGCAATAATTATAGTATATAACTTTCAAATATTAATTCTCATTGGGTTTTTTTTTGTTTAGACCATATTAAATGAAATGGAAACACTGGCAGGACAAATTAAAAAAGATAATGCTCTCTGTGTATCAGATGCTCAAAAGTTGCGAATCGAATTTGATTTAGCAATTAAAAAAATAAGAGTAATGATTTAAAAATTATATTTTTAGCATTGTATTAAATTCATGATTAATAATTTTAGAATAATGAAAATATCAAAGCTGCTGAAATAAACAATATTTATAATAGTTTGGTTAAAGCAGCCAATTCACAAATGGAGAGTTTAAGACAGAAAGCAAATGCCGAAAAAAGTGCTGAAGCTGAAAAACAACGTTTAGCTAAATTACAAATTGAAATGGAAATAGTTAAGGCTACTAAGGATAAAGAAGAACATGCTAAATTAGAAGACGAACAAATTAAAAAACAGTTAGTGAAACAATTTGTATTGTTGGATGTTTAATTTTATCATTTTAAAATACTAAAATTAAATAAAATCACTCAAAAATTATAACTTATTTTTATTTATAGAAAAATAGAAATAGAACTTCGTCGTAAAGCAGAAGAAGAAATACATAAAAATGATATTTTCTTAACGAAAGTAGGTTTTATTAAAATATATATTACAAGTTATGTAGTTAATACAACTCAATTTTAAATTTAGGAGGAGATTGATAAGGCTGCATTAGCCGAAGCGAAGTTTAGAGAGCAAATGGAACAAGAGCGACGCGATCATGAACTTGCTTTACGGTTGGCGCAAGAAACAAATAGTTTTGTTGAAGATATCTCTAATACCTACTCAAAGTAAGGATAAAGATATTATAAATATAAAGAATACTAAAGTGAAAATTTATGTATATTTTAAACAGGAGATCTACAAATATAGAACAACCACCAGGTAAATATGATTTGTCGAAGTGGAAGTATTCAGAACTTAGAGACACTATAAACACTTCCTGTGATATTGAACTACTAGAGGTAAATCTAAAATTAATGTGCTTAATTTATTGTATTAGTGAGTTATAATAGAATTTTTTCAATAGGCTTGTAGAGTAGAATTTCATCGCCGTCTCAAGGTATACCACGCTTGGAAAGCAAAGAACAAAAAACGTACTTATATGGATGACAATGAAAGAGTGCCTCGTTCCATAATGGATACTGGTAAATCACAGAAATTATATTTAAGTTATCGTTATTGTACAAGTACAAATAAATTTAAATAAATAAATTAATATAAGTATATTACATTACAATCTCTTTCTAGCTAATCAGTCAAAGGGAGTCAAACATTATCAGAACACAAAGGTACAGCCAATAATTCCTACGAGTAGCCAACGATATTTTCGCATTCCATTTGTACGTTCAAGTACACCTACCAGATCACCTGGGTCTGGCGGAGATCAGCATCGTGGATGGTGGTATGCGCACTTTGATGGACAATACGTTGCTAGACAAATGGAATTACATCCTGATAAACCAGCAATTTTACTTAATGCCGGTAAGACTTACATGGCACTGATAATATTTAGTTAACAGACATCTTTTATATAAAAACTTGTTTGTTACATTTTTATTCCAGGAAAAGATGATATGCAGATGTGTGAACTAAGTTTGGATGAAACAGGATTAACTCGTAAGAGGGGTGCTGAAATATTAGAAAATGATTTCAATAAAGAATGGGAAAAACATGGTGGAAAAACATATACTAGGAATAATGTCAGTAATTAAAGTATCAGCAGTTAACTTGCAAAACTGCTGTCAAGATTATTGTTTCAAATAAAATATGTTTTAATTATAGGTATAAAATGAATCCAAAATGTCACATTCCTTACACTTTTTATTATTTTTTTTTTCTAATTTTATGTTTTGTTCCTATAATATTGGGTGATTGGTTTTTTATCAGGTTGTGATAGATGTGATAAATAACAGTATCGAAGTATTATTTTAAACATTTTTTTTTTTTAGTCATTGTCGATTTAACTGTTCAACAAATGTCAAATCTTAAGTTAGAAAAATATTTTTTTTTAATATTTATTATTTAGTTCTGTTATTTGTTAACAAATTTTCTAATCATTTAAAAATAATATTGAATGTTAAAAGTATTAACAATTTACTTTATTAAACACTAAACTATACATACTCTATTGTAAAACTCGTTACAAATGAATATAAATCTGTGATAAGATTCGAAACAAATATTTAAAACTGTTATTTTGATATTTTATTATTTACATAATCATAATTTATAAAATATTATATTTATAAGCTAATAATGAATAAATCTGATAAAATATATACAAATTATAATGTATTCTAATTTTTATAATAATTATTTTCATTAATACTTGTTTTAAGACCGATTTAATATTATTGGAGGTATTTATATAAGTTAAATAAAATTAAAATTATATAAATATTTATTTGTAGTTTGAATTAATCATATTGTTAGTAACATTAGTGAATTTCTGCACTCTATTCTATCTTTATTAATATTATCTATAGTATGCATCATTTTTCTAGGTAAATTTACAATTATTTATCAGTAGGTTACTGACTATTCTATACTCTGTCTAGCGAGAGAACGTGCCGGTTCTGTACTGACCTTTCATGTCTACTTGGTGAGGGGAAACATCTGAAAATGCGTCTGATCATCGAGGACTATAAATTGTCACCGCCAATTACTGTTGTTATTTCAAATAGAGTACATTCATACATGTCTGTGTAATTCACCAGATTTAAGAAATCACATTAGCGGAAACCAGTGATGCCCTACCCGCGGCCCGCAAAGGTATTTCATGTGGCTTGTTACCAATTTTTTAAATAAAACAAAATATTCCAAAAAAGTAAAATTATTTCAAATTATGATTTTTATTAATTTACGAATTCTTGTAAATATTCCAAAAATATAATAATAGAAATAAAATATATATAAAAATGTTTTACACATATTTTTAATGTGAAATTTGAGCTTGTGTTTCGTTTACTAATAACGGAAAATCTGGTTCTTGGTTCTGGCCTTGGGCATTACTGCTGTACTCTATGCACTTGTGGTTATTAACCTTAAAAGATTATCATTTTAGGCAGTCAATGATTTAAAAGTTTTGAAAAGCTCAGCCCAGTAGCACAATCAAAAAAGGTCCCGGATTACTCTTTATAAATTCATAAAATATTAAACAAAATTTTTTTTTTTAAATATACATGCTTAATAAATATAAACGATAAATAATATGTTTATAATTTAATCTTTATTATTATATGCCTTAAGTCCTAATACATAAACATATATTTTTTTTTATAATTTTATAATTGTATTATTACAAATAGACAGTCAATGTATGTGAAAAATTAAACACTAATGAAAATATTTAAGGTAGCTTCAATTTATACAGCTTTCATATATTTTTTAAAATTAACCACTTATAGAAATGAATTACAAAACAGAAATTATAACTTGAAATATTAATTTAAATAAGGCAGTATTAAGAAATATTTTTTACCAAATAATAGAATTATAAATATTCAATCATACAGATTTTGTTAAGAATGTTCTTGAATAACTCTATTTAGTTCTTCATCTCGTTTTTGTTTAGTGTGTGACATAAACTGATCTAGCTGTTGGTCTAAATCTTCTTTAGAAATTACTTGATCTTTGCGAGGAAACTGGTCTCTATAAAATATACACAAAAAACAATTATTTAGACTGGAAAATGATACATAATAACATGAATTATTATACATGCCATGTCAAAAATTATTTTGTACTGTCGACAAAACAAAATAACAAAATAATCATTAAATTGAGTAATATATTTAAATGTATAATGTTATATACAGAGTAACCTGGATACAATTATGTTGTACATTATGACAGGCCATGCGGAAGAATAAAGACACTATTTCAACATTCAAAAATTACTTTACAGGAAAAATAAAAAGAATCGTCAGATTTTGATTATTTATTTTTTAGAGAAACATCTAGATAGAATCACATTGGACTCTGATTTTCGAATTAACTTTATCATCAATATAAAACATTTCAAAATACTCAACAATCTTTGACTATTTAAATGTTTATTACGCTCAGACAAAAAAAACGAAAATATCCCTCGACTTGCTATACAACACCATTGCACAACACAGATTTTTTTTCTGATGTGTTCGTATTCTCAGGACTCAGGACAAGGTTTATATGAATGAACATTTTAGGAAAATCCACTGGAAAAGTAGGAAATCTGGATGTCAAAAATACAACAGTGGCACCATCTATCCAGCAAGAAAATAAACAAAATATTCCAAAAAAGTAAAATTATTACAAATTATGATTTTTATTAATTTATGAATTCTTGTAAATATTCCAAAAATATAATAATAGAAATAAAAAATATATAAAAATGTTTTACACATATTTTTAATGTGAAATTTGAGCTTGTGTTTCGTTTACTAATAACGGAAAATCTGGTTCTTGGTTCTGGTCTTGGGCATTACTGCTGTACTCTATGCACTTGTGGTTATTAACCTTAAAAGATTATCATTTTAGACAGTCAATGATTTAAAAGTTTTGAAAAGATCAGCCCAGTAGCACAATCAAAAAAGGTCCCGGATTACTCTTTATAAATTCATAAAATATTAAACAAAAATAATTTTTTTTTTAAATATACATGCTTAATAAATATAAACGATAAATAATATGTTTATAATTTAATCTTTATTATTATATGCCTTAAGTCCTAATACATAAACATATATTTTTTTTATAATTTTATAATTGTATTATTACAAATAGAAAGTCAATGTATGTGAAAAATTAAACACTAATGAAAATATTTAAGGTAGCTTCAATTTATACAGCTTTCATATATTTTTTAAAATTAACCACTTATAGAAATGAATTACAAAACAGAAATTATAACTTGAAATATTAATTTAAATAAGGCAGTATTAAGAAATATTTTTTACCAAATAATAGAATTATAAATATTCAACCATACAGATTTTGTTAAGAATGTTCTTGAATAACTCTATTTAGTTCTTCATCTCGTTTTTGTTTAGTGTGTGACATAAACTGATCTAGCTGTTGGTCTAAATCTTCTTTAGAAATTACTTGATCTTTGCGAGGAAACTGGTCTCTATAAAATATACACAAAAAACAATTATGTAGACTGGAAAATGATACATAATAACATGAATTATTATACATGCCATGTCAAAAATTATTTTGTACTGTCGACAAAACAAAATAACAAAATAATCATTAAATCGAGTAATATATTTAAATGTATAATGTTATATACAGAGTAACCTGGATACAATTACGTTGTACATTATGACAGGCCATACGGAAGAATAAAGACACTATTTCAACATTCAAAAATTACTTTACAGGAAAAATAAAAAGAATCGTCAGATTTTGATAATTTATTTTTTAGAGAAACATCTAGATAGAATCACATTGGACTCTGATTTTCGAATTAACTTTAATTAACATCAATATAAAACATTTCAAAATACTCAACAATCTTTGACTATTTAAATGTTTATTACGCTCAGACAAAAAAAACGAAAATATCCCTCGACTTGCTATACAACACCATTGCACAACACAGATTTTTTTTCTGTTGTGTTCGTATTCTCAGGACTCGGGACAAGGTTTATATGAATGAACATTTTAGGAAAATCCACTGGAAAAGTAGGAAATCTGGATGTCAAAAATACAACAGTGGCACCATCTATCCAGCAAGAAAATAAACAAAATAATAATATATTTTTGTTTAATGTAAGTTATTGTGTTGGTTATGATTGAATAAAATTTTAGATCTGTATATTATATTTGATCAAAACCATATTACTTTGTAAAATTGGTATTTCTAACACTAATTTTTTTACCGTTGTCCCGTATGCATATCATACACGTGTTAATAAAATATTTGTAATGACATATGCCTCTCGAGAGGTCTGCAACCCCTTGCTCACATAATCACAAGTATGTCTCACATGCAAAGCCGGTCGGGACTCGAGATGGCTATAATATAATATAACTGAACGTGTACTGACTGACTGACTGATCAACGTAGAGCCTAAATAATGATAGAGGCTTGCAATTTTCATGGTGCCTTCATACCACCTTGTAAGTGTGTACTAAGAAAGCATATTCCAAAATTCACATTTTATAAAGTGGTGCTTGCACAAGTATTTTGAGATTCAAGATGATCGATAAAAATTTTTAAGTTTTGAACACCATACGACGAGTATTAAATAATGAATTGAACAAAGTTTGAATCATATAGAGTGGTACCAGGGTAGGGCTAGCGGGGCCGGAAAGTAACATTATTTTTTTATGATATATGATTTTCATTGTTAAATTAATGAATTTGAATGTATCAATTTTTTATATATTGTTGTAATAACACTTGAAATTTTCACCAAATGTTAAAATGGCCATTTTCCATACATATTAATATTTTCAAACAATTTTGACACTTTTTTTTAGCTATTAATAGACATAAGAAATCTTTTTAAATTTTGTAAATTATTTTTAAGTTAGAAAAGTTTTTTTTTATAGCTAAGATTAAAAATTTTAACTGAAGACTTCACATAAATGTTTCTACCTTTAACAAAAAAAAGTTTACTTAAATGGAACATAAATTTTGTATGAGAGTTTGAATTTATGATTTTTATGATATTTGATATTCAGCAGTAAATTATCGAATTCCTATTAATCGATTTTTGATAATCTGTTGTATTTCCTAAACGAAGCCATAGACTCTTGAAAAGTTCATCAAATATATTTTGTATTAGTATTTTCCATGCATAGTAAACAATTAAAATGTTCAAACTACTTTGACTTTTTGAACTTTTTATAGCCTTGATCATTTTTTCAAATTTTGTAAATTATTTTTCAGTTAAAAATTCATAAAAGTTTTTCTTTTCATAGCTAACATAAGAAATTTTAATAGAAGGTTCCCATCAAGTTTTTGTACCTCTATCAAAAAGAAAAAATTCACCGGAAAGTCATGCTATTTATAGCCATGGGATATTTTTGATCTTTAATAATTATTTTTAACTATTAAATTTATTTTACACAAGTATGCTAGGTTGTACAAAGTCTCCCCTCAGTATTTTCGTTTACAATGACTAATTATTGAATTCAAATATAACACATCCATTACAACGAGAACTACTGTACAGCAGAGGGGTACCCACTTGTCCACCTTAATTTATATTGTATTGGGTACCCACTATATTTCTTGGCTTATTCATATTATTGTAGGTACAAGGTACTATATTTTTAAGTCTATTTGCGCATTGCCCATTTATACCTAGGTATAATCATAATATGCCATAACTGCCAACTGACGATAATGACATTTTAAACCCCACAATTTACTCTGCCCTGGGCCCCACAAATCGCCAGGACGGCCCTGAGTGGTATCTACATTTAATGGGCAATAAAGTGCAAGGGATCAACTAGTATTTAATAAAAAACAATTATTTATTGTAATATTACATTGTAAGATCATTTAACTCCAAATTTCAGTTGCAAACTTATTATACAAATACAATAAGGTCCCCAAGTATATTGATCGAAAAAATATTTAAAATGTTATGGATGTGAGTACGTTTGACATTAAGCCCAATAACATTCTTCATTATTGGAAATTCTTATAATCATTAATACAATTTAACTAACTATACATGTAATTTTAAATAATTTATTATTTAATACCTACTAGTAGCAATTTTTAAATGTGGTTAAAATTATTAATTTAAACTTACAATTATAAATATTTTAAATACTTATTTAATAAATTTAATGTTCTTATAACTTACCTCTGTTTTGATATTTGTCGTTTTTTAGATTTAGAAACCTTAGTAGTGCCTAGGCTACTTCCATCTGCGTTTAAATTGGGCTTAACAGATTCTCGTATTTTAGTCTTAGCACCTCCTAAAATAAATGGTTTATTATGTAACACATATACAAATTAAAAATTGACATAACTTTACTTCGTCTTCTTATTCTCCTTCTATCTTCCACTAATGGAACTCTTCCTACAGAAAGTCTTTCATGAACAGGAATACCTAATCTATCTAACGGTCTTATCATATTATGCATAATACTATTGTACATTTGTTTGTTGATTTCTGGTCTTGGCGGAGGTAAGGGTGGCGGAAGTGGTACTCGAAGTCGTTCTCTATTCATAAATTCCTTTAATAATAAAAGTATGTGGGTAAGTGTAATACTTGTAGGTATAACAATCTAATTAAAAATTAAAACATACTTGATTCATTAACAATGAAGCTGCTACTTCAGGTCTACGTTCCATATTAAATGAGAGCATACGGTGTTTCCTCACAAGTTCATCATCCCCCACCGTTTTGGATTTTTTTTGTATTTGTGTGAACCTACATCAACAAAATTTTAAGTCTAATAACTGTACAAATACTTTAAGACGATGAACAATATCTTATACCTGTCATTCAGGCTCATGCCGGTGTTTTTTACCAGTAAATTGTTCTTCCTTGATGATGACATCGCTAGAACAAGTAATACATATTACTTCTAACACAATTACACAAATAGCATTCAACACAGTTTTTGCAATGAAATAGGTATGAATGCGTCGACGTCGTTTTCTGAATATCAAAAATATTGTATCAAACATAAAAACAAAACGATGCGGTATTACGCTTGATTAGTATCTACGTCATACTTGTTATCAAACCTTATCAGTAATAATAACTGGATCCAAACAAACAATATTTTCATTTGGAGATGCGTATTATAAATTATAATTTACAAGCATACAAGACTGAATCACTGAAGTACGATTTTCTTATTCTTGTCAAATGTAAGATCGAGTAGTAAGAGTTATAATTGATTGCACTGAAATTTATACATCAGTATCCTGTCAATCAATGAATATACAACGGGATAGTTATACTTAAACACAGAAATACCTGGAAAGCCTTTATTGGAATTGCTCCAAATGTTGTAGTTACATTTGTGAGCAGCTTATACTCAGGCTCGACCTAGGATAAAATCATAACTTTAAAAATCGGTATCTTAGAACAATTAGTTCCAGCCTCCAGGTGACGTTGTAATGGCTGACAAGAGATTTTTAATTGATGATATCTTGCCTCCTGGAGTTTTACTAAATATTCCATCGTTCTTGGATACTCCTCAATTTACTTCACAACAAATTCTTCAGACTGAATCGATAGCAAAAGCTCAAATACATATTAAATTCAACATAGTAGATGTTACAAAATATTAGATTTTATTCCATATACTATGTTTAAACAAGCTGAATATATTTTTAAAGTTGTAGGGACTCTAACTAATTTGCATAGGCCACTTTTAAATGAAGTTCAAGAAAGTATGTAAATTAAAAGTACTTGTATTTTGTAAAGGGAAAAAAATTAGAAATTGTTAAATACGTGTTAAAATGTATTTATTCTATTTAATATAATTAATTTGTTTCAATATACTTTTTATGTTTTAGGTACCTAGGTATTTCAATTATATTCATTGATATACTTATATTAATAATATTGAATCATGTACATTATTGAAGTAGGTAATTGTAATAAATATCAACAATAAACTCTGACAATTTTTTTTAATGAATTATAAAATAGAATTAAAATAAATATTTAAAAACAAAAAATTTCACTCATCAGCCAAACTAAATTTTGTATTCTTAATTCATACCAATATTTAAAACTATATACCAACAAGATAAGTCATAAACTTAACAATGAAAAATGTTTCCAGAATTTCTAAATTTTCTATCCATTTAATATCTTTTTCGGTTTCTATAATTAATGCCTGTTTAGGAGTCCAAATCACCAAATAACAAAATTGACGATTGGTTAAATATAGTTGGCCTTCAATCTGGTCCCAATATGGATGTGTTTTATTAACAAATAATTCATTATTTTCCTTATATAATATATAAACATGATTTTTTGTAATTTCAACTTCAAGAACTGCATTCCTATACTTCCACGGACATTTCACTTCTACAATATGACTTGAATCAACAAGTCCATCTGGTATAGCACCTAATAATCCACTATTTTTTAACCACAGCCCAGTTGGTATTACATTTACATTTTTAAATGTTCTAGAACCTTAATACCACAAATTTCATTGGTATTACCCCATTGCACACCAGTTATATTATTATTATTTTCCAATAGTTTAAATAATGACTGGGAACTTATTTCTTTTATAAGCAGATAGTACTTTTCCAAAATTACGAGCTGTAAATCTATGTTGCCTCTTGCCTATAATGAAACCATAAAGAATTTTTGTCTGTCCTGTAGTGTTTTTAACTAACTGTAATATAGTACTATCATCAATATGGAGTTTAGTGTACAACAATTTTTTAAGAGAAATAAAATCTTTAATTTTAACTAACCGTCTAATTTCTGGATCAAGAACAATAACTAATACCACATTATTTTCAAATGGTTCTGGTTCAGGTTGTAACAACCAAGACAAACCAAAAGTAGGGCTTTTTTTGCCGAATACCTCTCAAACAGACGCTTGGCAAATACATAGGTATTCACCACGAATTAAGATATACATATTAAGTATATTATTATCTTTATTCGTGGTATTCACACATTATTTTTACCTAACTTGTATTAAATATTATTTTTATCATTTTAATAGCAATTTTTATTGTTTCAAGTAGTTCATTTCATCAAAAATAAACATTAATTATTTATTATTGTTATGAAAATATTTCGAAATTTATTCTGTATTTAGACAAAATCAGATAATAGCCAAAAAATAATAATTTCATATTCAATAATAAATAATACAATATTATTAAATAGTAAAATTCAAAAAAAATTGGGGAAAATGTCCACATCAAAAAATGTATAAGGGGGTAGGGGAAATGATCGTGATTCATATTAATGATCCATACCTATGGGCAAGGCTGGGCAAGTTAATGATTTTTTTTAACTCGTTAAGTTAAGTTATTTTTAAGTTATTAAATTAAGTTAAGTTAAAAGTTACTCGTACTTTTTTTCGTTAACTCGTTAAGTTAAAAATTAACTTTGGAAAAAAAGTAATTTAACTTAGTATAAAGTTAAAATTTGCTAATTTGCGAAAATCAAAAATTCCAGACACATAATATGGCTTATTAGATAGTTTTTCTTTATATTCAAGAAAATTACTGGAGAAATTTAAAATGATACATTAAAGTAAAAACACCTTCAAAAATTTGAATTATTCTTCGGATGAAAATTAACTTAATTTAGATATTTTTTAAATAAAATTAACTTGAAGTTAACATGATTACCTTGAAAAAAGTAATTTATTAAGTTAAAAGTTAATTTGAAAAAAAAAGTAACGAGTTAATTAATTTAATTAAAGTTAACTTAACGTTTTAACTTAATTTGAACTTTTAACTCGTTAATGCCCAGCCTTGCCTATGGGCACGGTTTTTTTTATAAGTAGGTATTTCAAGACATTTTTCAAATTATTTTGTAGTTAAAAAGTTATAATATGTTAAATTTTTATAGCCAAGGATTGACAATTAAAACAACGATTCTCATAAATAGTAAATACTTACTGTACGTACACTACACAGTTAATTTTTACAGATAGTTTAAGTTAAAATTTGGACTAAACTACATAATATTAAAACCAAGATGAATTACGATTTTAGGTATTTTGTTGTAAATTAAAAATAGTAACCGTGGGTATAAGATGAAACTTTTGGATGCCACATTACTACATTAGAATGTTTTGTCGGGATCGGTCGATTCCTGCTGCTAACCGACCGCAACCGTATGTCCGTACCCAAATTGGATAGAACAACCAGAATCTGAAAAAGAAAATAAAGATAAGCAGAATACCTATTATGTTATGTTTTACATTTTTACTATAGGTTATCTAGGTATTGACTATTTGTATTATAATTTAATATTATAATATTATTAGTAATTATTTTTAATTTCTTTTAGGTACACAACTAAAGACTAAACCTATTACAATTTTTAATTTATTATTTATAATGTTAATTATTAATTATTATTAATGTACAAATAATGAAATAATGAAATAATGAGTATCTTGTTAAATAAGCAGCTTTTATAAGACTTTATACTGAAAATCTACGGCACCGGGGCCCATGAAATAGTCGACAAAGTAATTCCTTACTAGTCACTTCAATGCCTTCCGAGTTCTGAACGAGTACCTGTTCCACGAGCTTCTATTTCAACCAGATTCCAGGCCATGGGTTTCAGTTGTTTCAAAATTAATTACGTCTCTTTTATGCTCAAAATTATGTAATTATATAATAATTTCAGTGAATTCAGGTTCCACTTATATTATATGGGATGGTATGCAACACACGCCATTTAATTGCAATAATAGTCCAAAAGCATACACGACGCGACGGTGCGTCTTGCTCTACTTAACCGATAATTAAATACACGTCGAGTATCAGTTAGGTTACGACGGTTACGTCCTGTATATGCCGATATGGCTTTAATAAATATGTATGTAGGGTGAAAGCTTCATCCCCAATAAAAACAAATGGCTGTGGAATGTTATTTGTGTTTGTGTTTGACTTCGACCAGTCATTTATAGTTGGCAAAGGCATCTCGATTCTCGACATCTTGACGAACATTTGCAAATTATTTTGGGTTTGGAATTATGTCTATTACTTTTCATGTAGGTATACAAACAAAAAAATAAAATACAAAAAACACAAATCTTTGTAAAATCAATAAAATCATCGCTCTAGTCAAAATTAATAACATATTAACAATTTAATATATGAATTATTTTAACTAAAATTGATCCAAATTTAGTTAACTTGGCCGGAAACAAATTTATTTATTTTAATGAGGTCTACATTATTTATTACATAAGCTTTAGTACTTGGTTATACATTTTTAGACTGATCTTCCGGCCAAGTAAACTAAATTTGGATCAATTTTAGTTGACATAATTCATATTATAAATTAATATAAATAACCAATTTTTATTAAATTTGAATTAATAACTTATACATACATTTTACACATCAGATCATTTACTTAGATTCCACACATTTTATAGCATTTATATTAATTTTTTTTTTACTTAGCGTTTTTTTACACAGAGATGACGAAGTGTTTTTGTTGGAATAGAAAAATAATAAAACAATTGACATATAAGTATACAACACAATTTTTTGGCATATTTTTGATGTGTGTTGGCTCACGTTCAGCTTTCTAATATAGTAAAGAAATTGCCTTCACGGCCTGGACGATAGGCCATATTTGGTTCTATCATTTTTGTTCATTATAATATTTAATAATAGGTATTATTAATAAAACATAATTTTTTGTTGTTGTTGTTATTTATTTTACATTTTAATCATTTCATATGACAATGGTAACTTGAATACTAGGTAGGCTCGTCGGCGCTAACACAATCAAACTCATTTACGGTACGTTGGGTGGCGGATTTTATCCCACGCGAATCGTGCCGGGGACGTAATTAAGAACAATAATAATAATTGCAACCGCACACGAGACCACCTAGCCGTACCACAACGAAGAACTTATAGTATACACGACTACACGAGGTTTGCTGCTGCGTACAGAATAAACACAAAACAAAACCACGCTATTCACAATGACGCTGGTGAGCAATGAACACCCTAAAAGGGGACAAACAATTAGATAAGCAAGTAATATTGCGCGAACGATACTCACCAGAGTCGAATTACAACAGTACAACACAACACAGTAAAACGTGGTTCAGCAGCAGCAGACCAACGAAGAAGAAAACACACAGAAAGGCAAGACCGCACGGGACGACGAGCCGTTAAGAACAGAGAAAACGACAACAAGAAATTTATACATAGCCGATTTTAACGGTAACTCACTCAAACAAAATGTCAGTGTGACCTGTACAACCACGAAAGGACAAAAAAAAACTAGAAACTCTCAGGTGACACTTTAGGCCGGTGTCACACTTGCGGAATATCCGCAGCGGCCGTTCCTCAGCAGAATTTCCGCGTTGTATAGACTGGTGTCACACTCGCGTTTTTTCCGTAGCGGAATTGGCGTGAAAATATAAACTTGATACTATAGCTCAGTATAAGTTTTAATACTTCAGTTTGATTTCATTTGTTATACAGAACAAACCGTTCGTCCTTCGTCATATTAAAATTAATATATTATGGAACTAATAGAACTTTTAGTCGTCGAGTTGGTATGTGTCGCGCTCGTTGCTGACACAGTTGAGCGAAACCGTGTTTATAGGGTCCACCCACTCAATGCTCAGAGAATGACTTTGAGTGAGTTCCACTGCTTATGCTCTGACTTGAGACAATATCCGGATCGTTTTTTTAATTACTATCGTATGTCGATTAAATCATTTGACGAATTGGTGATTTTATTGAGACCATATATATCTGAAACGAGCTCCACCTTCAGAGAAACTATTGGCGTTGAAGAACGGCTGACAGTTACATTAAGATAATATCATATATTTTTATTTAAAATGGTGGGTAAGCGAATACAATTTTATTCCTATTTATAGACAAAAAAAAAATTGATTATATCCGTAGCAGCTCAAAACGAGTCAACTTATTTTGAACATTTTATCAAGTACCTACCTATAGGAATTGATACAATAAACACATGGTGTAAATTTCATGAATCTATAGGTAATTATTCGTTTTTGAATTACAACAAAATAAGAAAACCGCTACATGGGACATCAAGTTGTAAACATTTGAAGTTCAAACGCTCATAAAAATTTAATTTGAATTTCCGGTAGACATTGTTTTTTGATAAAAATTTAAAACAAAATAGACAAGCTTACGAGGAATCTTGTATTATATTTTTAATCATAGATTTAAAAAGAAACATTTTTATGGATTTCTAACTCAAGATAATTTGCACATTATCGTGATTTTTACGTATTTTGTCAAAATTCAAAATTTAAATGCTTTTCAACTCACCAAATAAAATGTTATTGACATTTCTAAAATAAAAACCAAAATATACACATTTTTCATTATTTTTTAGATTCTGAGCTAACCCTTCCTGAGTGTCACCACGTCGCCCGATTTTTAATTTTTTTTGTCTGAGGGGAGGAAGAAGGGAATCTATATATTATATATCTAAAATCCAAATACATCACTGACTCACTGATCGCTGTATCTCAAAACTATTCAACGTACGAACTTGAAGTTTGGAATAGTGGTTCTTCTAATACTTTCATCGTGCAATAAGAAAGGATTTGTCAAACTATTTTTCATTACTTACTTTTCTACACATCAAGGTAGGATTTAGTTGACTCATGAAAAGTATAATTTTAGATTCTGGACGAAGCGATGAATGTATTGGTTTTACAAAAATCTGTGTTTTTTTTTAATTTATGTCTCACGATATGTAGTCGAAATAATGCTTCGATTTTCTTCAATAGCATCTTAATCGACGGAAAATTGAATCTAGTTGGTGCATTGGGGAGTTTAAAGTTTAAAATTTTCAAAAGCGTCGGAAAAACGAAAAAAAAAATAAGGAATAACTGGTTTTCAACAAAATTAATTTTGGTTTTTTTTGTGTAACTCTGAGACAAATGACCATAAATGCATGACATTTTTAATAAATGTTCATATGAGCATTTTCTATACACAAAACATTTTCAGTTTCCAATTTGTTTAGTTTTTTTTTCTATAGATTTCCATAAAATGTTATTTTTTGGCTTAAAAAGCTTTAAAATGTAGTACAAGACTCCTAATATATTGTTACAATGGCAGTTGAAAAATATAAAAATAAACAGTCGCAATTTTTTTTGTAAGCATATAAAGTTTGAATTTTGACAAAATATGTAAAAATTATGAAAATGTGTAAATTATTTTGAGTTAAAAATTCATAAGAATTTATCTTTTTAAATCTAAGGTTTTAAAATTTAATACAAGATTCCTCATAAGTTTAGCTACCTTGACTTTAAAAAATATTTACCGGAAGTCAAATTAAATCTTTATGAGCGTTTAAAGTTAAAATTTTTACAATATTGAATATTCACTCGATTTCTCATGTAGCCATTTTCTTATTTTGTTGCAAAACGAATAACCGTAGATACTTGAAATATACACCATGTGTTTATTTTGTAAATTACTATACCTACTTGACAACATTTTCAGAATATTTTGACTCATCTTGAACTGTTTACAGACATTTTCAATTTTCAATTTAGTTTTTTTTTCTATAAATATCAATACAATTTTATTTATAGGGCCAAAAAGCATAAACATTTAATACAAGGCTCAACATAACGGTGCTAAAAATCTTTGTATTTTGCATTTAACGGAAAGGGCTGAACCGCGGGCATTTAATTTATCATGGGCAAGGTCGTGCAAGATCAGCTTTAGTAAGTAATAATAATTAATAACCCAAAGTTATTAGGAGTAATTACTAATCATATTTAGTATTTACTATAAAAGCCACATAACATTATAGAATTTGAATAAAATAAAATAAAATAGGTAAAAATAAAATTTGATCTCCCTCAGCTTATAATAAAATTGAAAATTAGTTTTTTTAATTAATGCATTATAATATTATTATAACTGAAGAAAATTGATTACACCATATATTTAACTTGTTTGTATGTACTCATCAATTTACATATAATATGTTTTATTCAATACACAATATTTAAAATGGCTGCATACTAGTTGCGGTCATGACGATTTTTGAGATAAACGGATATAACAGTTGCGGTCACGCCAATTTAGGTAATATCTTAGTTGCGGTCATAGCTTTATTATATCTCCAATTCCAGGCGAAATGTATATTATACGATAAAAATATTTTTTGATATAATGCACACAGCGTATATATGTGGGAACACCACTACTTATCTGTAAAGTTTATAAATAAAATAGATTAAATTGTATACTCCGATCATAGTTTCGAATATTGTTTTCATTGTGCCTACGTCTTTTGATACGGTAAAACAAAAATGAATTCGAAAAATATGTTGAGTGAAAAATTAAAACCATTACGGGTCGTTAATAATTATAAATTTCGATTTTATCGTACATTAGCGAATGACGTACAACGGTGGGTATGTTGTAAAAAAACATGTAATGCGGCTATAAAATACGATGTTAATGGTACCATTTGTGAACAAAATACAACACATAGCCATGAACCAGACGATCTTCAATCAATATTACGGCAGAAGGTTAGTAACAGTGCTAAACGTAAGGCAGTAGAGCAGTTTAGTGAGCGCCCTTCTAAAATTATTCATTCTGAGATGTCAAGTACAGCACTAAGTGTACTCGACTCAAATGATATTTCTTTGATTAGGAAAAATATACATACTACACGAATGAATATTTATCCGAAGTTGCCCCGTGACTTTCCACAATTGCATGCGACGCTTCCTGACGTAATTAATAAAATACAGACGAAAAATAATGAAAAATGGATTTTTATAAATGATGTCCAGAACAATATAGTGTGTTTTACAACTCAGATAAACCTTGATTTTCTTAGGCAATGTGATTCAATTTTTATGGATGGTACATTTTCAAGTTGTCCTTTTCCTTTTAAGCAACTTTTTGTAATTCATGGATTTAAAAATAGCTCATACATACCATTGTTTTTTTCGTTGTTGCCTAGTAAATGTCATAATGCGTACAAGACTGTATTAGATCATCTCAAAAATCATTTATGTGACTATATCCCAAATAGAGTTTTCAGTGACTTCGAACAGGCTATCCACACAGCAATTAAAGACGTGTGGCCCACTACAAATTTGAAAGCATGCCGTTTTCACCTGGGGCAAGCGTGGTTTCGCAAAATGCAGTCATTAGGTCTAGCAAAACCATATATGAAACCCGGTGAAATGTCCGAATATTTGAAACTTTTTTTCGGACTTCCGTTTCTACGACCAGATGAAGTTGACGATTGTTTTGTCACAGATATTATGGCTCTTCTTCCACCTAATAATTCAAAATTGACTGCATTTACAGACTATATTTTAGAAGTGTATGTAAGGGAAGATTCGAGATATCCACCGTCATTATGGGCTGAATGTTCGTCTTCCATAACACGAACAACCAATGCATGCGAAAGCTTTCATTCAAAGCTCAATAGCATGTTTTACCACTCTCACCCTAATATTTTTATATTTATTGACGCTTTAAATGAAATTCAAACGAATGGATATTTAAAATGAATTGTACAAAAAACAGTCGTGTTAATAAAAAGTCAATAGAAAAAGAGCATTTTTTAGCGCAACAAATACAGTATTATGAAGAAGGCGAAATAAATCGGCTTGAATTTCTAAAGTCGATTTCCTTTAAATTATACCAACAAAATTTTAAAATTTACACAATTTATATAATAATAATTATTTGACATTATTATACATATTATATTATATTATACTTTGACACAAGTTTAAACATATTATACTTTGACACAAGTTTAAACATATTATACTTTGACACAAGTTTAAACATATGTATCAACATTTTTAACCATACCTACACAATAAATAATAGTGTAGTCAGTCCTAAGTCTGTTATCTTTTCGATATAAATGGGAAGGAAAATGTTGATTAGTAAATTTTTCTAAATTAAATAAATAAACCAAATATTAATTTCATATTTAATTATTATAAAAACTATATTATATTATATTATTTAGTATACTTAGTTATTATTATTTGAGTGACCGCAACTAGTATGTAACCTTTTTGATGGGTGACCGCAACTAGTATGTAATTTTTGATTATGACCGCAACTAGTACACACCGATTTTTTTATATAGTATTATTTTAAAACCCTTATTTATACCCTTTAAAACATATTCAAATTTATATTTATTTTGGTTGCTACCATAGCTAACGTTTACATCGTTAACGATAATTTTAAACGGTGTGTACTAGTTGCGGTCATAATCAAAAATTACATACTAGTTGCGGTCACCCATCAAAAAGGTTACATACTAGTTGCGGTCACTCAAATAATAATAACTAAGTATACTAAATAATATAATATAATATAGTTTTTATAATAATTAAATATGAAATTAATATTTGGTTTATTTATTTAATTTAGAAAAATTTACTAATCAACATTTTCCTTCCCATTTATATCGAAAAGATAACAGACTTAGGACTGACTACACTATTATTTATTGTGTAGGTATGGTTAAAAATGTTGATACATATGTTTAAACTTGTGTCAAAGTATAATATGTTTAAACTTGTGTCAAAGTATAATATGTTTAAACTTGTGTCAAAGTATAATATAATATAATATGTATAATAATGTCAAATAATTATTATTATATAAATTGTGTAAATTTTAAAATTTTGTTGGTATAAATTTAAAGGAAATCGACTTTAGAAATTCAAGCCGATTTATTTCGCCTTCTTCATAATACTGTATTTGTTGCGCTAAAAAATGCTCTTTTTCTATTGACTTTTTATTAACACGACTGTTTTTTGTACAATTCATTTTTAAATATCCATTCGTTTGAATTTCATTTAAAGCGTCAATAAATATAAAAATATTAGGGTGAGAGTGGTAAAACATGCTATTGAGCTTTGAATGAAAGCTTTCGCATGCATTGGTTGTTCGTGTTATGGAAGACGAACATTCAGCCCATAATGACGGTGGATATCTCGAATCTTCCCTTACATACACTTCTAAAATATAGTCTGTAAATGCAGTCAATTTTGAATTATTAGGTGGAAGAAGAGCCATAATATCTGTGACAAAACAATCGTCAACTTCATCTGGTCGTAGAAACGGAAGTCCGAAAAAAAGTTTCAAATATTCGGACATTTCACCGGGTTTCATATATGGTTTTGCTAGACCTAATGACTGCATTTTGCGAAACCACGCTTGCCCCAGGTGAAAACGGCATGCTTTCAAATTGTAGTGTGGCCACACGTCTTTAATTGCTGTGTGGATAGCCTGTTCGAAGTCACTGAAAACTCTATTTGGGATATAGTCACATAAATGATTTTTGAGATGATCTAATACAGTCTTGTACGCATTATGACATTTACTAGGCAACAACGAAAAAAACAATGGTATGTATGAGCTATTTTTAAATCCATGAATTACAAAAAGTTGCTTAAAAGGAAAAGGACAACTTGAAAATGTACCATCCATAAAAATTGAATCACATTGCCTAAGAAAATCAAGGTTTATCTGAGTTGTAAAACACACTATATTGTTCTGGACATCATTTATAAAAATCCATTTTTCATTATTTTTCGTCTGTATTTTATTAATTACGTCAGGAAGCGTCGCATGCAATTGTGGAAAGTCACGGGGCAACTTCGGATAAATATTCATTCGTGTAGTATGTATATTTTTCCTAATCAAAGAAATATCATTTGAGTCGAGTACACTTAGTGCTGTACTTGACATCTCAGAATGAATAATTTTAGAAGGGCGCTCACTAAACTGCTCTACTGCCTTACGTTTAGCACTGTTACTAACCTTCTGCCGTAATATTGATTGAAGATCGTCTGGTTCATGGCTATGTGTTGTATTTTGTTCACAAATGGTACCATTAACATCGTATTTTATAGCCGCATTACATGTTTTTTTACAACATACCCACCGTTGTACGTCATTCGCTAATGTACGATAAAATCGAAATTTATAATTATTAACGACCCGTAATGGTTTTAATTTTTCACTCAACATATTTTTCGAATTCATTTTTGTTTTACCGTATCAAAAGACGTAGGCACAATGAAAACAATATTCGAAACTATGATCGGAGTATACAATTTAATCTATTTTATTTATAAACTTTACAGATAAGTAGTGGTGTTCCCACATATATACGCTGTGTGCATTATATCAAAAAATATTTTTATCGTATAATATACATTTCGCCTGGAATTGGAGTATAATAAAGCTATGACCGCAACTAAGATATTACCTAAATTGGCGTGACCGCAACTGTTATATCCGTTTATCTCAAAAATCGCCATGACCGCAACTAGTATGCAGCCAAAATTTCCACTGACATCCGAAATCTCCGCAGGTAGCTGTTTAAAATAATTATTTAAATGCGGCTATTTTGACTCTAGGTCTCTTGACTCGGTCATCGTTAATCAATATTATATACAAATAATAACAAAATACACCACAGTGGAATTATAACAAATAAATGACTCGAAGTCGCAGTGGCGGTTTTGGGGGTGAGGCAGGTGAGGCACCGCCTCACTTGTAATTTTCAGGAAAATAAAAAATATATTATGTTTCTTTATATTAGTATTTTGTACTATTTTGAATTTTAATTAAATAATACTATTGTAGGTACTCGTACGTCAGGCATTAAATGCTTTAGAATTTAAGTTTAATAAACAACAATATTGAATCTTATTTTTTGGTACAGAACTTGTACAGTTGTACCTACGAACGCGAGAACGGCTGCACGTCGACGTCGCTGTTGTAACGTACTTATGCGCCCGGGCCCGCCACCGTTAAAGCGCTGAGATCGACAGAGGCGGCAGCCGCCGTCGCCTAAGTTTGTGCATGTGAGGTGCGTCTACGCACACACATGTAAGCTCGTAAAATAGTGTGAATAGCGCATGCGCAGACCGCCGCCAGAGGCGACTAAATTCAACCGCTCAACGATATTATAAACGTCGGCCGCCGGGTTCATTAATTATATGCAGCCGTGCTGCTTGCTAGGTGGGGGACTACACGCTGTTGTCACTGATACACGGCCGTCGCACGACGCACGTCTGTTTTCATTTGGTCAAGAAATATTATCTATATCTGTGAATATGATAAAATAATTGCCTTAGCACGGAACATAGAGCCACAGAATAGTTTTTATCATAACTGGCTAATCTTTCCGCTCCATTTTGATAACTCAATACCATTTAAAAAATGTTGTTCCTGTGGGCTGTGTTAAAGCAATAGTATATTTACTGTTTAATATTTTTCCGCCTCATGTAAAATTACATGTGAAAACCGCCACTGCGAAGTCGACGAATTGTCAATCGACGAAATGCAGATCCGCTTTATGCACGTCAATGAAGCAATGAGCAGCAAAATAACAATACCGCAATTAAAACTACAAATCGTTGAGTATAAATATTTTCAATTTTGAATCAGATGTTAAAAAATAATTTTTTCCCAAGAGTTATTTTAATAATTTCAAGTAATAGCGTATTTCTCGGGATCAGACAGGATGTGAGGCGTATGCGTTAAAATGTCACTAGGTAATGAGTTATGGCTTACAAGAAAACTAATTAAGTACATGAACGTCGAGACCTGTATACAATTATATGAGTACATATAAATATAAATATTATTTAAATATGTTATAATAATAGTTCAATGTTCTTTTTCATTATATAATATTATGACCAGGGCTCGGAACTTTATGCAATTGCATCTTTCTCAGGAAGCTGCATATTTCAAATCTGTTTCGATACAAATTCGTTTCATGAACCATACTATTGAAATACAACAATTTATGTTGCATATTTTTGCATATTTTACTAAGTTTATATGATTTTGCATATTTAAAGATTTTGGGTATATAAATGCATTTTATGTTAAAACGTTTTGGAAATCAACAAAAATAAACAAGTTTTCAATAATTGAATATTGTAAATTAAATGATTTACAAATAATAGTACCGTATATGATAGTGTGGGAAATCTATTTGAACGCATTCTACTCTAAAATGGTAAATGTGCTGCTCATGGCCTCCATAGAATTTTGGGAGGAAGTATGAAATCAGTTTGGTATTATTCATAAAATTGTAGCCAACGTAAAAAAAAATATTTAAAAAAGCACCATTGCGTATACAAATTTTCAAAAATTACGCACCGGAGATCCCTTACTTCCAGAATCAATCATAACTAGTGTCTAGTTGGGGTACCTGCATCAATGCAGTATTTTATTATTGTAAATACTATGAAACAATTAGTGAGGTTGTAAATATGTTGGATAAATACTAATTAATACTTAACATTATTTAATATTCGCTGTATTCGATAAATTCTATTTTTTTTAAATTTAGAATTCTGGGAATAGATTTAGTATAACAGCTCCAAATCATCAACAAAAAAAAAATAAATAAAATATATTTTTTTTTTTTATAATTTTACCTTAAAATATATATTTTTATAAAATAATATATGCATATTATACTGCATATTTTCGTTTTTTTAGTGCATACGTATGCACATATTTCATTGTTTTTGAGCGCATAAAGTTCCGAGCCCTGATTATGACAATGATATTCATAATATATGATTATATATTTATATCAAATTTGGCTCGTATTCGTAAATCGTAATATGTATAATGTATATGCTATATACTATATAGTATTTACTGTATGTATATTGTATTTGTTTATAGTTTTATACATCAATAGACGATAATCACAAAATATGTATAACTATTAAATATTAATTATTATTACATGCGGGTGGGCATAAGTCATTACTAGTATTACACTGGATACAGGCTATCAACAAAATTGAAAATACCTATATTATATCTTTTTTTTTTCAGTTTTGAACCGACGGCGCCGCGGGAATTGCTTTCGCATTACTTTCGCGTATCTATATTATATCTATACATTATACATCAAACTCAATCGGTAATAATTATTATTTATTAACTATACCTTTTCCCATTTGTTTTCTATGATATCTAATAATTCTCAAGCCAACAAAATTATAAGTCAATGGGTCAAATTTAAAATGTAATTAATTTTAAGAAATCTGTATAAAATTAATTTGAAGTTAACACGTTAAACATGTTAAAAGTTTAACTTATCAAATTAAAATTAAGTTTCCAAAAAGAAGTAACGAGTTACTTAACTTAACGTTTTGACTTAATTTTAATTTTTAACTCGTTAATGCCCAGCCTTGAATTGTAAATTGTATACTATTAAAATAATATATGAAAGTTTTAATTTTTTTTCATCCACACTGTAGGTACATAAATACATAATAATTCTAATATTAATTTTATGGTTACCAACGTTTTGATTTACGTTTATACTTTGTCTTATGTTTACCCTATTAAGAACATTTAATTAGATACAAATAATACATATCATTATTTATTACCATATTGTGTGTATTTTCCGTAAGCATAGTAAAGTATGTGTCACATTACTACTTTAGACATGACGTTAAACTATGCCATACGTGACACATACATTGAGTATTGACTATGCATGTGGATATAATATATTTTGTTAGTAGTAATGTACTCCAATGTAGTATTGACATTCTATTGCAAGGGGTAATATAATTGAGGAGGTGTAGAGGTTCATCTCATTATTAACTTTTTTGAGCCATTATATTGTTCCTTGTGATATTATAATCAAAGGACTATCGGCAGTTGTGGAAATAATTTATTAAATAGGCTACTGCAATAATAGGTATCATTAGAAATAATGATATACCAATTCACGTAAATTTAATTAAAAACATATTTTAAATGTAATATCTAAATATCAATCTGATCTATGTACATACATTCAATATTGTGGTAGGTACCTATTGTATATTATTTTGTAATTAACTATTTAAAACTCTAGTGAGCCCATATTATTATATATTTTGATAGGCAGATATTTCAACTGAAACGCCCACCGACCACCTTACCTGTGCACTAGTGAGTACATGCATTTGACGCTGCAGCTGCAGTCTGCATTCATAGGCAGACGCGGTACTTAATAAGTAGTTTATTGCAAACATTCACTTGAACTCTAGTACCATATTCAATATTAAATATGCAAGATCTAAGGTAAGATTATCTATTTAAATATTAGGTTTACTTAATTCAAAATATTTGACACAAACTGATTAACTAAATAACTAGTGTTTTTCTACAAAAAATACAAATCGTTTCAAAATGCCACTAAAACTAAAAAAGGTGGGCAAGTGGGTGTCGCTCTGCTGTACAGAAGTTTAAAAAATGGGTCACTGTAATGGATGGTGTTAAGTTTGAATTCAATGATATAATATAATAGTACAAGAAAAACGATTCTGAGCGAAAACGGTCAGTCAGCCTATGATATTACCAAGTATATTTGATGATATCAGTGTCGGCCTGGTACCTAAAGGGCCCCGGATGCATTTCTTCAGAAGGGCCCCCAAAAATGTTTTTTCATAAAATTATAAAAAATGTACTTATAAGTAGTGGAACATATTATATTTTTACCATATATAAAATAAACCATCCAATAAGTTAAGAATTAAGTTAGATAAATAATTTATTATTCTGAAAAATTATATACATATTACAAAATATAAATAATACCTTCTCACATTATACAACTTTGTGCATTTAACTTTCTTTATGTCAGTAATTTTTTTAGTTGACTAGATGAGTTAGCAATTGTATCAATCAATTCATCTGGGTCAATCAAAATATCCTTTTCAATGGACATTAGCATTAATGGATTAAGATGTTCTTGGTGTAAAGAAGACCGAAGTTTAGTTTTGATTATTTTTAGCTTTGAAAATACTCTTTCACAGGTAGTCTGTGTTGATGGTAATAGCAACACAAATTTATATAATGTGAACAAATTACAAAATAAATTAGATTGACATGATAGCTCTTGGAGCAAAATCAATGCACAGTGAAGACATTTAGTGCATTTGTCACATTTAATTTGTTCGGTGGGTTTACCTTCAATAGCATCATCTTCATCAATATTTATAATTTTAGAAGATTTAGATTTATTATCGTGAAAATCATTTTCAGATACATCTGGTATGAAATTGTTATACTGACCAGCAAACTGTTTTAGCTCAATTGCAATGACCTCTTTGTCTAAATCTGCTAGTTTACATATTGTGTTCAACGAGTCCTTGGGAAATTGTTCAAGTTCATTAATAAAAGAAAATGAAAGCCAATTTAAATCTTTTAATAACATTTCATTAGGTACAAATCGTGATTTTATGCTATTAAGAATAGTATCTATAATAGAATAAGCATTTGACTTAAATTTTGTATAAGGTGTTATAATTCTAACTTCATCTGAACACTTTTCTCCAGATAATGTTTTTTTTTTGGGAATACGCTTAATAGGAAAATCTTCTTGAATATCGATTAGGTCTTCTTCATCAAAAAATAAATTAATTTTTTTGGCAACGCATTAATACGTAATAATATTATAAATTATAAAACCGTACAATAATATTATTAATAATAATATTCATTATCCAATATTAATATTTCTCAGAACGATCGGGTGGCGGGGGCCCCCCGACACAAATACGGCCGAGGGCCCCGGACGCGTTTGCGGCCCAGCGGCCATGGCCAGGCCGACACTGGATGATATTATTGTGAATAAAGTAATTTATATATAACCTATTAAGTGGAGCCTTGTTTTCAATTTTCAATCCTTAGCTATAAAAGTTGAACATATTATAAATTTTTATCTACAAAATAATTATTAAATTATAAATTTGACAAAATGTTGTCAAAATATGAACTTTAAATGCTTATAAAAAAAAATTGTGCCTATGTATTTTTAATATTTTTCAACCACTATTAGAATGATATATCAGGAGCCTTATATAAAATTTTCACGCTTTTTTACCCAACAAATAAAATTGTATTGATATTTATAGAAAAAAAACTGAAAAAATTGAAAACTGACAATGTCCGTAAACAGCTCAAAAAGAGTTAAATTATTTTCAAAATTTTATCGTGTATAGAAAATACTAATATAAACATTCAGTGAAATTTTCAAGTATCTACAGTCATACCTTTTTTAATTACAACAAAATAAGAAAATCGTTACTTGAGATATCGAGTGAATATCAAATATTCTAAAAATATGAATTTCAAACGATCATAAAAATTTAATTTGACTTTCTTGTAGACATTTTTTTTTTTGATAAAAGTAGAAAAACTTATGGATAATCTTGTATTACATTTTCAAACCTTAGATTTAAAAAGAAAAATTTTTCAACTCAAAATAATATGCTTATTTTCGTGATTTTTCCGTATTTTGTCAAGTTTTGAACTTTAAATGCTTATAAATAAAAACTGTAACTAAGGATTTTTAATTTTTTCATCTGCCTTCGAAACAATAACCTAAGAACCTTCTATTAAATTGTCAAGCTTTTTTAACCAACAAATAAAATTCTATTTATATTCATAGAAAAAAAAAACTAAAAGAAATGGAAACTGAAAATGTCCGTAAACAGCTCAAAATATTTGGAAAATGTTATGGTGTATAGAAAATGCTAATTTAAACATTCAGTCAAATGTTCATATACCTACGGTTATTTGTTTTAGAGTTGCACCAAAAACCAAAATCGATTTTTTCAAAAACAGATTTTACGTAAAAATTCCCGTTTTTCCTTAATTTTTCTTTTGTTTTTCACATCGCGTTTGAAAACTACTGAGAAATTTTTACTTTTGACCCCCCAAAATACCAACTAGATTCCCTTTCCTATCAGAAAAGTTACTGTTGAAAAAAATTCAAGCATTTTTACTGTCCTAAAAGGTGATGACAGAAACAAAAAAAATAAATAAAAAAAAACACACTTCATTGTAAAATCAATACATTCATCGCTTCGCTCAGAACCTAAAATGACCAAATTATCAAATAATCAAAAAACAATTTGAAAAGTTGTTAACTACTCTGCTTTATGCTTTATTGTAGACAATGGCGGATCCAGGATATTTTTTTGGGGGTTGCTAAGATTAAGGTCTAGTATTCTGTATACTTTTTTTTACTCCTTAAAATGAATGTCTCTAATTTTCGCTTAAGTTTGTTTTAAGCAACGAAATTAAAAATCAAAGTCCAATTCACCATGTATAAAATTATCCTCTTTCTAACAAAAAAAAATTAATCAAATCGGACCACTCTACAATGTGTGAGAGTTTTTCCCGTAAACATGTTTTGAGCAAAAAATCATGCATTTTATATTTGGTCGGCGATGCTGTTGAGATATGCGCACATTTACAATTTTTAATACTCATAACTTGCACACACAGACATATATAACGAATATTAAGAGAACCATAAGTAAACCGGTACGTTATGGGATCCATAAGAAATATTAGGTATTAGAGTTTTCGGCTTTGGACCAAATGCTAAAACTGTAAAATATTTTTTATATTTAATGTGGGATTTATTTACACTATACACTCATGATTATGTAAAGAATTATTAAATCCTACTGTGAAAATTGCATGTATATACGGTCATTTGTTTTAGAGTTACATCAAAAACCAAAACCGATTTTGCGTAAAAATTCCCGGTTTTCCTTAATTTTTTTAACTCGGTGCTTTTGATACACTTATATTTTTTATCTCCTCAATGCACCAACTAGATTCACTTTCCCATCGAACAAAATAATGTTGAAGAAAATCGAAGTAGTAAAATAAAAAACCCACATCATTGTTTAATCAATAGATTCATCGCTCCGCTCAGAATCAAAAATTAAGGAAAAACGAGAATTTCTCCCAAAAACGGTTTTTGATAAAACTGATTTTCGACAAAAATAAATATTACGATTTGTAAAGAAATAATTTTCACTCGTTTAAAAATTATTTTGATTTTAAAGTTATTATAAGTTTTATATTTTAACTAGTCTAAATAACCTAACCCAATATACATATAATACATCCGAGCCACCCCCCCCCCCCTACCCCCTTAGAGATATGCCCATTATGTACACTACATTAAATATTGTAGTATCGAAATTACAACAGATTATACAGTGAACCAAATATCACTAGTGACTAGTATAAATAATAATATGCAATTATCAATTTTTAATAAACATGCATTTATTGAAATAATATTAATTTTATTATTTATACAAAAATACTATACATTTAATAGATTATGTGTTTCTAATAATAAATTGGGTTTGTAGAATTTACAAAATATTTGAGTAATGAATTAATAAATTTAATTTTTAAAATGGAACTTTTTTTATTATTTCGATCAAATATATTATTCAATTCATAAACATTATGTTCAAAATGACAATTTTGTTTTTAGATCGTACAACATATTAACATATTACATTTATAATTTTTAAAGTATTACGGGTAACCCCTTGAAAAGCGGAAGTGTAGAGTTCGGCACATGCCCGTACACTGCATACTTATAAAAATTGTTTTGCGGGAAAAAGAAATAACCAGATTGAAGTCCAAATCATAGATACCAAATCATACACAATACTGAAGAAGACTCCGTTGTACCTAGCGTTATTTCAGTTGTTATTGTTGAAATAAAAAAATAATTGTTATTTAAAAACCGTTTTTTATGTTTTTCAAATTTAAATATCTTCTTTTTGTACTTTACTTCATAAAAGTGATAATGTTCGCGGTAAATTATGAATTCAGTACCTATTTTAGATAATAATCGTTTTTAATTGTATATTCTAAAGTACATTACAGCTGTACCTAATGGCTAATACCTATATGAAAAAAATGAAACTAAGGATTAAGAGGAGTAATTTAATTTGAAGGTAAGTATGAAATTATCATAACTTATACTATGCTAGGTAGTACGTAATAAAGTACTGCATTATTATTTTTAAACCTTATCCAGGTACCTATACATGATTTTTCTAATAATTAAGTATGTGAGATTGTACGTATTCTCTGGAAATCTGAATCAATTAAGTTAATATCTTCCATATTTTAGTTACATAATATCTTACTATACGTAGTATAATAATCATATTAAGTTTATGACAATTTTACTACACAAACTATGGTTTACTTATCTTAGTTATCAATAATGTCGTATTAGGAGAAAAGTTTAATGAGATCACAAAATATGACTTCAACCGTTTTCGCTCTCAAACTTTCAAAATTATAGACCAGCTAGCTATTACTCCACTGTCTGACATCGAACAGAATGTTTTCCTAGTGCACTAGTGTAAGCATTTGTTTTTTTGCTCTCATCTTCCTATAGCTGTCGCCTCTCGTTGTATTCTGACATCCAATTCTGAATTCATACCTGTAAGTACCCATATCTTATAGCTTAAATATGCAATACCTATAGTTTTTTTAATGCGCCGATTGTTTTCTAAAATAAATTTTAATTTAGTCATCGAAAATTTTTTTTATTTTTCAGTTTTATTTAAATGTGTTTTGTAGTGAATAAAATTATAAGACACCTATTATAGATCTATATTTTAAAAATAACGATGACTACTTTTTACTGATGACTATTTGTTTTTAAATCGTTGTACAAATGATATATTTTGAATTTATAATATTCCAAATGTATGTTTTGATGTATAAAGATTGAAAGTTGAACTTAGTTGTTGCTAGTTTTTATTAATAGTATTTTTTTTTGTTAAATACAGTGACAACTATGCACTTTTAAGCTTTATGACGTAAATTATGATAATTAATTAGGTACCTAATATGGTTCAATACTAGAAATTTATACATGAGCAGCTGTCTTTAACATTTTCATAAAAGTTTACTTTTCTAGTTTAGCTATTCTAAATCTAAAATATAGGTGCAACAAAATAAATGTATACTTAATTAACAAGATAGAAAATAGCGATAAATGTAGGTATTATGCTAATAGTTTTTTTTTTTAGGATAATTTGTAGATACGGTTAAACAATATACAATTGTTAAGTTAATAAGTACCTACTTGTATCAATTAATATATGTTTATATAATATAGAGTTTATTATTATATTCTTTTAAATTCTACTATTAATTTAATAGTATGATTTGTTTTGTTTGTAAAAAAAATTGTTTAACTTTTTCGGCACTGGTGGCGCATTATAAAATAATTCACTTACTAAAACCTTCAAGTACATATGAGTGTACAGAATATTAATGTACTCAATCATTTCCTAATATAAAATATTTTAAAAGACACGTATTAATAAAACATGCAAGTAAAACTACTACTGTACCAACTCGATCAACAATATGTAATAATTTAAATGATAATATTTAGTAATAATATTGATACAAATTTGACTCACATAATAGATGCATCTCATTATGTGAACAATATTAATTATGCTACCATTGGTACCTATAACACCCCTGATGACAACCCCATATTACCTACATCTATAGATGATATTTTTGACCTTAATAATGATATCAATTCATTTCATACTTCTGCTGTTAAATTTACCTTATCGTTGGTTAATATAAATAATTTTAGTAGAAAAGATGTTTTTGAAATCCAACGTGAAATAGAAAAAAATTTAATTAAACCAATAGAAACCCTAATTACTAGTTTCACACAAAAAAAAATTAAAGAACCTATTTTAGTATCAACTTTGCACACAATTACAACGGTAAACGGTCAAAAAGTCCGGTATGAAAAAAGTTGGACAAAAAGTCCGGATTCATTTTTTGATTGTCGGACAAAAAAAGTCCGAGTACATTTTTACTGTCGAACAAAAAGTCCGAAAATACAAAATTGTAGAAATGTATTAGTTGTGATTATCATTAATGATCTTATAAAACGTGAGTCTCAAATGACATTCAGGTTGGCTAATTCAGTAGCTGATGCTACAACTGGAACTTTTCCCACAGAAATAAAAGTTGGTAGTTTATATTATTTCACCTAAGAATTTATAAAATTGATGTAATTTTTTAATGTGCTTGTAATTTGTTACAGGATACTTATTTTGAAAAAAGATGCTAAAATAGTTCACCTAAAGGCAAATTATATTTCAAATATTATAATACAATAAGATCAATGAAACAAAATGGTTTAATACCAGCAGTTTGTAAAGAGAGATCTTCAAAACCATTGAGTCGCACAATAGACAAAGAAAATAGTATACTTGGTAATATAATTAATTATAAATAATTATTCAAAAAATATTTCAATTTGTATTAACTTACTTATGAAAATGATAACATTTATTTAAGTTACCTATGTATTACTACTCAAAGCTTCTCATAGCAAAGACAGACGGTCTTTTATAGGTATTTTGGACTCATGTATTAATGTATTATTATTTATTATAATATGTATGCTGCCATGCTGACTTTGAACAGTCACTGGTGGAGTAAACAGTTAACACACTTACCACATGACATGGGCGGTTTGAGAATATGATACTAAGTGTTGCAAGACCCATAGTCTACGTAGCCACCCACCCCATGTATTCAGTAGACTTTGTAATAAATGTAACTGTTAAGAGGACGCTACACCGAAAATAAAACATAAGAAACGACTGAGAGGGTGCGCTTTTACGTGTTTTCGCGATCCGCAAGCACGCGATGATTAAACCACGCCCACTACTCATAGTCGACGGTCGTATTATAAAAAAAAAATGTTTTTAACAAAAACTCAACGCTCGGACCCAGTAAATATTCCCTTCTTTCATAATCTGTAACAATTTTTTTTATACAATTAATACAAAGGAATCTGTACGCATAGAGCATACAAAAGTACAAAACTACAATATTATACATTTTATACATACCGTAAAATGGGGTGAATAGAAACACTTTTCAACTTTGATGTGTCATAAAAACTTTTTAATTTGGGCTACATTGTTTATCAATACACCAAAATATGGGTCTCTCCGAGTACTTTAATTGCGTGTATTCAAAATATTTTTATTTTTAACAGTTTATTTTCTTTATTTTTTTAGGTGCTCTGTTTCTATTCACCTGCTAGGTGGGGTGAAAAGAAACAAATATGTATTTTCAATAGTTTTTATTATTTGAACACTTGTAAGGTATATAGAAACAAAATATAAAATTTTAAAAAATAGAACAAAATATCTAATTCCAAAAAAAAAAACAATCTTAATCACAGTACTTTTGTGTTCAGTCTTATCAATATATGATTTAATTATAAAACTAAATAAATATAACAAAAAATACAATCTTAGTCACAGTAACTTTTTGTTCAGACTTTTTTCAATAGTTAACATAATTTAAAACTATAAAACTGAAAAAAAAATATATATATAGGTATAACAAACACTGATTAATAGTTTCTCTAGAAACTGCAGCTCTACACCTTTTAATATTTTGGCACAACCGTACAGCTAAAACATCACTATGCCTGTGTAGTAAACCGGCGTTATTGCTTTTCTATAATTATAATAATAGCTTAAGTACATTCGCACGGTAGGACAACAACAAAGGGATAAATCTCTTTGACCATTCCAAGAATTACGTACAATGTACGTACCTTGATTTTGACAACATAATTATAAGACACATTCGCATTGCCACGGCAGTACAAAAACAACACAACCTAGGAGAATAAGTCGTGAGGGGCAGCGCCCAAATTTCTACGAAAACAAACCAATAAATTAGTTGCCAAAGCGCGCACTCGGGTTGCTGTGACAATAACAACGTCCAGCTCCAGTTCTTTTTAAATATCCACCTCCTAGACTCTACCGTGTATGTTTGCATCCATATAGATTTTGTATAAATATAAGATAGAATCTATAGAAAAATTAGAATTAGTTCAGAGTCTGCACTACGCACATACTGATTCTCAGGCAGTCGCTTTTCGCTGTCCTCAAATTTCTATGTACAATTAATAACTTTGTTTAACTTTTAATAAATTACTTATATCTAACTTGTGCAACTTGTCTCTCTGCAACCTTCCCTCTTATTACAACCATCAACGCCGACGAACTCAAAAATATAAACGAGCAGTGAGGGATCACTACACCTGGTTAAAAAACTATGCGCCCACTCTTTACCTGGCATATTTGATCTTCCAAATCTTTTAACCTTCTTACCTCTACGATCCAAATAACCTTTTACCAATAAACGTAAGTCTGACCTATCAAGATAAAACCCCCATTCAGCACATAGCAATATATTATCAATTAAAAGTTTTTCTTCACTTAAACTTAATGATTTTTTATGTCTTTATACTTTACATGGCGATAAATAACAGAGTAGTGAATTCCGTATACCTCCTGTGCTTCACGATAAGTCATTCCCTTTCTTTTAATTACATTGACAGCATTTGCGAGATCAGTTGGATTTGTTTTTTTATACGTTTTTGAACGACAACCTTTATCATAATTTCGTGGCATTTTGTATGTTTCTATTCACCACATTTCTGTAATTTGTTAAACTAAAATGAATAAACTCTGAGCGGATTGAAATAAAAAAATTATACTTACGTGTTATTAAGGCCAGCAATATACTGCCAAAAATTAACTATTATAGATAGACGAGTAGACAACTCTCTATTGGTAAAGTTAGATAACACTGGGAGCGCTGTATGTCATTATTAAATATCCGCGAAAGTAGGATAGATTTTACCGCCAAACACTGATTATGAACAACATTCGGAGTTTATTATTAGTTTTCGTATATTCGTATTCTTCTTTTGTATTTTGCACCAAGTTTGGATTGCTTATTGTTTACAAATGTAATGTAAATATGATTTTAACATTGAGTGACATCTTTTTATATGCTAATGCACTCCAAACACTAGAAATTTTATTGAAGCTGAAGAAGTTTTGAATTCTAACCAAGTTATTTTGTCTGGAAAACTACAAGTTGAAAATGTAATTTAATGTATAATATAAAAATTTAAAGAAAAACAATATCTAATTTTATAACTACCAATCAAAGTTATACTGCTTTATTTTCATAGGACCCAAATATAACCATAAAATCATTAGTAATTCAAACTTCTAAAATTTCTGAAATGCCTCATGAAATTAGTGGGAAATTGCTAAAAGTGCAAATAAACAATTCAAACCAATTTAAATTAGATATCAAACAGTTTTTTTGCTCATGTAAAGCAGGTGCTTCTGAATGTTGTAAGCATACTGTAGCTGTATTATTACATTTAAATAGGTAGGTACAAATTTGTTTGATTTTTAATTTTACTTTGAGATGGTAATAAACATGTATTTATACACAGAACTCATTTAGAAGACTTAAGCTACCTATCATCGACAGATGTCAAGTGCCAATGGAACAAATTGAAGCAGCCATCATTGCAGCAGTATAAGCCTGTACCAATAGGTAAGTTCAAAATGCATATATAGGTACCTAACACAATTTATTTATATTTAATATACAGTATGAAAATGTCAATTGTTAATTGTTAGCCTGTCAAGTCTTGACATTATGTATTACTTATATTATGTATTATGTATATTATGTATTATCTTAATCAATAATATTTTTTTTATGGATATCAGGTGATTATTGTTGTGTGAACAAAATCTGTAGAACACCAAGTGATCTAAATAGCGTATCTATTAGTTCAAATTTCATTAGGTATGGTACTTATACATTGTATTACAGCTTTATTATCTTTCTAGCACATATTGGGTGGCTTTGTATAAATTTATTATTTTTTCTAGAAATGAATTCATTAAAGTTTCTGACACAACAGCTTTAGCACTACATGCCAAAGGTAGAAATACTTGTTTGGACAATCCAAAATTGGTACCATGTCCAGTAAATGTGGATTTGTTTCCTATAACTGAACATGTACTTCTTACTTCTGTGGAAGAATATGCAGTATTAAACTTAGGAGATTGCTGCCAGAAAATGATGTCCATACTCATGCAGTATGATTTGGTATACATCAGAAAAATAAGTGAAAATAATAAGGCATTTTGGCATAGTATCAGACAATTTAGAATAATTGGCAGCAGGTGTTACCAGTTATTTACTTATGGTAAACGTCAACATACAGATGAAGAATGGGCTATAAAAATAAGTAAATATTTTTGGCCTCAAGTATTCACTAACAAGTTTGTGAAACATGGAATACAATATGAAATAACAGCAAGAGAAGTGTACATTAAGAACACTGGAAACAATGTTATCACAAGTGGTTTCATTACATCAAAGAAGTGTCCATGGTTAGGCTATTCTCCAGATGGTGTAGTCTTGGATACTTTGAACCACCCAAAAAAGCTCATAGAAATAAAATGTCCGTTTAAAAGAAGTTTGGTTGGTTTAACAGAACTATTGAGCAATGTTAACTTTCTAGTTCAAGGAACTGATGGTCAATGGAAACTTAAAAATAAACATGCGTACTGTGCACAAATTCAATTGGGGATGATAATGTTAAATGTAAATAATTGTGATTTTATCATATTTGATAGTTTAGAAAAATCTATTTTTGTTATAAATGTTGAAATTAATATTAATTTCTGTACTGATTTATTGTTATGTTTAAAAATAATTTATTTTGAGAGAATGATACACGAGTCTTGTAACCATAATATTAATGTATAAACAATTTAAAGAATAAATATTGTAAAATAGTTGATGATAATTTTTTTGAATAATTTTACTATTAAAAGGTACTTAAATACAAAATTGTTACTGCTACTTAATTATCTGTTATAATATAATATATTAATATATATTGTTATAAATTATAATTATTCTATTTAGTTTTAATAAATATATTACATTGAAATAGTTAAGTTTTTTACAATCGCTTAATTGCTTTCTACAATTAATAATATCTATTAAAATTGTACATGTAATTTAGGTCGAAATATAAAATTTAGGTACCTAAAAACAATTTTTCACTTAGATAATGATAATTATACATAATAAATAATATAACTTCAAATTATAATGACATCAAACAAAGACAAAACATAAATAATTAAAAGGTGTTATAATATTAGACATGGGTGGTAATATAAATAGGCAGTTATTCAAATTGAGTATTAAATTTGTCGGCAGAAAATATTGGACTTCCTAAATTACAAATGCCACTTATAATAATCATTATATCATGTGCTAAATGTGCATGCCCCCAACAAAATTTATTTTGAAAAATTTTAAACACCTTAATTCGTTGATTTATGCGTTCTATATGAACTGTAGCACTAGCGATACTTTTAGTTTCTAATGCTTCTTCACGAGTAAATTGATTTTTGCCTTTTAAGAATAGAGGTCTTATTAAAGTAATACCTTTTTCATTACATATATTATCTATTTTAAACCCACGATCTACCATTAGAGCATCCTGTCTATCCATTAATGATATTAAGTTACTCTGTTCAAAAATGACATTATCCGAAGCTCGTCCACCATATGGTTTACTTACAAATGTAATCAATCCAGCTGGAGATATTCCAATTAAATACTTGATTGTAAAATTAGACTTATAACTTATAAGTACTATACAGTTTTATTCTACATGACAAGCATTTTGGTTTTTGAACTGTAATCTCAGTACAATCTAAAACAACCCGTACATTTTTGTATTTCTCAAAACAATAGGGAATATTTAACATAATTTCAAATTTTGATGGCCAATAAATTAAATTTTCAAAAATACTACCTAGAAGAGGTATAGTTGAAATATATATAGACCTACAAGTTGACAAACTGATATTTAAAAAAAAAAAACAGCTAACACAGCAAAAGAGATATCTTGTTTCAGTTCTATAAATACTAAAATAATTCTTTCCCGTACACCTAATTGATGGGTTCGAATATCTGGAAACTTTGTACAAAATAATTCAACAATTTTATCAAGAACTTGAAAAGTAGGTATCCCAGTCATTGTAATTAATTTTGTTTTGGTGTCTAAGAGTGATACAAATGGAACAGAAATATCACCAGTGCATACTTGTACAGCAAAGTCTCTTGATTCTACAGTATTTGAAGCTTGAGCAAAATTTTCTAAATTGGAATGATTAGTATCACAATTCTCTAAGTATGATACATCAGATATTGAAGGTAATGAACCATATGCATCATTAGATACATCTATTGTTTGTTGTAGAGAAAAATCGAAACTCTTGACATGCTGTAACATAATATATTATTTATTTTTTTAAGTTTAAGTACATCTTTACAAAATAAAATCATATAGAATTAGTAAAAAACCTACATTACAACTTGTTAAAGACAATCTAATTTTAGGTGCAGGTCTTTTCTTTGGAGAAGGGTTATATGTTGATATCTTTGGTAAATTTTTGGTAGGAATAACATTTCTTTTAAGACGTCTAGTGATTTTTGGTATATCTATTATAGAATTACAACAAATAGGTAGTTATTAATTATTTATATTATTTATATATTTCAGGGGGGGGGGATAGAACCCTAAAACCCTACCCTTAGGGCTCTAGCTGGGTACACCGCCGCCGCCAGTTTGTTAGCTGCAGTAAAGTACAGCGTTGTGCACATGCGTAAAAACGTAAAATCGCCAACTTTGGAAGTTATATAACTTCCAAAATAATGATTTGTGTAATATTTTTTGCCACATTGTTCTTAACTCGTTAAAATACATATTTAAAAAAAAAAAATTAAAAATTAAGCGGTAGCTGAACCTTTTATTGCATTTATACCAATTATATTGTAATATCCATCATACTATATTATCAAGTATATTTTAAACACATAGAATAACTAAATCAGTATATTCTTTATTTGAGGCCATAAGTGCGACAATTTGATGCATATATGCTTGTACCTGATTTGCCTGAGTAACCAATGGCAACCATTTAAACATAAAAAAAAAGTTTCATTTTCACCGTGAATCTCAAGAATTCTGTTTGACGTTTGACCACGTCTATATAAAATGTGAATACCTATCGGAAAATCCTTTCTTATTGCAAATTTAGATAATTAGTGGAACCACTATTCCAAATTTCAAGTATTTATGTATATTTTGTAGTTTTTGAGATGTGGCAATGAATAGGTGAAAATTTACTAAATCCACAAATGCTTGTGGATCATTTCATACTCTTTTTCAACCATAAAAGGACATAATATTTTAATATATAATAATATATATTATAATTTATAGTATCTAAACATAATAAAGATCATCACTAATGATGACAGTCACTTTTGTTTGTTGACCATTAATATTATAATGCGTGGCTATTATCAAATTTTAAAATAGAAGTTATTTCCTGGATGTTTTGCATCCGAAGATTTTTACCGTTTATCGTTTATGGTTTATCCTAAGCCTACACGTTTTATTTTAAAATGTTTAATGAACACTATTTATGTAATTTTTAGGTATAGAGAAGAAACTCAACCTCAGTATAAAATCCAATTTCAAAATGACAATTTCCATGTTGTTGACAAAAGTGTGAATAAAAAGCTGGTAAGTGCACATGAATGTCTCTCTCTGTATAATGGATGGTATTATATTTGAATTCAATAATGAAATATCATTATATATTTGTAAATATATAATTATAAATATCATTGTACCTATATTCCGTGTGTCCGCGGAAACAGGGTACACTTTATCACGGATTACCCTGTAAATATTTTTCAATTCTGTTAGTGGGACATTAAACTAGACTAATGGATCATACATTTCTATGACTTGAAATTTTTTTAACTCATGTATCTTGCGCATACGCAACACAACTTCATTTTTTTTGAAAGGCAACCCCTATTTTGAATATCGTTTTTGGATTGCTCATTTTTTTTAAAATTAGTTTTGATCTACCAACTTGTATTCTAAACCCAAAATTGACAAAATTAGAGCTAGGTATAATTAAAAAAAAAATTAATTAATTAAATAAATGTGATTTTTTTGATTTCATTCACGTATTTTTTCCTTCTAAACACCATGATATAATCAAATTTGTTATTATTAAAGTAATAAATTAATTACTTTTTATGAATTACTATTTTATTTTATTAAATTTTATTTTATTTTTCTTAACTAGGTATACAGTATACTATACATTTTTATTTAAAATTTAATTCACAGAAGTTACAAACAAATCATTCGATAAATTGTTCGATAGTCGCTCCGTTATGTAGAGTGCATGCCTCAAATCGACGTAAACATTCACGAGTAGTTGCTGCCAGTATTTGGTTTTCATTTAAGAGATTACATGCATGTGTGATTTTATTCTTCGAATCATGAATGTTGATTGGAAGATCAGCATACACAACATTTTTCAAGTGTTCCCACAAAAAAAAATCTAACGGTGTAAGATCAGGTGATCTAACGTAGTGATGATCAAAATTGGTCTTGGTCTTGCGAGACCACAAGACCAAGACCAAGACCTAGACCAAGACCAAGATGGTACTGGTCTAGCAAGACCAAAACCAAGATAAGGCTTGCAAGAACAATACCGAAGCTACAAGACCAAGACCAAAACAAGATCATCACTGCAAGACTCTTGTAGTCTTGTGAATTTTTTTCCCCCGAAAACACATTAATGTATCTAGATTTCATTAACTAATAATTTATAACGAAAATAATAAGAAATTATTTGTGCCTATTGTTATTAAATTTAATCAATATTGGAGGAAATGGCGAATTCGAAATTATTTAAAAAAGATTAGAAATAATCGAAATTAATATTACAATTTAATATTTGGAACAAACCATACACTTTTTTTTAATACTATTATTTGTTAAAGTGAACATTAAAAGAATCAATAGAATTTAATTTTTATAAATATATTGGTCAATAATTAGTAATTAGTAATAACCTATTGATATTTACTATGAATGTAAAAGAAACTTACAAAGCTAATTATTCTGGTAAATTGATTCATCAAATACAAATACAAGTAAAATAATTTAAGCATAACTTAAAATGCAAAGTTTTAAACGATTATAATAAAAATTAAATTGTTTGACTTGTTTTATGTTAATGTTTGAATTTTAATATACTATATAATATATTTGACATAAGTTTCATCTTAGAGATTCATGGTAAAAAACTTACACACAACTATAATAGGTATTTAGTTTTTTTTTTTATATATTTTGTAAAAATAGCAAGAGTCTTGCAAGAGTCTTGCGCAAGACCAAGACCAAGACCAATACTGATTCTGCAAGACCAAGACCAAGACCAAGATTTTGAAAATCTAAACTACTTGGGGGTCACTCCACTGGTCCGTGTATTGCAATAAATCTTTCACAAAATTTTACTCTTAAAAATTCTTGGACAATTCGGGCATTGTGAGCAGGGGCTCCATCTTGCTGATAATAGATTTTTCTACGTGTAGCTAATGGTAAATCATCAAGAAATAATTGCAAATCATCATGCAAAATATCTAAGTATTTTCTTCCCGTTAAAGTTCTGTCGTAGAAATGGGGCCCTAGTAATTTCCCACCAATTAAACCAATCCATACGTTTGTCCCCCAACATGTTTGGAAGTTCGTAGGAACAGCCTAGTGAAGATTTTCATCCAACCAATAACGATTGTTTTGCTTGTTTAATATTCCATTATTAGTAAATTTACTTTCATCAGTCCACAAAATATGATTAATGGGTAATGAATAATATTAACATAATTATATGAATAATGGATCTTCAGATGTTACCATAAACCAAGAAATACAATTTAATCTTTTTTCTGGGTCTTGCGCTAATGATGGACAAGGTCTGGTTTGTCTGGTAGAAACAATGCTCTGATCATATAAACTTTGATGTCCGATGTATGTTTTTGGAAGCAAATTGGATCTAGTTGGTACTTTTAGGAGGTTAAAATTGAAAATGCTCAGTGCTTTCTAAAATAATTGGAGAAAAAAAATGAACATTTATTAAAATTGTTTGGTAACCCGCTTGGTTATATACCGTCTTCACTTGAATTAAATTTGATTAATTAAAATTGTTTTTTCTATAAATGTCAATAAATGCTTAAAAATGTAATACGTAAGTTTTTATTATAGCTAAAATATTAACGATACATAGGCATCATAATTATAGCAAGTTCAAATTTCGTCAAAACCAGTTATAATTTGTAGTTCAAAACTTATAAAATATTAAATGTGTATAGCTAAGGCTAGACAATTTAACACAAGGTCTTTCATACAAGTACTATTACCGAAAAATTATAGATAAATTATGAAAATTGGTAAGCAAATACATTATTTTTTCAAAAATGAATTCATTCTGGTAAGACATATATGAAATTTACGTCTTGCTCACTATAGTTGACAGTTAAAACCAGTGGCGTCCGCAGGATTTTTCGATGGGGGGGGCTTGAAAATAAATAATTACTCATTTGTCACAAGATTATAAGTTTGAATAATAAAGTGCTTTCTTATTTCTTAATTAAATTAAGCATAAAATAGAACAAGAAAAAAATATATGAAAAAGAACTAACAAAAAATATAATAACAAAAATAATGAGCAATAAAATATATTTTCAAAATATATTTATATATAATATATAAATATATTTATTTGGTCCAGTCTACTAATTGTAGTCGCTTCGGTGATGTTTTTGAAAATTGTTGTATAACTTCCAATTCGGTAAGATTTTCTTTTTGTTATATTTGATAAAGCTAATCCATTAAGACGTTCCTCTGTCATGGTTGATCTTAAGTAGGATTTCAAACGTTTCAATGTTGAAAATGTTCTCTCTGGTGTAGCAGAAGTAATGGCAATGTGGCAAACAGTCTTAACAGCACCTGGATGTTTGGTAATAGATTTGTACAGTGAGGTAGTGTATCAATAACTGATTGTGGTTTGTCATCCTTATTATACCACTGACATCTCCACATGTAGTTCAGCTTTAAGACATGAACTATCACTATATGTAAGATCTTTATCATAAATCATAGCTGCCTTTAAAATAGAGTCATCATCGTAAAAACTAAAATTTGATGGAATCAGTCCTTCCAGTGGCATAACTTCAGATAGTCTGTCATCGAATCGTGTATGCATAGCTTGAATTATATAATCAAGAAATGGCAAATACACTGAAATTTTAAAATATGTTTCTGGATCTGTTACATTTATATTGACTCGATGAATTTGTCGACCACAAATTCGTGGCATACTTATTTCAACATCAACTTTTGCTGCAAATTCGACGATTTCTTTAAAAATGTTTTTAAAGTTTACATCTGCATTTTCTCGAAGTTCCTCTAATGCGCATCGAATCACCATTATATCAGACAATGCCTTTGACAAATCTTGCTGCTTACTTTGCAATGATATACTAAGTTGCAATGTATATGAAAAACCAGTAACAGTGACTTCAAGTGACACAAAAATCACTTTTCATAATAGAATTTAAATACAATGTGGCTTTACACGACGTTTCAGGATTAGTATCATTCTGTAGATCTTCAAGTGCATGAACTAAGTATATGTATAAACTCTTAAACGTTATCAGTGCATCATGACGTTCCACCCACGAGTTTCACACAGTTTCTTCAATTTCATTTTTTACTTTGTTCAGAATTACTAGTTGTGTGTCTGCTTCAATAACTGACTTTAGTTTATCAGCTCTTTTTGCAGATGCACTAAAAAAGTAGCAACATAAGACACAATTCCCAACATATTTTAATAGATGGAACATTACAAGCTTTTTAGAAAGACAAAGATTTAATGAATGGCTGCTGAAACAATGTGTGTAGAATGCAAGTGGTTGGTCATTTTGAATTAGAGCTTGAGCACCATTATTTTTCCCAGACATATTTGCACCACCATCATATCCCTGCCCTCTGAGGTTATTTATACTTAAACCAATATCTTTAAGTTTATCTAAAATTGAATTTTTTATTGCTAAACCTGTTGTTGACTTCATTTCAACAAAACCTACAAAATCTTCTCGAATAATCCAACAAGATGTATCTACGTATCTTATACACACAGTCATTTGTTCAATTGTACTTATATCTGTCGTTTCATCCACCAGTATTGAAAAAAATTTACATTTTTTGATTCGTTCTACTATTTTTCCTACTATCACATCTCCAACCGCAACTATGATTTCATTCTGTATTCTAGAGCTAATCATTGTACAATTTTTTGGTGAAGTTTCAATGTGGCTCAGAAGTGCTGTATCACCAGATTCAACTCGAAACGAAAAAAGTGCACGAAAAACTCCTTATTCGCCATTCAAACAACTACTTCTAATTTCATTTGATGATAACAAACCAGATTCTCTATGCCCACGTAATGGCAAATTGTTTCTTGCACAAAATAGAATTGTTTTTATAATTGGTACAATTCTCTTTCGATTGCTCTCAATTACTTGTTGTTTATGTTTATCAATAAGAACGTCAACAGCTTTACTACCTTCACTCTCATAATTTATTAAAAAGTCATTTGCTCTTTAGGCTGACAGAAGATGGTATTCCTTTTTTTCATGGTTTTTGAACTCATTAATGGTATCTTTAAATTTCCCCATGGGTTCAGTAACCAATTTTCCCAAACGCTGAAATATAGTATAATATGTTGTACGTTTTAATATTTAATTTTCTAAATTACCATATTATTTAACAAGGTATATTATTTCAATATTTAAAATTAGGATTATCAATAGCTGTTAAGAGAGGTTAAAAACCATAGTTATTAAGTAAAGTTTCATGCATTATTTACCTGATTGCAATATACATTGTTTACAGTATGCCCTCTTTTTGATGACTATAAGCTAGCAAGGAAATGCTGTTAATATTTGTACTGAAACTTTCTTTTTTGCTTTCCTTCTATTCTCTTGAAATGCAAAATCAGGTGGAGGTATCCAAGCAAGCTTTAGCATTTAGCAATTTCAGATCTTTTCAGTCTTTGGTTTGATAAAAAGCAAGCAATATCATTTGTATGAATTGTGAAGACTAAAAACAAATATCAAGATAATTAAATAGTGATATTATAAGGAAGTAAGATATTCTATTAATTGTATTTATTTAAATAGTTTGGTAATTATAGTACCAATGTTAGTAGCCAGTAAGTACATACTATTAAAAAAAAAAAACTAATAAGCAGTAATCCATTAATAATATTTATAGCAATAATGCAATAAGCCAATAATTATAAGAATATTAATTAAATGTTATCTTAATATGATACACCATACATAAGACTTATCTTACCTACCTATATGGCTATATGCCTGTATATATTTGTGTATTTGCATAGGTAGCATTGTTGATTTTCACAATGAAACTAAGCATTACAGGCTAAAAATAACCTGTGTCATAATCAATATATGTTTTACTTACAATTAAATGAAGAAGTCATAGGTAATAATCATACATTAAGTAAATAATAAATAATATTTAACAATTAACAATCAAATTATTAATTAATACATACCAAATTAATAGAAGTAGAATCAGTTGTAGATGTGTTGTGTACCGCATGATTAGACATAGATTTAGAATCATTATTATCATCTTCAGCAGTAGACACAGAATAATGCAATCATCCTATAGTTGTTATAATAAAAGTTCATATTGTTTAATGCTTAAATTTAAATATATAAATTACATTACTCACAGTTTTTTTTTCTTTGAACTGAAAATAGAAAACAAACTCGTCCTTTTTTCTGACATAATGAAAAATTTTAAAATCAATGATATTGTTAAAACTGTAACAACTTACACTTAAAAATAATTACAAAAAACGTTTAAAAATACCTAGACAGTTGACACTCAGAGAAAAAAACTAATAAAAAGACGGAATTCTGTGCAAACAAAATACATAACTAAAAATATTTCCATAAAGCTTATAATATTTATTATATATATATTATTACCTTAATAACTCGGGCATGGAATAACGATGCTTGGATAAACGGATAGTGTTGCTAACATCAGTTCAGTTGTTATCATAGATTATAGGCACGGCCACGGCTAAAAGTAGTATCTTTGATCTATTCTTTAATCGTGACTATGACAATGTATAATAATATTATTATCATTATTATCCATTACAAATATTATCTATGAACCTTAGGAGTTTAGGTCTATAATGGGATTGGGGTACTTGTCCCGAAATTTCATGGTGGAAAAAAAAAAAAAAAAGAGAAAAAGAAAATGATAACCCAACCTTGCCAACCGCCAAATGAGTTCAAATTTTCAATTCAGAATTTAATATTCCTAAATGCGCCGTCTTGAAATACATAATATTAAATTATGTATTTAATAATTCCCGCGTTTTTACATTTTATTGTTCTGTTTTGTAACGGTTTTTGCGAGACGTTTTTTCCAGTTTCCCACCTAGTCAACTCCCACCATCACGATTCACAATATACGAGCTACGAATTACGAACGAGTAACGACAACTCGCTCTACAGCCTTTGGACTTAGCACATCTCTCTTGAGGTTTTCTCATTTTTGTGAACTCTGCCATTTTTGCCGTTATTTGCCGTTATTTGCCATTATTTGCCATTATTTGCCATTTACGCATTTTATTGACGTTTAAAAGTTTGAACATAGTTCATACCGCCGACTCTGTTCGTGCTATCGCACGTTGTTCTAAAAGTTTGACCATAGTTCATACCGCCGACTCTGTTCGTGCTATCGCACGTTGTTCTGAAAGTTTGAACATAGTTCATACCGCCGACTCTGTTCGTGCTATCGCACGTCGATCTAAAAGTTTGACCATAGGTTATACCACTTACATATACAATTTTGACCATAACTTTGTTAGTGTGTTAGGTTGCTACTTGTTCAGTACATTTTATTTTTGTGTTTGATTTTTTTTGTTTTATTTTTCCTACCTACTTTTGGCGGTTCATCCAATTATCTTTGCAATAACTAATTACTAAATATAAACTACTTTTTTTGAATTTTTTGTGTACTCATTCTAGTTTTATATTAATAATGATGAACAACCAGGAAATAATTGCTCTCCCAGATCATTTGGTAGACCACGACTACTTCCTGCCAGTTGTATATGAGGATGATCATATAGTGCATGAAGAAGAAGTAGTCGAAGAAGTTGAGGTATTGGAAGAAGAAGAAGAAGAGGAAGAGGAACAAATTGTCGGAGTGTCGGAAACTATACTTTGATTCCTGGAGTTCATAACAGATCAAGGATATATGTTGACAACTTGGGATTCAAGTATTACAAACGACAAGTCCGAGGACACCGCGTGTATGTATAATAGTTAATCCAAAATAATTACCTACCTATTTGAGTAATGATAATATTATGTATTTATATTTTATAGGTATTTAGTATGCGAACGACAGAAGAAACGGAACCAGTACTGCCCTTCCACTGCAATTGTTAGTACAAATTTGAATGACAATAGAATTCATCTAGGGTACTACCACGATCACCAGCCCGGAGTGATTGACCTGAATGTGCCATTTTTGAGAGAAACCATTGGTGAAAGGGGAATTGATCCAGCAGTTACAACCTCGTTTATGAGAACTTTATACAATAATGAAATTATCAAGTGAGTCATATTAAAACTTATCTGTTTATTCTAAATTATTATTTGTTACTTGTTGGAATTAGTTACCCTATAAATAATGAGCAATGCAAAATAATATAATTTAAGTCAATTATTAACTGTTTTTTTTGGTTTTTTTAGCCATCCAGAAGCAGCTCCCAACTACACATTTATTCAGGCTCAAGAACGAGTGAAAAAGATGAGACGTCGAAGATTTCCAGGACAACCCCTTGACATTGGGCAACTTGCAGTTGCACTGAATGAAGAACGTAATGCCATTTACGCTTCTACAGTTCAAAATCCCCCATCTAGGTAAATATAGTTGTTTGTTCTATGTTAATAAGCTATTATATAATTAGTCACATATGGTAATAATATAACTTATAAGTAAATCTTATATTAATGTATTCAATTTTAAATAATAAGTACCGATAAAAATGTACATATTACTTACATAAGTGTATAGTAATTTATCTACTCTGGGTAGATTTTTATGAATGTATTAGAGTATTTTATGAACACATTTATTTGTGTTTTTATTTTTCTTGTATGAATTGTATTTAATTTTTATTTATTATCAAATTATTGCTATTAAAGGATATTGTCCGTTAATAAAATAATTTAATATAAATAATAATCTATTATAAATTAATATACATTTGACATAATTCTCACATCAGTACATTAGTTAAGTAACTCAAGTATAAATTGTTTGATTTACACATGGTTTCTCATAGTATGTAATTGTTACTTTACTGAGAATTATTTACTATTTTAATATTAATATCAATATGAAATATAGTAACCAAATTTTTTGTTGTTTATTTTAACATTGAAATAGGAAAATTGTTTTTTTAGTTATTACAAATTGAATAATGTATTGTATTGAATTATTTTTAGTTAAAATGTTCCAAATTATTATACATTTTATTTTAAAAATTATTATCAGGTTCTTTCAACAAGCATTAGTCGTCGATGGAAGGAGTGTTGGTGTGATCTTCGCGAACATGGATGCAATTGACAAATACAGAGAAGAATTGGCTACAGTGACGGTTGGGATTGATGGGACGTTCAAGACTGTGCCTCGTGTTCCAGCAGATTTAAAATGTTTCCTTACTATCCAGGTTGTTTTCAAAAGTGTTGTAAGTGTTGAATAATTGATATTATTTATGTATAGTTTAAATTCTTTTATCTTAATATATTTCTCACTTATTTTTTTATTTTTTTCTAGTCCTTTCCAATGGTCTATGCTCTTCTGGGGAGTATGACTGAAGAAGTTTATGCAGCTCTGTTTAATATTGTAAGAAATATTTTACCTTTAAATTATCAACGTGTTTGTTTTATTACAGATTATGAAAAAGCTCTGATGTCAGCCGTTCAACAATCATTCCCAGAAAGCCAATTAAGATGCTGTTGGTTTCATTTTACCCAGGTATAAGCACTAAATTATAATTATAAAACAAAAACAAAAATAAAAGTTTTTTTTCTAGTCAATTGTACGGTATTGTCACCGAAAGATGAACAGTGTTTTGGATTTGATCCGTACAAACCCGGTAGCAGCTCGCGTTCTCAGAATGGTAAATCTAGTTTAATATCTGTATTCAATTGTATTTCTGTTTAATACTCCATTGTACTTTTAGGTTTTGGCATTACCTCACCTACCCGCTACCAGGAATGACCCACGCTGTTCATTTTCCATGGCCGATGGTTTCAGTGCTATCCTGGACTACACGAGACAATTTCCTGAAGTTGAACAAGGTATGAGAAACTTTTTAATGGGTATGTGGAGTATTTTTGGTTGTTACAGGTCGGTCCAGGTCTAATTAGTGTTTTGGAGAAGAATACAGAACCAACAACTACTTGGAGTCTTTCCACGCTACACTTTTAACTCAAATGCACAGACACCCTAATATATGGAATTTTATTCGTGAGTTTTTGCAGTACATGGTGTGTTGTGTTTTAAATGTTGCATCCTTGTGTTATATGTTTGTTGTTATAAGTAAGTATCATATAATATGTATTATTATATGTTTCATGTTTAACTTAATAAGGTGTAGTGCTTACAGGATATGTTGGTTCATGTTGCATCCTTGTCCTATATGTTTGTGTTTGTATATTTCTCATTTATGTCATGTGTAAACCACCTAACAAGAAGGAGTTAATGGTCAGAGAAGTAAGTAAATATGTTGTTTTAAAATTTGATTTTTAGTTAAAATATTTAATTTTGTTTCTGGTTATGGTATAATTTTTACTGTCTTGCTCTAACATATATATATCAAATATTACAATCATTTATATTTTATTTCCTACTGATCAATAACTTTTCTTACAGAGAAACTGACTGTCCTTGAAAATCAGTATTTTATTGAATTTGACCAAGCCAGAAGAAACCTCAGGGTGATTATTATTATTTTATTTTTACATACATAAATTGTTTTTGGGCTAGTTACAGATATTTTTTCTAAAGCTTTGGTTATCTTGATAGAAACGAATAAAATGTTTTTACTTATTAATAGGTACATATTTATAATTCATAAATTGTCTTTCAAGTGGAAAATATTGAGTAGCCTGCTACATTTATGTCACACAATCACTATTTTATGTTATATCATTAGATTTTTTTTTTAAACTTGATAACATTTCAGATTAGAGATGGAGCATCAAGAAGGGAACGAGAGAACACTACCACTGTCTTAGCAGGCCATGTGCAACAACTTAACCGAGATGAGGACCTCGTAGGATTTTTGAGAAGAGCTGGACACCACAATGATGGATACGTACAAGGCATAATTGGACCATATCCACGGGTAAAAATATTTTAAATTTTATTTAAATTTTGTAAATTAATTAATATGATTGTTTTGTTTTTTAATAGGATCAGTAAATTGTCCTTATGTTTGTCGTGCGGTACCATAAGGAGCAATATTGTTATTATACCTTAAAATAGCATATCACTTGTTTTAAATTAGTTTTATCCATGATCCCTAATGAATTGTCCTGCAGTAGTTTAAATATTTTGTTATTTTAAATAAATAAATTATTAAATGTAATAAATACCATGTTATTTGTAAGTTTATTTTACTCAGTTGCCTATTTTATATAACTTGTAAAGTATTGTATAATTTAAAAGAAAAATCAGCACTTAATATGCTTCATTCAAAGGAATGTATTTAAAAAAAAGCAGTACTTTCAATCCATTGTGTTGTTCATACACCTTAAGCATTCCATAAGCTATTTTTATAGTCTAATATACAGTGCGGGTGTTTCAGTGTTATTATACATCTGATGGTGTGATACTTAAAATAAATTATTATTGTACTTTAAAAATATTTTAATATAAAGTGATCAGAAAATCAAAATCTAAACTAAAGTTGAAAGTGAAATAGTTAAGTAGAGTACTGGAGACCTGAAAACAAACTAAATTCTTAGATAGGTATAAGAAAAATTACACATGAGTTTATAACATTATTGAATTATTGTTTCATCAGACATAATATAGTTGGTACATTAGTAAAGCATATTTTATTTAAATAATGGTTATATTTAAGTAAGTAAGAAAATGTATCAGAAGGTTAAACCACAGAAATTACAATTGGGTACTATTGTCGTATATGCACTTTTCAGTGATATACCTCTATCGACACTAGAGTTACAAAAAAACCATAAATTAACCGGTTAGAGATCAGATTTAAGGAGTATACTTAGAATTGTGTGGCTACTCAATCAAAACATAATTTTCGGGTCGGAAACACTTATTCAATCTTTATAAACAAACAAAATTTACAATCAAACGTATCGCAGTATTGACATACCGCGACTGCCCTCTGCTTACTATACTTTTTGCCTTATATCTAGTTAACAATTTAACTGCCTCAGCACATTTGCTTCCCTGGCCTACATTACAAATATGATTACTATTTATATACATAGTCACCTATTACTACACTATATAACTATAAGATATTTTACGTATCACTAGTAAAGGCTGATAAAAAATATTTTGCACTTTACTAATTAATTATTTAGGTACGTTATTATTTATTTTAATTATATTTTTAAAATTGAATCACTCATAAGAGCCTAATTCAATTTCCTAAAAAGAAGAAATGACTCCTTGATGTCCTTAATATTATCCCTACTTAATCAATCCTATTAGTTATTTGTACTATATCAAACAAGGGTTTAATGTTATAAAATGTCAAATACAAATTTAAGTATTTATAATTTTTTTTATAATTTGATAGTTTATGGAATAAAATTAATTGTTTTTTCTAGTTAGTAATTAGTATAGTTTTCGGCACAGACACTTAGATTTTAGGCTCTGCGAGCCGTTTTTGTAGGCTGACATTATAGAGGACTTTGCGCCGTATCGATGGGTACCAAGATCGAGGTAATCTGACTTTTGGTTCGGGAGTTCTGATTTTTTGTGTTTTTTTGTACTTAAAAATTACGCAGTTCCGTGTATTTTGGATTTTGGATTTTCGTTTGATCACTACGAAAGTCGAGATTCTGGTTTTCTGATGTACGACGATTCAAAAAGGCTCTATAGTCAAAGTACGTACGACCATTATTTCGCCTTTAATCGGAGTAGCAAAAAGTTGAAAAACGCGTTAAGTGGATTATTCGTATAACCAGACGTTTCCTTATGGTATACGTCTATGTAACGTTTTTAGTAATAATTATTTTGAACTTTTTTTCGCATTTATCTTAGTAAGCTTATAGCTCATTATTAATTAATGTAAATCGATAGGTATATCGTATATATGAATAAAATATTAAAACCTATAAAATAATAGGGCAATTCACTTTAATATATATATATTTTAGCTAACAACACAAAATTGGATGTACATTTTGAAGTACTAGCTCATTCAATATGGATTGTATCGTCTTGAATTCTTCAAGGTTCAATGCAGTGACACCTCTAGATCAAATTTCTGTTCTTAAAAAACCCACGAATCGTATTTAAGTTTGAGAAATTGACAAATCAAAATTTCCCGCCAATTTTGTTTTTGAAAAATTAATATTTTGATCACAACATTTACCCCCTTAAAAATTGAGTTAATAAACTTTTAAATACTGGGAACTGGTCTAGGGACGCTTCTGCTTCGATCCTTGAAGGTTTCATAAAGATAGGACTTTTATTGAACGATTTAGGTTTTCGATATAATACGAATTTGAAAAACCTATCTAAAAACCTAAATCGTTCAATAAAAGTCCTATCTTTATGAAACCTTCGAGGATCGAAGCAGAAGCGTCCCTAGACCAGTTTCCAGTATTTAAAAGTTTATTAACTCAATTTTTAAGGGGGTAAATGTTGTGATCAAAATTTTAATTTTTCAAAAACAAAATTGGCGGGAAATTTTGATTTGCCAATTTCTCAAACTTAAATACGATTCGTGGGTTTTTTAAGAAAATAAATTTGATCTCGAAGGTTGTTTGCTTCGATCCTTGAAGGTTTCATAACGATAGGACTTATATTGAATGATTTAGGTTTTCGATATAATACGAATTTGAAAAACCTATCTAAAAACCTAAATCGTTCAATAAAAGTCCTATCTTTATGAAACCTTCGAGGATCGAAGCAGAAGCGTCCCTAGACCAGTTCCCAGTATTTAAAAGTTTATTAACTCAATTTTTAAGGGGGTAAATGTTGTGATCAAAATTTTAATTTTTCAAAAACAAAATTGGCGGGAAATTTTGATTTGTCAATTTCTCAAACTTAAATACGATTCGTGGGTTTTTTAAGAACAGAAATTTGATCTAGAGGTGTCACTGCATTGAACCTTGAAGATTCAAGACGATACAATCCATATTGAATGAGCTAGTACTTCAAAATGTACATCCAATTTTGTGTTGTTAGCTAAAATATATATATATTAAAGTGAATTGCCCTATTATTTTATAGGTTTTAATATTTTATTCATATATACGATATACCTATCGATTTACATTAATTAATAATGAGCTATAAGCTTACTAAGATAAATGCGAAAAAAAAGTTCAAAATAATTATTACTAAAAACGTTACATAGACGTATACCATAAGGAAACGTCTGGTTATACGAATAATCCACTTAACGCGTTTTTCAACTTTTTGCTACTCCGATTAAAGGCGAAATAATGGTCGTACGTACTTTGACTATAGAGCCTTTTTGAATCGTCGTACATCAGAAAACCAGAATCTCGACTTTCGTAGTGATCAAACGAAACTCCAAAATCCAAAATACACGGAACTGCGTAATTTTTAAGTACAAAAAAACACAAAAAATCAGAACTCCCGAACCAAAAGTCAGATTACCTCGATCTTGGTACCCATCGATACGGCGCAAAGTCCTCTATAATGTCAGCCTACAAAAACGGCTCGCAGAGCCTAAAATCTAAGTGTCTGTGCCGAAAACCCAGAAAAATTCAAATTTTGAAATTTTGAAGCCCCAAAATACGGAGAAAAACGGCCTCCTATGGTCTCAACACAATACGCTGAATTTAATTACCGACCTCCAAACTATACAAATTTCGAGTTTCAAAAACGTCGTACAAAAACTAAACCTTTTCCAAAATACACCTAGGGGGGGGGGTTCGAGGACCCCCGACTCCGCGAGTATGTTTTAGAAGGGTTTTAACCGAAAAGTTTGGCAACTTTAAAGTATAATATCATGTTATGAGAACGTCATCTACAACTTATAATTAATGATTTATTGAACTTTAAAAACTATTACATATTTATACGTTTGTTCGCATTTGGTAAATACGCCAGCAGCATACAACATTCTATGCCAGTAGTTTTCCTCTATTGAAGTTACCTATTCATATAATCACATCTATTATAAATCTATTTAAGTGTATAGACTTAAACATGAGCAATTGTTTGTATAATTGATGAACTTTATATTTCAATCATCAAAGTTTATGATGTAGGTATACGTCTCGAAAATGATTATAATTAAATGTATTTTGTTATAACACTATAATATGACATGTCTGAAATCTAATAACGCTGGTCAATAGGTATAAACGTATAGTAAATTGTAAATGCAGATGTATATATAATATTAGGTATGTACTCTATTCAGAACTTTTGTGGTCGTCTGTTTGTGAATGAGATTAATCCCACATAGAGAACGAGAAACGGGGAAATCTAAAGTTTATCGATAGAGAATTTTATGGAGATTCCATTTAAATGGTTAGTGTAACGAATTTTCTAGTAGTTTAATAGATAGCTTTCATAAACCATAAAAAAACCAAAAAACCATACAAAATTTGCTTAATCAAATAATCATAGATTGTAAATTATGATAACGAATTATTAATTAGTGTAACCATGGTTTCGGTTTTAGACGGTTACTACTTAATTGAGGTTATGCTCAATTCATATATAAATAATAATTATACTTCTATATTTTTATGTTTTTAAATTTTTTATTCATTTTAATATTTATTTATTATTAATTTTTTTTACTTCTTAAGTAGGTTTTGCGTAATTAAACAAAATGTTCACTATCGTGTGCAGTATACAAATTACAAATTTAAACAGTTCACCTTAAATGTGATTTTCGTAAGTCGTACATAGTTTTTGGCTACTAACCTGCTTGCGTATAAGGTATGTAAATTTATGTTATACAACAGTGTATTATTTCTAGGTAAAATGTATCTCCAAAGAATTAAAACCATTTCAAAAACCAAGTTAAACTTTATATGCTGTTTACAAGCTACAACAATCACATTCAAACCTTCATAACTCAAATCATGTAAGTTCTGTATAGTATTTAAATTCCTATAATGTATTACTTATTGGTTGTGACACATCTGAAACAACTTTACAGATATATTAAAACAATAATTATTTATCTAACAAAGTTGCAGTCAGATGTGTATCTAACACCTGAGATTTTGTAATTGTTTAGGGCCAATATCATAGTCTATGCTTAAAAAAAAGTATTGCTTAAGCTATACCTAATTATGACTCAAATGAGATTCAAAAACGAGACTTTAGCCTAAGAAAAGAAATAGTATTACTTAAACTAAGGATCGTCGAGACCTACTTTAAGCATTGCTTTTAGTTACTATCATACATTTTTTACTTTTGAAATTACCAAATTTACTTAAGCAATACTTATTTTTAAGCATCGTGTATGGACCTTACTGTTAAATTTTATACTAATGGTTAATGATGACGGAGTTACTAATTATTCATAATATTAAAAAGTTTACATGTTTATATTGTAATTTTTTTATTTTTCTCCATAAGGCATAGATAATAATAAATAATACAAGTATACGCAAGTAGGTTCACAACTATAATACAGGATGTTTGCTATATTATATTGGAACAAACTATGTGTTGGAACTATAAATAATGTTGATTGGTTACTATTTTATTACATTGATTTTTAATATGATATTGAGCCATTAAGTTAATATAATTTTCAAAAAAATTTAATTAATATAGTTGTTTTTTTTTCCAATTTTAGTCAGCAAGATATAGTAACTGGTATATGCATGTACCCAAGCCATTTAGGAGATTATTCTGTTTGGAAAAATTACTTCTGAAAATACTATTTCCACTAATAGTTCTACATGGCGGTTTACGACTTTACGAGTAATGAAAAAAATGGGCATCTAGCTTCAACTTCTAGGTTCACCCTTGAAAAAATATCATAAAGTTATACCACATGCAATCGTAAATACAGTTTTCATATATATGTTGGTAAATACAGCATTACATACTAAGCAACAAAACATCTTGCTTTTTGCACGAGTGCACGATTGTTGATCATGACGATTAAAATAATAATAAAATGAACAATACTGTAACGTGCTCAACTAGTTCTAGTTGAAGTGATGGAAGTGTTTTGAAATAATTTACAATGATGATTGTATAATTCGTATTTATTAGGCATTTATTTACATAGGTATCTAGATAGGTAGTCACAGCTCACTACAATACTATTATTATATACTATTGTAAATGCTGAATATAGCCTAAAGGTAGCTATGACACATGACAACAATAACTAACAAGTAATTTAGTGTTTTAGTTCTAGTCAACAAGGAACAATAGTGGGTGATGTAGGAATGTTCCTGAGCCTCAAGGAGATAATCTAATTGGAAAAATTCAGTGTGAACAATATTTAGTGTAAGTTGCTATTTTAGATAAATACTTAGCCATTGCATTTTGTAAATATTGTAAGTATAACTTTAAAGATAAATATATTGTGCATCAAATATAAATATATGTACAATGATTTTAAGAATGACATTTGATATATATCAAGTGTTTTTCTTACTTGAGCCTATCTAAATACATTTTTGATAATGCTTTTTATCTATTATATTCATTATTTAAGTTCCTTATATAATACTAATATTAATTTGTTTGTTTTTTTGTATGTTATAGTCAACAAATAAGAGCTTAGTTTTGGATAAACTAGATAAAGGATAACAAGAATATCTTACATTAACAAACATTGACTACTCAACTTTGATTCAGCTCATTTAGATCAATTATTTCTTCTATGGACCATCACAAGTTTTTCTTTTCACCCTTTTATCCTTACAGTTAATTTTTGTATATTTAATTGTTATTAGTGTTTTATATACTTAAGTGTTTTTTACCAAAAATATTATGGAAAGTATTTATTGATAAAATGTTAACCATTATAATATACTATACAGGCATAAATGTTCTAAATTTAAGACATAATTTATTAAATCATATTTTTTGTTGTTGTTTGAAACACTACTTACATGTTCAAATGTATTATGGTTAAAATTATTAGATAATTTAATATATTTTTGTTTAATCACAATGTAAAATATAATAATAATTTTAAAAAAAACTAAACAAATAATTATTTTTTAATACAATTAGCAAACACATTCATACTTAAATATTGACTAATGCCCGTATGTTTAGTCAAGTATGCGTCACGTAAGACATTTAGACATGTTAAACTATGCCTTATGTGACACATAAATTTACTGTGCAAATTGACATAAGATATAAAAGTGATCAATAAAAAGGAATTATAATAATAATTATTACAAAATGGTTAGTTATTTAACCCTAGATAACTAACCTTATTTATCCGCCTTTATTTCTAACCATTCGTCAGTATGACAAATGCTATAAATATTATGAACAATTAACAATTTTTAATAGGTTAAATTTAATAAATCATAAATATAATTAATAAAAACACAATAATTAAACTTTTGGATAACTATTTGTTACAAAAATAATAGTAAAAAAAAACATTTTCCTCATTTTTAAAATATAAATTTGTTAAATTTACGTTATCGGGATAGATATAGAACATAATGTATGAAAGATACAAGGAGGGTTTAATGACATTAGATAAAATGCCTAAAAATAGCAGCAATAAAATGATCAGTGTTCGTCACATCGACATATGGTTAGCGATCTAGGGTTAAATAATTTTAAATTTGCCAACTACTACTCAACTCACTTATTGATCATCTGGCTGATAATTAAAAAAAAATGGATGAACTTGTTTTTAACTGAGTTAAGTTTGTAATTTTCTTTATATTGACTTTAAACTATTCATGAGCAATTTCACTTAAAGGCAAGTTACATATCAGTCCATGTGAAACCTCCACCACACAACTTACAATTGTTGATGAAATATTTTCATTTATATTTTTTAAATAATACACACTTACAGAGCCACAAATTAAATATTCAATAAACACAGAAAAACAAACATTTTTTAACAGTTATTTAATTGCTAGAACTTAATTTAAAATGTGGAAGTACATTTTTGAAGAAAATGAGTTTAGACTAGTGTATTCCTATAGAACATGAATAATGTTAATGTTTGCAAAATGTGGGTGTGATGATATAGTACTAATATTTAATCTAATAGATACAGTAGTATAACTCTAACCGTATACTTATAACATTTTAACATCAACTTTTAAAAAAATTGTGTTAACTGCAGATATGTGCACTTAAAACTTTTTACCCTCCTATTTTTTTTCTATAATAATGGTCAAATTAAAAAAAGTAACTTGTACAAGATTTTGTAGCCAACTTAATAATCAGTGTAAAAACATGTAGTCTAATAACTTATTAGTATTATTATTGTTACTATTTAAAAGCAATGATATGATAAAAGTTTAAAACGTTGTGCATGTTACTTTATTTACTGGAATAAAGGTCCCCACACACTGCAGCGGTATTGTTAAATTCTATTGTCTTGGCTTTACTGCCGCATTGAGCAGTGAAATATGTCCTGCATCAATTAATTTTTTTAATTTAAATAAACAATTTAAGTATCAAATATCCTGGTATACAAGTCGTGTCTAGTGTACCATATCATGTAGATCGTAAAATGGTGAATCGAAGGTTTTTGGAAGATTTTAGAGTTATACAATAATATTTGAATCGCACCATAATTTTATACGATAATTTGAACATAAAAATACATTTTTTCATAAAATATATAAATTAATGCATATAATTTGTAGGGAATTTTGGATTCTATGTTGGTACAGTTGTTTAGGATTTGCTGGTTTTTTTTTTATTTTTTTTTTTTTTTATCCTCCATGAAATTTCGGGAGAAGTACCTGATGCCCGTCTATAATGGTTTGCAAAATAAATTGGTAAACATACAATTTAAGAAACTATATTAAATCGAGGTAGATATAAAAACAAAAAACAATAATACGAGCAATGGGGGGGGCTTCAGCCCCTTAGCCCCCCCCCCCCTGCGGACGCCACTGGTTAAAACTTGATAAAAATTTTTTGAAAAAGTAATAATAATACAGACATTGTTAATTTTTATGAGTATTTAAAGTTCAAATTTTGTCAAAACTACAGTTAATTTGTAGTTCAAAACTTATAAAATATTAAATTTGTATAAGCTAAGACTAGAAAATTTAATACAAGGTCTTTCATACAAGTAGTTCATACTTTTACCGAAAAATTACAGATAATTTTAGGAAAATTGATATGAAATACAATGTTTTTTGAAAAATAAATTCATTCTGGTAAGGCGTATATGAAATTTACGTTTTACTTACTATAGTTGACAGTTGTAACTTGATAAATATATATTTTTTTAAGTAATAATATTACGGACAATGGAGGGGGGCTTCCACCCGTTAGCCCCCTCCTGCGGACGCCACTGGAGTAAGCAATATATTGCAGTTAATTATTTAAGAATTTTTAATATTTTAGAGTTACTTTGAATGCCGTGTCAATAAATCATGGATACAATTGTTGTTGGGAGTTATTTGTACACACTTTATAAAAGTGGTCATTTTTTCCAGTTAATTGACTACTGTTTTATACCTGAATGGCGATATAAGTACTTTAACAGGGAACCTTGCAGTTAATACAACATGTTTTCATGGAGTTACTTCAATAACTTCATCTATAATACTTAGTGTAAAATCTCAGTATTTTATGAGTAAGTTACGAATATTTATTCATTTTTATATGGTGTGATGTGAGGCTGCTTGTATTCTGCTTATTGTTATTGTTTTTAGTAAAACATAGTATAAATTAGTAGCATAATTATTTTTTTTGTCACGCCTGCACAGAAATTTTAGTTTTCGATGACAGTTAAAGCGTTGGTAAGCGACCTTCTTCCGCCCAGCGGACGGTAAAGTGGGAATCCCCATAGTGCTGAGTGGTAAAATGCAAAACCTCAAAAGTGCTGGGCGCGCATATCACGCCTATATCTCCTGCACAACCGGACACTGAAATCTATAATACCACGGTCCTTACTAAACTTCAAATTTTGGTCACATCTTATATTCATATTATGACCTTTTTGCATGACACGTAAACATTTTTATTTCATGCAATTGTTTTCGTAGAATAATCTGATTGTTGCATGATGAAATAGATTCCTGCATAGTACATTACCTTTGCCGATTAAATTATTCTTATTGATATTTTATTTTAATATAATAATTTTTATTTATACTGAAATCTATACCATGTCCTTACAAAATATAAACTTTTGGTAACATTTTATATTCATATTATAACTGCCATTCATGACTCTTATTCCATTTATTTTACATATTTTGTTATTTTTATTGCATATTTTTAGCGCATATATAACGATATTTTTTTGGTGATAATTTAATAAATTATTAATTTATAAATGTTTGTTTTTTGAATATTTTGTTGTTTTTATTGTATATTTAGCGATACTTAAGGTAATATTACAGCACATATTAATTATGCAATTTTAAGTGCTATAAACTCCCAACCCTGAACTTATTACATATATTAGTTACGAATTTTGTGAATTACCTAGATGAAAATTAGATGTCAATTTTTAGATAAGATAAAGATATGGAGATAATAATAATAGGTTATCTAGATAAATTATTTAGTTAAAGCACAACACTGATTACGACTTTACAAGTAACGTAAAATAATATTTTAATTATTAATACAGTAATTCATAATAGTTAGAATCCTATGCTTATGTGTAACTTACTAGGGGGACATAGGGGAGATAAGGTTTAAATCTTTTCATTGCACCTCAATATATTGTACATTTGTACCTATAATAAGTGACAGAAATTTTTTTCTTCAATCAGGCAAACATGTAGCTGGGACCTATGCTGCTACACTTTTTCTATGATTTAGCTATTCTCAATATTGATAAATATTATGTTGTCAATTTATTGAATAATGACGATTTATCGGAAATATATTATAATTTAAAAAGCAGACATTTAATATTAATAAAATTAAAAAATTTTAATGTTAATTTATTATAAGCCACTTACAAATAGTAGGTTAAAACTTAAATTTCTATTATTATTTTTAGGGGCGATTATTTTGATATAAGAGGTGCTAATGACCCAAAGCTTCACCTATTTATTGTTTCATAAGAATAAACAGCAACATAACTACATAAGGTTCGTTCAAACCCTTTCCCTTATAAACTGTTGTTTCCGACCACGTCTAATCCGCTGTATTGCTACATTTTATATTATGCTCTACTAATTACAGTCAGCATAATCCAGTTGGTCGATTTATGCGTCTAGCCAATACCCACCCTTTATTTTTGTTGCGATTTGGTTACCTAGTTTTGTCTCACTTCTACTGAACTATATAAAATTAATAAAATATATATTTAATATATATTAAATTTTCCTTGGAGTGGATTTTATTAGAAAAAAAAATGTTAGAAAATAATCAAAACTTTAATTATCTGTCCTGTATAAAAATTAAAAACACTTTTGCTGTTTTAGTTCCATGCGCCTCGATTATAATAGATTCTTATGGTGAAATATACAATCTTTTATTAAACAATGGACATAGTATACATTTGCATAAAATAATTAAGTGCGAATTGAAATGTGCCGTCTGAAAAATATTCTGTACATAAGAACTCATACAATTTAAATTATCTTCAGTTGTGCTACGATAAACGATTTATTCAGTTAAAATGCTGGCATAACAACTTTTGTTATAACATATCCATTCTAACAATTCGTCTTTGCATTTTCTTATAAAACGATATTTATGTGAAGAAACCACAGCTAACTCTTTCCCACGTTCTGACATTATATATTTTTAAAGAATTCTCCATAGTTAACACACTGTATTACATTATTGCTCACTAAAAGTCTAAAAAACTAATACCAGTGACTTATCAAATGACAAGTCGGTCGTATACTAATATAACGATGCTAAAGTGTGACACGCCTGGAAATCCGATGTAATAATCAGTAAATTATAATATGTTTTTTTTTACAATTATTTATTTTTAGGTTATCAAATAACCAAACAATGTACCGGACCTTATATTATATTTAAGATACAGTTTATAGTTGGTCTTATCATGACCAGTTTTACAGCAAGTGTTATTTTTACAAAAATCTATAGAACAATAGTAAAAACTACTATAAAATTCAGTCGTATTGCTACTATACATGAGAACGAGGGGATTTTATATTTGACATTCTGGCTAAATTGCAAGAAATTAACCAGGATAGTAGAAAAACGCGTCGATGTAACGCTAATAATGGATGTGAGTGTTATATATTATATTATATTGTGTATGTTTATTTTATTGATCTCAAATTGCAGCTTTGACATCCAGGCAATTGAAGTCCTGAATATATTAACATTTTATTAAAATATAAGTGTTATCATTGATTATAAATATATACTATAATATTAGTATTTACTATTTATAATCAATGGTATTATAAATAAGTTGTGCTTAACTAATAAGAAATAAAATCAATAGGTATGTAGTAACCAGATCGCTCTCACTGCTTGGTCGCTTCACGCTTCTTTTACGACGAATGCACGTTGACGTTGTAGACTTCGATTCGAGGATTTAGGTTAGATAGAAAAAGTAGTTAACACTTTTTCTGAGTTATTAATTTATCTTTATTTAACAGTTAAAACATTTAATAATAAATAATATAAAATTTGTCGGCAGAATATAAGAGTATTCTGTCGGAGAGTAGTTATTGCACTGAACTGGGAATTTGGTACTTATGAAGGCGGCAATGCGGCTGTTACTAGTCCGCGACCAACATTAGTACTATTAAGGTTGTGAGTATGGACTATCTCTGGAGTCCTCTGTGATGAGGGTTCCTATTTATAGGGGACATGCCGTGATTAGGGAGAGGATGATTGACGTCATATTATGGTGTGATGTGTACAGCTTTGCTCTAAGCCAATTAGGTGGCAGCATCCGTGGCCTGTTTTGGTGGCGTGATGATGATCAGGCCGCCCATACTTTGGACTCACGTTTTTATGTAAAAACGTCGGTTTACTACAGGTATAACAAATTTAAAATTAAGGTTTGTATAGGTATACATATTATTTACACTGGGATTGATTGTGTGTATTATATCAGTGATGATGATAATAATAAATAATAATACTAATTATATTTACATTAAATTAATATAATAAAATAATATAATAATTTAATATTTCTATAAACATTAAGGAGCTAAATAAAACATAAAGAGCAATTAACATAGTTGACAAAATCACTTTCAATCCTCTATGCGCATTACGGCCGGCTCTACGAATAGTAGACGGACAAAAATAACCTCGTCCCTTCTAGACATCTCGTATGGTTGGGGGCTTGGGGCCATGGTATAATATTGCTTGCTTGATTTCTCTGAGCTTGTTATTATTGCAATTTTTCCAGAGGTTTTTCCAATCATCCATATAAGTGGTTTAATAAACAATCTGTTACAAAAATCTTACATAATCTTAGAGACTTAGCTCTTAGGTACCACATTGGTACGAATTAAATTATTAAAAATAAAATAATACCTTGAACAACTAAACAATAGTGCCTATAAAATATGTATAGGTATATTGTTATGTTTACTAAATCAAATTAAAAAAAGTTATAAAACCAATCTTTAGTTATACTCTAAAACTATAATTGAATTTTGTTTAGATGGAAAGCACAGTTGAAAATGTTATGCCAATACCAGTGTGTCAAAATCTCAAAATCGATATGGGTATTGAAGATGACGAATGGCCAATATCTATAAAGCATGAGATTAACAATTCGTCGCCATTATGGAATTTAATAAAATTAGATGATAAAGATATTTTTAAAAAAAAATTTGAAATATTCATCTGTTTTCGAGGTAACTTTTTTTTATAACTTATGAAGTGAGGTAACGTTGATCCCCCTCCCATCAGCTTGATGATGATAAAACTACACTATATTTATTCACTTAAATATATATTAATATGTATATATATTGTATAATATATATTCTTCGAAAAAGCGCCGAGTATCTGTATCTAAAACACGCGCGCCGATACAAAACAATAAACAACCCGACAAATCGTCGACATCCAATGGTTTAATCACAGCGACGTTCTCGTGAAAAGTACTAATAAACGACAATAATACCGGTTGTAGTGCACAGCCCTGTCACTGCTGCGAACGACGTTTCATTTACGACGGTGCAGCTTCGTTGTCTTCGACGTGTGTTTGAAAAGGAAAAGGTTTTAAATAATAAAATACGATTCCTTGAGTTTAAGTAGTGAAACTGATATAATGGTTATATAAATTAACTAAAATGTACGGACACAACGACAGTAGAGCACTCCGTAAGAGTCCGCGTGTCCGTAGTGAGTACTTACAGTAATAACTTAAGTCTAACTTACATAATATAAAAACCCTATATTTATATGAACATTCAATGTCATTTATTGGGCTACGTGATACATGAATGAGGAAAATAGTTAAAGGATTTGCCAATACGTGATCACTTTCAATAGAATTAAACAATAGTCCGAGCACATAGAATACTAATTAATACGTGTAACCTTCGGGTTTACTACATTTTCCTCCCCTTTAAGAAGGGAAATCCATAGATTTTCCTAAAATACTGTCCGCAGCTTAGGGTATAGCGCAAGATTGTTTTCATCTGTTCCTCCTCCTATTGGTACGAGCTCTGATGGTTCTATTGTTGGAGCTGTTGCTTGAAGTTGAATAGATTCCTCGTCATTTTGTACCCTGTTCGTATTTCGTTTTGTTATGATCCCATTGATTTTCTTGATCCAAAAAATTGAAATTGCGATAAGTATTATGATGGTAATTACGTATAATAAATACCCATTATTTCTTTGTACTTCGATATAATTTCTGTGGTTTTGATCCATCTCTTTTTTATTTTGGAAATACCCTACAGGTTTTGCTATTTCGTTTAGGTTGTATATCTGGTTATTTTTGATGTATTTGTTCTGGGACCCGGTTTCCTCTATTTGTGACCTTAAATGCTCCTCCAAGTGTGGTATTCTGGACGTAGGTATAAAATCTGTGTATTCTTCTAGATGGTTAATTTCCCCAGGTATGAGTATGTCCCGTTCTGAAAACCCTTTACAGGTTTCATTGAGTGAAATTACTCCTACCCCGTTTAACCTGTGATTCATAGATTGTGCCTCTTTATTGCATGTTATGAATATGTTTTCTCCTTTGGTAATGTATAGCCATTTATTTTTATACGTCAGTTTATGATAGATTGATGTGTCTAATTTAAATTGCATTAGTTCGCAATTACTAGGAACCTCTTGAGGGTCTTGTATTAGTGAGATTTCGCAAATTGGTCTACTTAATTTAGGATGAATTGGATTAATTTCTGGACATAATAGGAATTCATGAGCCCGTTTACATTTTAGTGGTTCATGTTCATCATAAGTGGCGTAAAGCTCTTTTGATCTACTTACTGCTAGAAAATTATAACTAGTTTTTATATATATACAATTGTTTAAAATACATACAGGTTTAGGGATTAAATGATAAAGTGTTAGTATGTGTTGATACACTAATGGTATATTAATCTTAAATACTATTTTGTTATCTGAATAATATATGATTACATTCGATAGTCCGAGTAATTCGTATGGATCCCCCTTTTCTATATCTATGGGTAAATCTGTACCACTCGGTACGCTAACTTTTATGTCTCTTAATTGATTTATTAGTTCTTGCTTAGTAAATAGACTTGGATGTATTTGACCTATTTTGGCTAATTGAATTATTTCGCAAAGGGTGTTTGTTTCAAAAGTGTATTGATTTAATAATATGTTAATTCGCACGAAATGTTGCAGAATTCGGTTTCTTATTTTCATTTCGTCGGTCCATGTTTTTAATTCGTATACTGCTTCTATATTCGTTGCAATATTTTCGGATTCCCTTTCTTGATCTATTTCTAAAATTTTTACCCTATTTTCCAATATTTTGGTTTCTTTTAACCCTGTGCTTTGCATTTCATTTATTTTTTTGTTAGAGTTTGTGATACAATTAAAGTCACAAATACCAAATAGTATTTGTGCTGCTTTGGCTAATGCTGCCAAGGTTTTTACTTGCCTCCTACTCCTATGTGGCAAACCTATTGATTCAAAAAGGAGTTTTTCCTTCAATTCTATTTTCTTCGCGAGACCTTTGAGAGTATAATAAAGTTCGTCACAATGGCTTTTTGTTATATTCATCCTAGTAAAATTGTCACAAAAATTTTGTGCTAGTTCTACATATTTTTTAATATTTTCGTATTGAATTTTAAAGTACGTGATGTCCAAGAATGCGGTTAGTTCCCACCTTGTAGTTACAATTTTTATAGGTCCTTGATTTTCAAAGTAAATTCCCGATTGCTGTGGTAGCTGTTCATCGCTAAACTGCCGTATTTGTCCGGCTACACAACCCAGTAGAATTATTGTGAGTAATCTATAAATATAATTAATTTTTTGTTATTCATTATTTCGTTTTTTTTTCTCTTCTTTTTTTTTTTTATATATTTTTTTTTTTATTATTATTTTTTTTTTTTTTTTAAATTATTCCTCAAAATATTTCTTTACCATATTTTTGTGTATACGGTAATCTTTTCTCCCTTTTTTAATCGTTATATTTTCGTTGTCATGGGTCATTGTAATCTCATATGGACCCAACCAGTTTTGTCCTAGAGTATTTTTCTTGTTTTGATTTTTCATCAGGACTATATAGTATGCACCGTATACTATTTTCGTATAATCGTACTATTTATTTAATCTCAAAGGCTCGCGAAGTTGCGCTAGTGCAGTATCTTGCTGGACAAACTAATAATATAACCGTGGTTATATTTATTTATTGTTTAATATATTATACGGATTATAATTTACGGACATGCCTTGGTGCAGTGTTATTGGTTTCGGATATGTTATTTTGTACTTTTGTCGGTTTAATTTTTTGCGTACCTACTCTATTACATTAATTTTTCATTTCATTATTAAAAATATGAATTAGGTTAACCTAACCTAACCTACCTAGTACCTACACTATCTTTTATCGACTTTTGAAAAAAAACATGTCTAACAGACAATTTGAAAGTGGTGCATCTAAAAGACAGTTCAAAACAATGAATCAAAAAAATATAAAGAACAATTGACGAATAATTTTGTATTCAATATAGGTAACTGAGGTACCTGATTCATATTTTTGTCCTTTCATTTTAGGACAGTATAGAGAATATACAGCAATTATCATATTAATGATATTTATTCTTAAGGGTCCCGGTGCCAGTTTTTCAAATTTTCCACAATTCTATAAAATTTAAATATTTAATTTTATATTTTAGTTGCCACCTCAATTATAGGATTTTTCCACTAATCTACTACCCAATACCTATTTAGGGGGGGGGGGGTTGATAAGGTGTATTATATCGAAAAAAATGACTACGGGAATAGTTCTCAAGCTTTGTAGAAATGTCAGATTTTGATGACTATTTTTTTATCTGAAAGGAGAAGAATTCCTACAACCCGCATTAATCTCTGATTTTGTATTTTATTTCAAATAATTGTGTTCAAACATTTGTAAAAAAAAATGGTTTCTATCTGGTATTTTTTTTTTACATATTAGAAAGTTTGAGAATAAAATATTGAAAAACAGAGATCGATGTGGACTGTAGAATCGCCTCTAGCAATTAAAAAAAAAAATTATGAAATTTGGTTGATTTTATAAGGCGGTATCGTTATTCCCGCAGAGAGTATTTTTGAGGACAAAATGGCATCGGCACCGGGCGCCTTAATTTATATTATACTATAGTAGTCTTTTACTACTAGTTTTTTGTAGCACGCTAACGTCAAATAAAGTAGCGTTCTACTGTAGCGTCGCTACAATTAGCGTGCTACTCCCGACCACTGCATAGAAGCATACATTAATGATTAATACATCATATTTAAGCATGGTATAATCGGTATCGGGTATGAGAACAGTGAGTGAATGTATAGTTTCATAATTTACCTATTCAATTATGGAATTTAAATTTTTTATTTTTTAGTTTGTTTAATATATCAACATGACAAAACGTAACCAATAAATAGATATGTGTAATGTCGAGAAAATTTGTTTTTAAGCGGCCTCTAGTTAGTTGTTGCACCCCAGTCTCCTGAGACTTAAGGTACGTACAGACCAAGCAACATTTTGTTGGCAATACGTTGCCAACAGTGTTGTCAACATGTATCTCAGCAACTGGTTAAAAGTTGACGGATACACGTCAATGTTGGGCGGCATGACATCAAAGAAATTTGTTGCGTGTTGCTTGTATCTGAATTTTCCAATCGAAATGGAAAACATCGCTCAGTATGGACGATGTTGTCAACAATTACTGTCATCGTACATTGATTAGTACACACGTTCACATATCGTTTAGTTGTACTTTTTTTTGCATTTTTTGCATTTTTTGCTTTATGTTGTGGTCAAAAGAGCTCGTAATAGAACTCAATTTCGGAATGAACTGCCGTCGTTTAAAAGTAATTCAGACATTAAGTTGTCACCATAGTTTATCCCATTTTTTAAAAATTTTCTCTGCCACCATCTTCTTTTTCTCATATTACCATGAGTAGCTATGATGATGAATGCAGCACTAGCACCAGCAGCAGCAGTTGTCAGATCCATTTGGTATTTGTTTAAAATTAAGTATTTATTTTTTAAACTTTCACTTTTAACACACAACACTACAACTACAACAGACGGATGTGGACTGTTGACGCGCAACTATCATTTGGTTTGAACGCGCCACACTGTTGACAACATGTATCCAGATACATGTGTCTGAATCCGACAAATTTGTTGTCAACATTTGGCAACGTGTTGCCAACAAAATGTTGCTTGGTCTGTACGTACCTTTAGATCCGGCACTGAACAGAACGCGATAGTATAACGGCTTCTAGACCGAACAACAACGGTTAGGCAAAAGCAAGCACAATTTCGTAAAACACACTCACGAACGAGCAAAACGTGGTATTTCGCCATATAACTATTGCAGTACCTGTTGTAGTGCTATTACAATATATTTTTTCTTAATCGATTTTATCAAGATATTCTATGTATGAGACTGTTTAACATTTTGATCCGTTTGCGTCTTTTCGGTGTAGCCAGTAGTCAAGATATTCAATTTTTTTTTCATGATTTATCTCAATAGTTTATATGCCGTGAGATTTTTAAATTTTTTTCAATTTTAACATACCTTCTATTCTTGTAAAAAGAAATTTAAACAAATAGAATAAATTATAACGTGATATGTTGTAGATTCTGAGCTGTATTGATTTATAATGTATTTTATTTATTTTTGTGCCTATCGACTGTTACCTAGTCCCGAACTAGTCGAGTATTCGAATGAAGAGTGTTCAAATAAATCTGTTCGAATGGATTTATGTTCGAATGGATTTATGTTCGAATAGTATTACGTACGAATGTTATATTATCCTATTTGAACATAATTACGAGTATACGAATATCGTTCATAGTCATTAGTCACAGATATAATCACGATTAAAGATATACACTATATAGGTTACTCAACGACCTTTGCACATACACGTGTGCGTGAAAATGTTGGTTTCTAACAGTTGATCAACGATGTGAGAATAACTACTAGCGCTCCAATACATAATATTGTATATCTAAATTGATATATTTTGTAGTACCAAGAGAAATCACTACAATGAAAAAGCGCTAACTGTTATTATCGCTATGAGAAGATCGTTAATTTTAAGCGCACCAAAAAATAAGTTTCGTTGAGTAACCTGTATATCTTTAATCGTGGATATAATGCACATAATAATTTGTTGATAGGTATACTTTTATGATGGCGTGATAAACCAGCCATATAATATATATATAGAAATGTGTACTCATTATTCCAATGACTCCAACGATATCGGATAATTGAGATTAAATTTTATTCGTATCGGAACATGTGTGCATTGAACATTGTACCTATATACAGTGCATTTGATACCGTTAATCAGTGTGCGAGAAACAGTGTACCGATTGACCGATTGTGTAGTGCATTATAATATCACATTTAATTGTATAGTTAAATTATAAATAATAATAATAATAATAAATTTTTATACCGAAAAATTAAATTTTGTTGATTCCATAATAAAAAATAATATTCGAAATTTCGAACATTTAAACTTTCTAACAGATTTTTAATTCAGACACATTCATTCGCACATAATATTCGAACATTTAAACTTTCTAACATAAAATTCGAACATTTTTCATTCGTACATAATATTCATTCGTACATATAATTTTCGAACAAACGACACTTCACCCCCAAAGTGTAGGGTTTCAAATCCCCCTCCCCATCGTATTGCCTACAATTTCAACCTACACAAGGATAAGTAGAACCGTTTGTGGTGATGTAGCGCATGCGTTTGACGTGCACAGTCTCGTAAATAAGAACTCAATTGGATGTGTAGTACCAAAAGATCGTTACTGGTCGGTCGTCGGTTGATCGTGGACCCGGGTCTTGGCAACGCGTGTTGACAGAAAGGTTGGAAGAAGACTGACTAACTTGCCTTGCCTTGCTTTGAATGAGGGGAATTATTCCCATTTTCCACAAGTTGCGGGGTTTACCCATTCCTTGGAATAGCAGGTGAGGTGGAGAGTGGTTAAAATATATTTTCAGGTATCTTCCTTATCCACTGGATAGTTACCTTGGAACGACCGATTGACTTGATGTGTTGATGATTTAATGTCTTCGATCTTTTAAGTAAGGTTTTTGATCCCCTCATTATTTGGTCGTGGAGAGAATCGATGTTGGATAAAGCCCTGATTGTTGCGTTCCTTACAAACCAAGGTGTCGCTGTTATTGTTCTTAAGGAGATGTTTTTGGATCGCCTTGAGATGGCTCCAGTCCCGTTTTGAGATGGGAGCGCCCCAAGCTGGCCCGGTATATGTTAGGTTCGGTATGATGTACAGTTTTTGTAAGGTTAATCTCTGACGAACTGACAGGTGACTGCAAGAGTTAAGTAAGGGGTAGAGTAAGCAGCCCTAAGGTTATTCTCAAGTACCTATTTAACCTGTTGGCTCCTGGGAACTGAGTGACTGTTTACGCGAAGTTCTTTTAGGTTTCCTGGCGTTTTGTCGCCAAACAATATTGCAACAGTCTTCGATATCCTTCATATCTCCAACCAGGACATCGATCTGTTTATTTGTGTTTAGATTTTTAATGCCCTCAAAGTACTTACAAAAAAAATGAATTTATATAATTTCTTAAATTTAAATTTAAAGTTAATTTTTTTCAAATTTATTAATTTTACAGGAAAAAATGAACGTACTGGGATCAAAATTAAAACGGAAGCAGCGTACATAGCAGAGGAAGTAAAATACTGCCATACATTTTTATAATGGATTCATGAACTTTAATGTATACAGATGAGATAGAATTTTTTACTAGCAATTGTAAACGAGGTGGTGGGGTCCTCGTTGGTGTCGAAAAAGATGTTCCCTACCAGCTTGTCACTGTTAATGATCTAAATATAGAACAGTTATTTGTATCTTTTAGTTTTAATATAATATTAAATTTGAAATTAGTGATGTTTATTTTGAATTTTCCTCCTAACTATAATCCATCAACATATGAGATTTACACATCCAATAACAATGTAGTAGTTTGGTCATTCATTTTTCCTTGTATTTGTATTTTAATTTTTTCTTTATTATTATCATAATAAGTATAAATAGTATTATTTGTATTTGTATTTTTGACGATATTTAAAGGTATGTTGCTGGTAATGTATTGGTGTTCCTGTGCAGACTGCAGACCCAGTTATCTGCGGAACTATTAGTTTTTTTGTTCAAATGTATTACAGTTTCTTTTTTTGTGTCCCGGAATTCCACACTGAAAACATATCGGTGGCCCTTGTTGATTTCCATAAGTATAATTAGTATGGGGTATTGTTCCCTAATTACCTTGTGTAGGACGTTGTGTGTTGGCTAATTGGTTATTATTTGCATTATTATAGTTATAATTCGGATAAAAGTTTGGTCTTGGATTATTTTTATAATATTCATATGGATTAGTAAATATAGGTAGTTGGTAGTGTTGATTTCTATTATAAAAGCTGAATCCATTGTTATAGCTAATTTGCCCTTCGTTCTGATAATTGTTGTTACTATTAGGAATGTTATTTTGAGTTTGTCCAATTTTAATTTGACTCATATTATTTTTTTAAAACCTCCATTTCTCTAGTCAATTTCTCTACTTCTCCATTTACCTTGTCCTCCGATCTCAATAGATTTGTTATTTCTAGTTTCACTAGAGTTTTTTTAATGCTTGCGATCGATGTATTTTCTGCTAATCTTATTAACTGAAAAGTTTCTTTGGGTACTCCTTTTAAAATGTGTTCACTTACTTCTTCTTCGGTCATATTCTTGTTTATCTTATAAAATATTCTTACTATTTTGATTATAAATTCTTTATGTTTCTCCTTTTGCTAGTTCAGATTTTCCAATTTTGCCATTAGTAAGTGTTTATTTCCTACTAATGGTATTTTTATACTGTGTTTATTTTTTAGCGTTTTCTTTGAAACTTTTTCAATATTGTTATTAGTGTGAATCTGTTCACCTGAAATATTATTGTGGGTTTCTACCTTTAAATGTATAAGATCTGCTGTAAAATTGTTATTTAACTTTTGATTTACTAGTTCTGCCCTTTTGTAGATTTCTAAACAGGCGCGTACTTGGTCCATTTTCCTTACCGGGAAATTTAATATAATTAAGGCACACTTACTATACTTACTAATAGCAATGGGTCCCATGTATACCTATAACCAAAGCCAGGTTATCTACCCATTTCTTACATTAAGAAAAAATTATACAGTTAACATGAACCTAAATAATAAACCAAATCTACATTTAAATTTAGGTTCTATAAAAATAAATAAATACACAATATTAACAATATTAACAATATTAAAATAGGTAGTTATTTTTATTTAAATGATCTTGATAGTATAGTATAAATTATAAAAAATGAATAGTATGTTCTTCAAAGTAGTTCTATACAGAAAAAATAACATACAAATAGTTGAATAAAATGTTTAAAAACTAAACTTTCAACATTCTTAACATTTCTATACTTTTTTCACACAATAAGTCAATTACTTGTTCCGAGATTTATATCAGCCGCACGCACTCAATTCTGGCTTAATATTAAACACAACGCCATAAACGCAAAATATTGTGCATACAATCTAGCCGACAAAGAGCGCCTTATTATATTATTATGATTAACACTAAATAAATAGATGATAATATGCTAATAGTAATGATTTTTATTAAAACTATTAAATATTAAACATAAACAAAATTTATAATAATATTATGTTACCTATGAAACATAACATTAGTAGTAGGTATTTAATAAGAATTATTGAAAAATTTAAAATAAATAGTGGGTAGTTATACTTTTTCCACTCATATCTCATTGTTTCAATAGTATCTAGGTAACTTTTACATCGACCTGTCTGTGTACTAATTTTAAATTCCTGTTTTAATATTATTATTATTTTAATATGTATATAATTATATAACACTAATTAGGTTCAACACACCAAATTTAAAACCATTTTTAAATTTTTAACTATTTTCAATTTATTCAAATTATTACTTTAGTAGTTTCTATTAATTATTACCTACTAAAGAGTAAAGACATTTATTATTCTAGAAATTAAAAAAAATCAGAAACTTACCTGTTTGGGCTGTATGACAATCAGTACAAACTGTTAAAATTACAGAAAATAACTAAACCCGTCGAAGAAATTTAAATTAATGAAATAAAATATGTATAATACTAGGTTAATAATAATATTATCATTGATAATTAATAATTCATGTAGTTTATAAATAACTTTATTCTAAAAAGAAACATTGGGAGCCTAAACCTAAACTAACCGTGTACCCGCGTCCCGTATGCCACTTTGTCTTGTCTAGTAATCACCAGAATTCTAGATGCTTTAATAGTAGTTTAACAATTTTAAAGATAAACATAGTGACGATTATTAGATTCTGAGCGGAGCGATGAATGTATTGATTTTACAATGATAAGTGTTTTTTTTTTGGTGTCAGTCATCACGGTTTGGGGCAGTAAAACTGCTTCGATTTTCTTTAACAGTAGTAAAGCTTGTGCGATAAGAAAGTGAATCTAGTTGGTGCATTCAGGCAATTTAAAATTCCCAATAATTTTCAAAAGCGCAGCGAAAAACAACATAAAAATTAAGGTAAAACTGGAATTTCTACGCAAAATCTATTTTTGAGAAAATCGATTTTGGTTTTTGGTGCAATTCAAAAACAAATGAACGTACATGAAAATACACAAATCAACATACGTGACATTTTCACTGGCTGTTTATATTTGCAATTGCAATACATGATAATATTTTAAAAATATTTTGATTTGTTTTGAACTGTTTAGGAACATTTTCAGTTTCCAATTTTATTAGTATTTTTTTCTATAGATGTCAATAAAATTTTATTTGTTGAGTAGAAAAGCGTGAAAATTGAATGCAAGACTCCTACTATATTGTTACAATAGCAGTTGAAAAATATTAAAAATCCTTAGTCACAGTTTTTATTTATAAGCATTTAAAGTTCAAATCTTGAATAAATACGGAAAAATCACGAAGATTAGCAAATTATTTCGAGTTGAGAATTCATAAAAATTTTTCTTTTTAAATCTAAGATTTGAAAATATAATACAAGATTATCCATATATTTGTCTACCTTTATCAAAAAAAAAAGATCTGCAAGAAAGTCAAATTAAATTTTTATGAGCGTTTGAAATTCACTCGATTTCTCATGTAACGATTTTCTTATTTTGATGTAATTAAAAAACGTATGACTGTAGATACTTGAAAATTTCACTGAATGTTTATATTAACATTTTCTATACACCATAAAATGTTGAAAATATTTTGACTCTTTTTGAGCTGTTTACGGACATTGTCAGTTTTCAATTATTTTAGTTTTTTTTTTTATAAATATCAATAAAATTGTATTTGTTGGGTAAACAAGTGTGAAAATTTAATGCAAGGCTCCTGATATATTGTTACAATAGCAGTTGAAAAATGTTAAAAATACATAAGCACAGTTTTTTTTTATATGCATTTAGAGTTCAAATGCTGACAAAATTTATCAAATTTAAAATTTAATAATTATTTTGTAGTTAAAAATTTATAAAATGTTCAACTTTAATAGCTAAGAATTGAAAATTTAAAACAAGGCTCCACGTTAATAGGTTATACATAAATTACTTTAGCCATAATAATTTCATCAAATATACTTGGTAATATCATATAGGCTGACTGACCGTTTTCGCTCAGAATCGTTTTGTAACCTACTGTACAGCGAGCGACATCCACTTACCCACCTTTTTTTGCTTTAAATCCCCCAAAGTACCAATTACTAGTTACTACTTACCAAGTCCACCGGGTCTTATTTTTAATATGGCCCGGATTAGTTTTCCCTGGGGCCCTTAATTTCTCTCCACGGCCCTGCAAACAATAGATCAAATTTCATTGGAGTATTTAATTTTTATTTCAGTAGGAGGGGGGGGGGGCTAATGAAAGTATATAAAAACTTACCTAAATACTATAATGTATCAGAAAAATGTTTCTTCTTGTATTAATTATCATACACAAAATATTTATTATAAAACCATTATATTAAATAATAATTTAAAAACGACTCTTCGGCTCTTTCGGACAAACTTATTTAAAACAGCTTCATCTGTTAGCATAGGTAATATGTAAAAAATTTAAATTGACTTAGCCTCTTTTTAAATTTCTGAACTATTTTATTTGAATTTTGAATTTTTGAAAAGTGGATTTTACAGTTTTTATTTGTCCAACAGCTATAACTAGACCTACATTTTTACTTTTTGAGTATTGAGACAGAGGATAAGTGTATCCTAGTAAATTATTACTTTACTAAAAATATTGACTGCTACAATAAACTCAAATTTACAGATTCAGTTCAAAATAGTATTTGTTTTTGTTACAACTTAAAAAATCAGTTTTCGGGCACCTAGCCCAAGGATCAAGAGTCACTTTGCTGGTGCAAAACCCATTTTGTTTCACACAATGACTTCAATTTTGTAGTTTAATTGAACATCTGGTTTCATTTCCAAAATTGTATTTTTAAGTACTGTCGTACGTCGAGAAATTGAAAAGTGAGCAACATTCTGACATTATACCAATATACCATTAAAGTACTTATCATTATTTAAGGGTACCAGGGGCGTTTCCAAGAGATGGGTCAGGTCTGGACCCCCCCCCCCCCATTGATTAACAAAATTTAAAATTCTTAAGGTGCAAATCAATTATTGTATACTTTTTACATGTCAAAAAAATTTGGACCCCCCCCCCTTCCCTTTAAAAATTCCTGGGTACACCCTGAAGGGTACAATAGTAGTAACCACTCATTTTGTTATTTAATTCTAAAGTTTCATTATAAACCTTCAACTTGCTTATACTATTAGTTATTACTTATTATAAACTTGATTTTTTATTTATCATTCAAACCTCAACTAGAATAAATAGTATACTGTTAAAATAATATATGTAAGTTTTATTTTTTTTTCATCAATACAGTAGGTAAGTTAATAAATAATAATTCTAATATTCATTTTATGGTTACCTAAGTTTTGATTTACGTTTACACTATTAAGAACATTTAAATAGATACAAATAATACATATCATTATTTATTTCTATATTCACAGTACCTATTCCCTGTATGCATTCAGTATAGTAAAGTAAGTGTCACATTAGACATGTTAAACTATGCTTTATGTGACACATAAATTTACTATACATATGGACATAATATATTTTGTAGGTAGTATATTGGTGTTATATTGCAAGGGGTAATATAATTGAGGAGGTGTAGACGTTCATCTCATCATGAATTTTTTTAAGCCTAATATATTAATATTGTTCCTCGTGATATCATAATCAAAGCACTATCGCCAGTTGTGGAAATCATTTATTAAATAGGCCACTGAAAATTCCAATACCTACTAAGTATTAGTAATGTATTTACTATTAAATGTTTAGAAATAATGATTTAATTAAAAACATATTTTAAATTTAATGTCAATCTGATCTATGTATACATAAATTGTGGTACCTATATTATATTTTATTTTGTGATTAACTATTTAAGACTTTAGTAAGCCCATATTATTTAATATTTTGATGGGCAGATATTTCATAACCACGCGCCTACCGACCACCCTACCTGTGTGCACAATATGTGAGTACATGCATTTGAAGCTGCAGTTGTAGTCACGGATATTATATACTGTAGTCAAGGTATATAATATGGTGTAATACACCAGCTTGACTGTAGTATAATATACTTGACAGGTATCGACCGCCTTATTAGTGACCCTCAAATGTTTTGAACGCCGCCGAAAGGTACAACTAAAGGTAAAAGCGCCATCTACACATGTGTTATACAAGCACGATGATAATGATGATTGTTCTATGTAAATCGCACCTATATATTATTATATCAGTTACGTTATTTGTTACTAGGAGCGCTTTTACCCCTAGTTGTACCTTTCGGTGGCCTATTAGGATGGGAGAGTTGTGGTGTCGAAACATTTGGGGATCGTTTCTCTACTACCCTCCAACCTAGTCTAGTATATCTTGGTCCCTGGCTGTAGTCTGCATTCATAGGCAGACGCAGTAGTTGCTAAAGGCTCAGTCAAGCACAAAGTGGTCTGCCCGCGCGGACACTGTAAAATAATACAACCGCGCGGACTGTCCACTTTGTGTTTGACTGAGCCTTAAGCAGTTTATTGCAAATATTCAAATGAACTCTAGCGCCATATTCAAAAATAAATATGCAAGATCTATAAGGTAAGAATATCTATTTAAATATTAGGCTTACTTACTCCAAAATATTTGACACAAACTGACTAACTAATATTTGTCTACAAAAAATACAAATCTTCGTAAAATGTCACTAAAATCAATAAATTCAACGTTCCGCTTACAAAAAAAAAATTTTTAAAAATATTAATTAAAAAAAAAACATTGTAAAATCAGTACATTCATCACTTCTCTCAGAATCTAAAAATTATATATTTTTATTTAAATTATATTATGCACATGTATTTTATATATACATACTATTTTGAAGTCAACATTAAATAGACACAAAAATAAAAAATATACTTTTTGCATCAAAAGTACGCCTTTTTACAATAATGTGTGTGTGTGTGTTTTTTTTTCATTTGTGTCTGACATCACCTTTTAGGACAGTAAAAACAGTGCTCGAATTGGGAAAAATTAAGTAGAGGAGCAATCCAACGATTTAAAAACTGCGTTCCATGGTCGCAACACAACCCACATCCTACCTTACATACATATTTTGAATACCACTTTTCAACAACACATTTTGAATTCCAAGTATAGGTTATATATTATATATTTTGATAGTAATATCTACATCTTACATTGTTACAATAGAAAAAAATAATAATAATCTACCTGTATATTCAGTATACTATATAGATAACAAAATTAATAATTATTGTTTTTGATTCAAAAGAGACCACATATTTTGATAAGTATAAAAAAATTTAAAAACATCGAGAAATGATATTTCATTTGGAACACGATTTAAGATAGTTCTATCACACACCAGTATCTGTGCCTGTGATAATATACTTGTATATGATCTATGATCTGTGAACTACTTACTAGGCAGAAAACAGGGTGATATTATAATTAATTATTAAACTATTATCAAAAATAATTTTTGATATGAAATAGTAAAACTCGTTATATAATTAACATCAATTGAAATTCATATTTTAATAAAAATTATTTCGGACATTAGTTTGTACCGTCCATCCGTCCACAAGAAAAAAAAATAGCAAAGTACGCAAAAAAAAATAATAATAGTTGGGGAGCTCCACCCCCCTGCGCAAATCACCCCCCCCCCCTCCCACCGCAATTCGAACACCGAGTAAAATGCTTAGATTTTCTTCAAACCTAACGAGCTGTTTACGGACATTTCTGTTTCCAATTTTTTATTTTAGATTCTGAGCGAAGCGATGATGTATAGATTTTACAATGATGTGTGTTTTTTTTTTTTTGTGTGTGTCTGTCATCACCTTTTAGGGCAGTAAAAGTGCTTGGATTTTCTTCAACAGTCACTTTTCTGATAGGAAAGTGAATCTAGTTGGTACTTTGAGAGGTTAAAAGTCCAAATTTCCCAGTAGTTTTCAAAAGCGACGTGAAAAACAAAAGAAAAAATTAAGAAAAAACGGGAAATTTTACGCAAAATTTGTTTTCGAGAAAATCGATTTTGGTTTATGGTGTAACTCTAAAACAAATAAACGTATATACATGAAATGTTTACTGGTTGTTTATATTTGCAATTGCTATACACGATAATATTTTAAAAATATTTTGATTTGTTTTGAACTGTTTAGGAACATTTTCAGTTTCCAATTTTATTAGTATTTTTTTCTATAGATGTCAATAAAATTTTATTTGTTGAGTAGAAAAGCGTGAAAATTGAATGCAAGACTCCTACTATATTGTTACAATAGCAGTTGAAAAATATTAAAAATACATAGGCACAATTTTTATTTATAAGCATTTAAAGTTCAAATCTTGACAAAATTTATCAAAATTAAAATTTAATAATTATTTTGTAGTTAAACATTTATTAAATGTTCAACTTTTGTAGCTAAGGATTGAAAATTTAAAACAAAGTTCCACGTAAATAAGTAAATATGAAAATTACTTTATTCATAATAATATCATCAAATATACTTGGTAATATCATAGGCTGACCGACCGTTTCCGCTCAGAATCGTTTTTCTTATACAATATATGATATTATATCATTGAATTCAAATTTAACACCATCCATTGCAGTGACCCACTTGTAATCTACTGTACCTTAGAGCGACATCTACTTACCCGCCTTTTTTTTAGTTTATTTTTCTATAAATGTCAATACAATTTTATTCGTTGGGTCAAAAAGCTTCAAATGTAATACGAGGTTCCTGATATATTATGACAACAGTAGTTGAAAAATGTTAAAAATAAATGGGCACAATTTTTATTTTATAAAAATTTAAATTTTGAATTTTCACCAAATTTATCAATATCTTGAAAATGTTGAACTACATATATTATATATAATGTACTTAACCTAACCTTTTTTTGTACACTATAGTTGTTATGCTACGATATAGATTTAGTGCTTATTTGATGATGTTTCAATATCATGAAATAATTGGAGATCTTCTAAAGTGTCGAAATTAGGTTTATATAAATCGAAAAATCGAATCATTCCATTGTGGTTTTCGACCCACCGAGTTTCACACATAGATGTTAATTTAGTCAATTTTGTTTCGGGAATAAATTCTTTAATTTTATTTTTTAACAACTTAGTTCGTCTAGCAGAAACCTTAATGAAATTTCCTACTGATTTAATTGTTCCAATACAATTACGAATGTAATGAATATTCAAAGAATGTCCTAGTGCTAAATTTAAAAAATGTGCGCTATAATGAACGTAAAGGGCGGCAGGGTGTTTTCCACGTATCACAGATTGTACGCCTTTGAAATTTCCACTCATAGATGCTGCGCCGTTATACCCCCCACTGTGCAATAATGTGTACTATAAACATACAAGGTATGTTTCCATGTAACATGCAACATCAATTTGCATGTTGAATTTGCGTTTATGTGATGTCCCTGATACTGCTAATGTCCGGTGTTTGCAACCTAATCATCAACGTTTTAAATCTGTTAATTTCTAACATACCTGCAACTGCAATATAGTGTTTATAACAAAAAGTTATATTTGGGTTACATTGTAAACATAGTTAGAACGTCATATTGAAACAATGAATAAACCTCTGTACTAATAATTGGAATACAAAAATAACAAAATATCTCAACCCATATGCGCGGGTATCGAACTTCGAACAGCGACATACCTATCTAAACGGGACCCTAAATCCTACGCGTTACAACCTATCGGCTGTCCTAATCTTATTATCAATAAGCGAATAATGGACGATATTTAAAGCAAATGGAAATCGGTGATTTTCTGTCTTTACTATCACACGAGTACATTATGTATCATGTATGAGTATGACTAAATAAGTAACTGATTTTTTAACTAAGTTAAGTTACTTTTATTTTCTAATCAACATAATACATGTTGTCTAAAACTGTTTTATGATGTAACACATCAAATAGTATGCATACGGACATTACTCTTATAAATAATTTATTTGATACCCCTTATATATTTAAATATCTATATAGGTAAGTAGGTAGGTAGGTGAGTATATAAAAACGTAAATATTTTAATTAATAAAAAAGGTTTTATTTTATCTGATTAAAATACAATAAAATAATTAATAATTTATTATACAACTCAAGATTGATAAAATATAAGAAGTATATTACATATTTTTATTAAAGACTTAAAGTAGTGAAACAAATACAAATTCATGCTTTAAAATTAGTTATGTATTATTAGTATAATAGATATACACACCACGACTACATAAATAATTAATACAACTTAAAGGTTAATTTCAAACTGTATGACATAAACTAATAATAACTGCAGAATAATTTGATAATTTTGCAATTAAACGTTTATATTTTATATCAACTATATTGACACAATACATATCAGAAATGTTGTTTATATTTACAATGTACATACCAACTATAATCGATGAAATTGGTTTAGTGGTTAGTTCTTTAGGTTCTAAATATTTTTTCACAATTAAAAATGCATCATGGTTCAATGGTCGTACTATTTCTTCTACAAAAACAATAGTTATCTAACAATATAATGCATTTATCTTTTTCATTTGAAGTATTAATGGTTATATTTGAGTAATTTAAAATTAATTTTTGATAAAGTTGGGCGGTTATATCATAGAAAGGATTAGGAATATTTTGTTTTATTTCTTTATTAAAAACATAAGGGACTTCATTATGGCAATGGTTAGTATGTTGGTTGTATATATTTTGTTTTTCTTTTATTCTATTGGATATTTCTTGCAAAGGATATCTTGCACATTTTACAGTTTTTTTAATTTCTTGCAAATAATTTTCATATTGAAAGGAACTAAAATTATCAAGGGGACCATGAATTTTTGTAAACATAGGTAGATGTATAAGACTATGAACATTATATGATATATAATGTTGACCATACAAATCACCATAATCTGTTACAAATTTCCTTAGAAATTTAAGAGCAATTGCATTGTATTCATAACATGTATTTAAACATAGTAAAATTCTTATTGCAAAAACCAGTAATAAAAAGTGTGAGTATAATTTTGTTTTAATTTTTCCTTTAAGTACAATTATACTAAAATAAAAAGCAAAATTCCTCAATTCAGTGGCTTTCCAAAAATGAATATCATCAAGAGATCTGGGTAATCGACAAAATTCTGCAGGAATATTAACTTATGGGTAAAACCAATAGAGTGTATTTTTATAGAAATCAAAACTATTTATAACTATTAATATTTTAAAATAGTATATATTAATAGTTTCGTGAAAAACTGAAACATCGATATTATGTTGCTGGTACGTATTACAAATCACAATAATGTGACAACCCTGTGACATATAATTTATAACATTGTAGGTCTGTACTATCATATAGTACTAGTTATATCGCCGGGATGAGTGTTAAATGTTTGTTTTATTTAAACAGAACAGATACATTGTATACATATTAAAAAGTTATGTTGATTGTACTACGTAAAATGTTTGTTTCTGGGATGTGTTGAAACATCCAGTGCACACTGGGCCTTGTCTTAACATGTACCGACTATTAACACCGAGCCTTTTTAAATTTTCTAAAATTAGTGTTGCCTAATGTCCTGTCGTAGAATAAATATTATTGTGAATCAAGTAATTTATATATAACCTATTTACATGGAACCTTGTTTTACATTTTCAATCCTTAAGCTATACAATTTGATCATTGTATGCAATTTTAACTACAAAATAATTATTAAATTTTGTCAAAATTCCAACCTTAAATGCTTATAAAAAAACATTATGCATATGTATTTTTAACATTTTTCAACTGCCATTTAAGCAATATATCAGGAGCCTTGTATTAAATTTTCACGTCTTTTTACCCAACAAATGAAATTTTATTGCCAATTATAGAAAAAAAACTAAAATAATTGAAAACAAACAATGCCGGAAACAGCTCAAAATAAGTCAAAATATGACCGTGTATAGAAAATGAGAATATAAATATTCAGTGAAATTTTCATGTATCTACTGTTATTTGTTTTTGAATTACAATAAAATAACAAAACCACTACATGAGAAATCGAGTGAATATCCAATATTGTAAAAATATGAATTTCAAACGCTAATAAAAATTTAATTTGATTTGCTTGTAGACATTTTTTTTTTTGATAAAAGTAGACAAACTTTTGGATAATTTTTTATTACATTTTCAAATCTTAGATTTAAAAAGATAAGATTTTTCTGTATTTTGTCAAGATTTGAACTTTAAATGCTTATAAATAAAAACTGTGACTAAAGATTTTTAATATTTTTCAAATGTCATCGTAACAATAGATATAATAGGAGCCTTGTATTAAATTTTTAAGCTTTTTGCCCAACAAATAAAGTTTGATTGACATTCATTGAAAAAATACGAATAAAATTGAAAACTAAAAAAGTTTCTAGACAGTTCAAAACAAATCAAAATGTTTTGAAAATTTTAAAGTGTGTATAGAAAATTCAAATATAAACAATCAGTGACAATTTCATGTATATACGTTCATTTGTTTTACAGTTACACTAAAAAACCAAAATCGATTTTGTGGAAAAACGTTTTTGCATAAAAATTCCCGTTTTTCCTTAATTTTTTCCATATTTGGAATGACCCGTATGGCCGTATATCGCCTTTAACAAACCGATTTTAACAAATATCTTATTTATAAAATAAAATAAAATTCACATTTGTAAATATTTTATTAAACAAAATAATTATTTATTCGTTCATGTTCTAATTTCTAAGTGGAGAGACGTTGTCTCTTTGTCTCCTTTGATGCTTCGCCACTGATATTAGGGTTCTGTGGAATATTTCAAAATTGAAAATTTCACTCTTCTTGAAATATTTTAATGAAATTATGAAAAATATTATATCTTCTGTTAAACGTGTTTGGTTATAGATGATTAGAAATAATATATTGATTACATACTTAGAAATAAAGAGAAACATATTATTTTTGTTGATTTATTATTTTATATTTGTATATTCTATATGTAGTGCTGAAAAATATTCCTAGCATTATTTTGAGAGTAGAAACATTTTTTTTTATGAGTTTTAAAAAAATTGTTGTATGCGGACCGTCAGCGATCTAAAAGATAATGGTTTGAAATAAAGTTGAAGTCAACTTCAACCAGTAAATCCATCTTCTTAATTATTTTTTCTATAAATATCAATAACATTTTATTTGTTGGGTAAAAAAACGTGGAAATTTAATGCAAGGCTCCTGTTATATTGCTACAATATAGTAGTTGAAAATACATATTATATATGCACAATTTTTTTTATAAGCAATTAAAGTTCAAACATTGATTAAATTAATTTTTTTTATTTTGTTTTAATACAAAAACGCATAACTGTAGATACATAAAAATTTCACTGAATGTTTATAGTTTCTATAACTACGCTATAAAATTTTGTCAGTTTTAAATTTTTTTAGTTTTTTTTTACAATGTCAATTTTATTTGTTGTTTAAAAAATAAAAATGCGTGACTAAGGATTGAAAATTTAAAACAAGGCTCCACGCAAACATGTAAATTACTTTATTCATAATAATATCATCAAATATACTTGTTAATATCATAGGCTGACCGACCGTTTTCCTTCAGAATCGTTTTTCTTATACAATGATATCATATAACTGAATTCAAATTTAACACCATCCAGTACAGTGACCCGCTTGTAACCTACTGTACAGCTGAGCGACATCCACTTGCCCACCTTTTTTATTTATATATGGAAATAAAATTTTATTCATTGGGTCAAAAAGCTTGAAAATTGAATACAGGGCTCCTAACTAATTGTTACAATGGCAGTTTAAAATACTTTTTTATAAGCATTTAAGTTCAAATGTTTTCAATTATTCTTGAATTTGGGTAGGTAGTACACGTGCACTTGAGCACATAGCCACATATATATACATGAGCCGCCACTGCCCTAAATTTTAATTTTTGTTGAATTATTTGAAGCTTTTTCTCGTGATAATGTGTAGTGTTGCAAATGAATTTCAAAATATTGTAACTGGTTTGATGTTGATAGCTCAATCTCAACGTGACTATACGTGAGGGTGCTATTCTTCACAAACATCACCTTATAGACTTTTAAGTTTTATTGGTTTTTCAAATTAAGGCAAGTAATGGGTATTTTAATATATACCTAGTTATAACTTATAACTCACTTTTTAATTAAAATTTCAATAAAAGCGTCGCATACCACTGGATGGTACAAAAAGTAATATAACAATTCACACTATTGAATAACTTTATTATACATAAACAAACACAAAATACGAGTCTCTATGGATCGCTTACAAACATACGGGCCTCGCACTACCCGTCTACCGCGGGGCTTTAGATACGTAAATATGATTTTACAAAGTGCTGCCTCGGCTTATTTGCTTCATTGGCCTATTATTACGAATATTATACTGTCTATTATTTTTATCATTTAATTAGTTAACCCATACAACAAAAGCCTAGATCAGGGATTTAGGTGCCATAGATAATAATATTTTTATCTTTATGTTTGATAATTAGGTCAAATGACTCAAATATTAAAGCTAATAACACATACATTTGCTATGTTGCGTATTTGCGTGTGGGTCAGAGAATTAGCTGACAATATATAGTTAGACTTAGAGCTACTATCATCTTTTGAATATTACTTATTATTTATTAACATATAATTTGTAACTGATGAGTGATGAATTAAACTTTATGTAAGTACAAATTATAATATGTCTATTTTTAAAATTTATTTTTAGGTTATCACACGATCAAACAATGTACCGGACCATACATTATATTTAAGATACAGTTTATAGTCGGTCTTATCACGACTAGTTTTACGGCAAGTGTTATTTTTACAAAGATATATAGAAGAATAATAAAAACTATTATAAAGTTCAGTCGTATTGCTACTATACACGAGAACGAGGGGAATTTATATTTGACGTTCTGGCTAAATGACAAGAAATTACCCAGGATAGTAGAAAAACGCGTCATTGTAACTCTAATAATGGATGTGAGTTTTATATATTACATTATATTGTGTATGCTTATTTTATTGATCGTGAAAACTCAAAAGTGGAGCTTTGACAATCAGGCAATTGAAGCCCTGAATATATTAACATTTCTTAAAATATATGTTTTATCATTGATTATAGATATCTATTATTATATAATAGTATTTATAATCAATTGTGTTATTAATAAGTTGTGCTTAACTAATAAGAAATAAAATCAATAGGTATAACAAATTTAAAATTAAGGTTGGTATAGGTATACATATTATTTACACTGGGATTGATTGTGTGCATTATATTAGTGATGATAATAATAATAAATAATAATACTAATTATATTTACATTAAATTAATATAATAATTTAATATTTCTATAAATATTAAGGAGCTAGATAAAACATAAAGAGCAATTAACATAGTTGATAAAATCACTTTCAATCCTCTATACGGCCGGCTTTACATTATAAGGATTAATTTCTGGTTATTGATTGTTAGATTTTGCGTGATAGAAACCATTCTGATTTTCTTAAATTATAGGAATTTGTTAAACACCACTACAGAATGTATCATAAAGTATGCAACAAAAAACTTCGTATTTTATTTCCTGGTTATCTGAAACAAATTTGGAACTTACTAAGGTGTTTCTAGGACTTTTCAAAATAAATATGCAAATGCTACAAGTCACGAGCCTTGATCATAATTTTAGATTTTAAATGTAGCGTGTAAAAATTATCATAACCGAATCGTTTTTCGTATACAGTGATATATCATTCAATTCAAATTTAACACGTCATCCATTACATTGACCCACTCGACACCTACCGTCCTTCTCTGTATACCCACTGGCCCTTTTTTCTAATATCTTTAGTATTACTATTGTTCTATGGTATTACCTTTGTATATAATACTAGCTGATCCCGCGCACTTCATTGCCCGTAAAAAATAACAACTCTTAAAAAAATTGTGATTGTTCAATTCCATTTTGGTGTAACTTCCTGCAGTAAGTGCAACTCAGTCACACCAGTGTTAGGCTTAGGCAATAAGCATTTAATAATTTTAATATATTAAAATATATAAAGCCCCTTAATAGTTAAAACTCTTGTGATTTGCACCTATTTAGTTTTATAAAATAATATAAGTTGGTAATTTTTTTTTTTTTTTAAGGCATTGACTTCAAAGTTATTAGCCGGTGTTACTTTTTTTTCATATTGGAAAAATAGATTGAATTTGTATTACATTACCCTATATTCAATTACATTTTTTTTTTTTTTTTTTATTAGATACGGGGCAACTAGGGTCATTGGGTGTGGGGCTGGAACTGTAGGTTTTTAAATTGGGTAGGTTGGTACACGTGGGTGGGTTGTTTTTGGCAGAATTTCTAATGGGGCACCCGTAGGTTTCTGCCATGCCCCGGGCGGGGGGATGGCGGCACTTGTTCTCCGGACACCGTGACTGCCCGGAGAAAAATGCCGCCCGGTGGCCGGGAATCGAACCCGGACCGGCTGTGCCGAAGTCGACGCGTTGACCACTCGGCCACCTCGTCCCTCAATTACATTTAATTACCTACTTAATTACTATTATATTTGTACATTGTTTTCTTAGATATCTAAAATTATTAAATAAGATGACGCAGTTCTGTTTCGTTCATGAAATTAATTAGTTATTTGAACATCTCGGGAGTGGGTGCAAGTATCTTTTATATAGGCGGTCTTTGGTAGTTGTTCCTGTTTGATGCAAATTTCATTGAACTGGTGACATTCGAGAAGTATGAGCTTTCTTGACCGTAATGAGTGTTCCGCAAGTAGGGCACGAGGGTGGGTCTTCTTTAGCTATGAGGTATCCGTGTGTCATGCGGGTGTGACATATTCGTAGACGGACAAAAGTAATCTCGTCCCTTCTAGACATCTCGTATGGTTGGGGGCTTGGGGTCATGGTATAATATTGTTTGCTTGATTTCTCTGAGCTTGTTATTATTGCAATTTGTCCAGAGGTTTTTTCAATCATCCATATAAGTGGGTTAATAAACTACCTACCTATTACAAAAGTCTCACATAATCTTAGAGACTTAGCTCTTAGGTACCACATTGGTACGAATTAAATTATTAAAAATAAAATAATACCTTGAACAACTAAACAATAGTGCCTATAAAATATGTATAGATATATGTGTATGTATACAATATACATTGTATACTAAATTAAATTAAAAAAAGTTTTAGAACTAATATTTACCTATGCTCTAAAATTATATTTGAATTTTGTTTAGATGGAAAATACAGCTGAAAATATTATGCCAATACCATTTGAGTGTCAAAATGTCGAAGTTAATATGAGTTTGAAGATGACGAATGGCCAATATCCATAAAGCATGTGATGATTACCGATTCGTCGCCACTATAGAATTTAATAAAATTGGATGATAAGAATATGATAGCTGTACATGAAGATATTTAAAAAAAAAAATTGAAATGTTCATCTGTTTTCGAGGTAATTTTTTTTTATAACTTCCGAAGTTCCGAAATGAGGAATCGTTGATACGTGCATGTGTTATAGCAGGTACCATACTGCAATTTCTTCTTCCTCCCATCTGCTTGATGATGATATAACTATACTATAGTTTATAACATATTAATAGTATGTATATATTGTATAATATATTATGTTCTTCGAATAAGCGGCGAGTATCTGTATCTAAGACACCCGCGCTGATGTAGAACAATAAACAAACCCGACAAATCGTCGACACCCAATGTTTTAATCACAGCGACGTTCTCGCGAAAAGTACTAATAAACGACATTAATGCCAGAACAGATTCCCGTTGAATCCGCTCGAATGCAAATAATTTATCCAAATGCGCAGTAACAAGATGTCGCTTATTGACGTATTGATCATTTAAAGCGCGAGCGAGTTCACGTTTTTCGGCTTTTGGTGAAATTTGGTTACAATTGCTAGTAAAAATTCCCATCACAACTGTAACATTATAATTAATAAATCCATTATAAAACAGTATGGCGGTACTTTATTTCCTTTGATATGTACGCTGCTTTCGTTTTAATTTTGGTCTCAGTACGTTCATTTTTTCTTGTAAATTTAATAAATTTGAAAAAAATTTAACTTTAAATTTATCAAATTTTATAAATTCATTTTTATGCAGGTACTTTGAGGACATTAAAAATCCAAAAACAAATAAACAGATCAATGTCCTGGTTGGAGAAATGGAGGATATCGATCAACCCGAAGAAGACTGTTGCAATACTGTTTGGCGACAAAACGCCTGGGAACCTAAAAGAACTTCGCGTAAACAGTCACTCAGGTTTAATACTTGGGAATAACCTTAGACTCTAAACCGACCATAAACACGTCTTGGCCATCCAAAAAAAGACAAAGCAAATCAGGGCTGCACTCTACCCCTTACTTAACTCTCGCAGTAACCTTGTCAGTTCGTCAGAGACTAACCTTACACAAACTGTACATCATACCGAATCTTACATAATATGCCGGGCCAGCTTGGGGCGCTCTCATCTCAAAACGGGACTGGAGCCATCTCTTTAAGAACAATAACAGCGACACCTTGGTTTGTAAGGAACGCAAAAATAAGGGCTAACACATCAAGTCAATCGGTCGTTCCAAGGTCACTTTCAGTGGAAAAGGAAGAGACCTGAAAATATAGTGTAACCACTGTCCTAACCTAAACTCACCTGCTATTCCAAGGAATGGGTAAACCCCACAACTTGTGGAAAACGGGAATAATTCTCCCAACCTTCCTGTCAACAAATTAAGCAAACCAGCCTGGAACCAAGACACCGAAGACACAAGACGACCAGCTAACAATAAGCAGTACGGTATCAAGACTCGTCTCAGCGACCAGCGACCGCTGTACGACATCGCTGCTTCACGGCATTCAAGACCCGTATCGGCGACCGACGACAACAGCACGATACCGTCGTTTCACGACTAAACAAGAACCGTACCAATGACCGACGTTCGCTTTCCGGCATAGCCGTTCCACGGCTTGCAAGGACCGTGACAGACTGCCGAAAGACGTACAGTGTCGCCGTCTCGCAGTGCTAATAGCCACGTCCGCGATGAACCAACGACCAACTAGCAACGATTAGTTAAGCACAACTTATTAATAACACAATTGATTATAAATAATAGATATCTATAATCAATGATAAAACATATATTTTAAGAAATGTTAATATATTCAGGGCTTCAATTGCCTGATTGTCAAAGCTCCACTTTTGAGTTTTCACGATCAATAAAATAAGCATACACAATATAATGTAATATATAAAACTCACATCCATTATTAGAGTTACAATGACGCGTTTTTCTACTATCCTGGGTAATTTCTTGTCATTTAGCCAGAACGTCAAATATAAATTCCCCTCGTTCTCGTGTATAGTAGCAATACGACTGAACTTTATAATAGTTTTTATTATTCTTCTATATATCTTTGTAAAAATAACACTTGCCGTAAAACTAGTCGTGATAAGACCGACTATAAACTGTATCTTAAATATAATGTATGGTCCGGTACATTGTTTGATCGTGTGATAACCTAAAAATAAATTTTAAAAATAGACATATTATAATTTGTACTTACATAAAGTTAATTCATCACTCATCAGTTACAAATTATATGTTAATAAATAATAAGTAATATTCAAAAGATGATAGTAGCTCTAAGTCTAACTATATATTGTCAGCTAATTCTCTGACCCACACGCAAATACGCAACATAGCAAATGTATGTGTTATTAGCTTTAATATTTGAGTCATTTGACCTAATTATCAAACATAAAGATAAAAATATTATTATCTATGGCACCTAAATCCCTGATCTAGGCTTGTTTGTATGGGTTAACTAATTAAATGATAAAAATAATAGACAGTATAATATTCGTAATAATAGGCCAATGAAGCAAATAAGCCGAGGCAGCACTTTGTAAAATCATATTTACGTATCTAAAGCCCCGCGGTAGACGGGTAGTGCGAGGCCCGTATGTTTGTAAGCGATCCATAGAGACTCGTATTTTGTGTTTGTTTATGTATAATAAAGTTATTCAATAGTGTGAATTGTTATATTACTTTTTTGTACCATCCAGTGGTATGCGACGCTTTTATTGAAATTTTAATTAAAAAGTGAGTTATAAGTTATAACTAGGTATATATTAAAATACCCATTACTTGCCTTAATTTGAAAAACCAATAAAACTTAAAAGTCTATAAGGTGATGTTTGTGAAGAATAGCACCCTCACGTATAGTCACGTTGAGATTGAGCTATCAACATCAAACCAGTTACAATATTTTGAAATTCATTTGCAACACTACACATTATCACGAGAAAAAGCTTCAAATAATTCAACAAAAATTAAAATTTAGGGCAGTGGCGGCTCATGTATATATATGTGGCTATGTGCTCAAGTGCACGTGTACTACCTACCCAAATTCAAGAATAATTAAAAATATAAATCATAATAATACAACCAAGTACTACTTACTATTTTACTCACTTATAAGATGTAGAAAACAAATGTCGGTGTAATGTCCTTTTAAAATATAGCTTAAAAAAAATTATTTTGCTCTTGTATATTGAATTGATACCAATTATTTCAATTAAAAGTGTAAGAGGACGTGACATCCGTATATGTTGTCTCCGTCTTACAAGTGCGTAACATAGCAAATTGTACGATCAGCAGAACACGTGTAGCTCCGTTAGTTTAAAAATTAGACCGAATTAACCTCTTATAAAGTCAAAAAAGTAAGATTATTATCTAGGCAACCTCATGAGATTTTTACTCTATTTTAATTTTAACGCGAGTTATGAGTATTTTAAAATTGTAAATTGTGTGAACAGCTAAATACACATAACAAAAGAGCATAGTTATTAAAAATCCCATGAGGTTGACTAAATAATAATCTTACCTTTAGAGGTCAACTATAATAAGAGGTCAACTCGCTCTAATTTTTAAATTAACGTAGCTACACAATATGTTTTGCTAAGCGTAAGTTACGCACTTGTAAAACGGAGACAACACATGCGGGTATCACGTCCTCTTAAGGGGGCTGCTCGTGTGTTCTTAATTAGGCGCAATATATAGGCAATATGCAATTTCGTTGCCGCCGCCCATGGCATTTCTGTTAGTCTTCAATGATGACTAGTCTGAGTGTGATTGTATGTAGGGATCGGTTGAAAATTAGACACATTAATTTTAAGGACTAAAAAAGGTGTACAGAATACTATAGACCTTAGCAACCCCCATAAAAATATCCTGGAACCATCACTGCCTATAATATATACAATAAAGCAGAGTAGTTAACAACTTTTCCTATTGTTTTTTTATTATTTGATAATTTTAGTCTTTGAAATTTGGCCATTTTTAATTTTCTATTATCTTCAAAATAAACCTACGACCACATTCGATTAATTAAATACAAGACTGTGATATGGCTCTCATAAAATAAGTACCTACTGTATTATTATGTAGCTGATAGTTTGTAAATTCAAAATCGGTTATTAATATTTTAATGTTGGAGAGTGTTTATTAATATTATGATATTTAAAAACAGCTATAATGTTATGCGAGGAATATTTGAATAAAAAAAAAACGGGTAAGTGGATGTCACTGCCGTACAGTAGGTTACAAGTGAGTCACTTTAATGGATGGTGTTATATTTGAATTCAATGGTAAAAAGTTGGGCAAGTGGGTGTTGATCTGCTGTACAGTAGGTTACAAGCGAGTCACTGTAATGGATGTTGTTAAATTTGAATTCAATGATATAATATCATTGTAAGAAAAAAGATTCTGAGTGAAGACGGCCAGTCAGCCTATGATATTACTGATATATTATTATAATGATATTGTTGTAAATAAAATAATTTATATTTAACCTATTTATTATATTATTTTTAATTTTTACAAATCTTTAGCTATAAAAGTTGATCATTTTATAAATTTTTCACTACTGAATAATTTGTAAAATTTCAATTTGATATATTTCGTCAACATTTTAACTTTAAATAATTAGTTACAATAAAAATAGTGCCATGTATTAATTTTTTACTTTTTTGGACCCCTACAAATAAAATTTTATTGATATAGAATTATGAACATTATTTATAGAAAAAAAACTAAATTTGTAAATGATTTTTCAGTTAGAAATTCAAAAAAGGTTTTATTTTTGTAGTTTCCCAACTAGTTTTTAGACCTCTTCAAAAAGAAAAAAGCGGGTAAGTGGATGTCGCTCTACTGTAAAGAAGGTTACAAATGAGTCACTTTATATTAGATTGTATTAAACTTGAATTCAATGACATAATATTCGAATGTATACGAAAAACGATTCTGAGCGGAGGCAGTTTGTCAGTCTGGGTATTTTTTTATTGTTATTATTTATTATAGGCTTATATAATTTTATTATTTTAGATGACTCTGAGTGGAGCGACTAGTGAGGGATCAAGTGGTTTTACAATGGTTTTTTTTTTTCAAAGTGCTTCGATTTCAACATAATTTCGTATTTTATCATTTAGTAAATTGGATCAAAATGGTACTTTAGAGTGGTCATTTTTTGATTTTCTCAATAAAGCTACTGGAAAAACCACCGACAAATTACAAAAATCCGGTTGAATTGTGATTTTAATTTCTAACGCTATGTTTATAACGATAGAAACGAATAAAAATAAAAATAACGATTTTAGTTGTAATTTATAATATTAATTCAACTTACAGGATATAATAAAATATCTAGACTGACAAACCGTCTCCGCACTCAATCGTTTTTCATATACAATGATATTACCTATATATCATTGAATTCAAGTTTAATATAATCCATTATACATTGGCCCACTTGTAATCTACTGTACAGCAGAGCGACATGCACTTACCCGCTTTTTTTAATTCATAAATTATATTTACTTTAACTTACAAACAAAAATTTATCATAAATGAATAAAAAAAAAAAGTTTGAAGTCAAAAATTTCAACTGTCTGTAAACATTACAAAAATGATTAAAAGTATTTAGAAAATTATAAATATTATGAATTATGCATTGAAAATTCTTATTATAATATTTGGTGGAAATTTCATGAGGGAATAAAATATAAAAATGTTATCAAACATTTAATGTTGAAACAAAATAACTGCTTGGTTATGATTAAAAAAAATGTTTTCACCAATTATTAACATTTAATAGTATTTAATATTTATGCATATCTATTTTATTTTTTAGTATATATTGTGATTTTTGCACATACTATTTTTTTGTTGATCCAACAACTCAATATTTTCTTTTCTTAAAATTTAATTTTGTTTTGCAGTTTGTTTGTTTTTCTCTTTTTTTTCCACATCATATGTAACATCTTGTGTTGGAACAACAAGTAAGAAAAGACTATCATTTTTAGTGGTTGGCATTGAATAACTATTGAGAAAATCGAAAAATGACCTCTCTAAAGTACCATCTTGATCCAATTTGCTAAAAGAAAATGTACTACATTATGTTGATAGTATACAAAAAAAAAAAAATAAATAAACACCATTGTAAAACAACCAGATCCTCGCACCGCTCAGAATCTAATAAAAATAACGATTTTAGTTTTTTTGTTGTAATTTATAATATTAATTCACCTAAATAAATATAATTATATCATTGAATTAAAATTTAATACAATCTAATATACAGTGACCCACTTGTAACCTAATGTACAGCAGAGAAACTTCTTCTTACCTGTTTTTTTTTTAATTTACCATCAAAATACTATAACAAAAATAAATAAACACTTAAATGTAGCATTTTTTAGTTTTTAGGAATAGCACTTTTGGCCACCTTAAATTGGGGTTTCAGCCCACCGTGCGCGGGCTTTAGTCAGTTGTCGGTCATGGAAACAATCGGTGAGAGGCTGGTAATATACATAATATTAATAATATAATTAATTGATTAAATAGTAAAATGTGATTGTGAGCATAGTTGGAGCCTTAACACACAGACACGCGGTGCATATTACCTATTTACCCGACAACGTAATATAGATTTATGTACAAACGAATGAACTCTACTTTGAACGTTACTATGTTTATAGTTTTTTTTATAGATATTTAAACTTTTCAATTTATGTTGAGAACATTTTTTCCTCAAAATGTTCTTTAAATTGTACTTACCAGTGGTAAGTGACTACTATCACTAATGACAAATATTAAAAGTACAGTTTAGTATTTAAATTTGAAGAAATTTGATGATCAAATGTAGAAACCTTCTCTAAAAATAATAGTAAAAACATACAATGCCCAATACTTAAACAATTATAGTTTTATACCGGGTGCTTCATTTAACATATGGCACTCATTATTCATAAAGTATTTATGTTTTTGAATTTATTATTTGTACATGGTTTCAGGCCATTACAAAACGTTTTTAATAAAAGATTAGATTTTGAAATATTTTTTATCTTTATATTTTTTTTTTTTACTTTTTTGAATTACAACATACTCTTTTAATTTCATCTTTGAAAGGTTAATATTTGACTGAGTATTATTAATACATAAAAATCAAATTTAGAATGAGTAGTTTATAAGTTATGAGTGTTTAAAGTTTTGATGAACGGTATAGACGTATTATAGTGGACCAACATCAATTTGTACTTTTTGAAATAATGAGTGCTCAACGATAAAATAATCACATGGTACTCAACAAATCTTTTAAAACATTTAGACTAATGTTTAGGTATTTAATATACCTAAATTCTATCAACACAGTTTTATTATAATAAGTCTGTATTGATTTATAATTTAGTTGATAGTAATCGATGTTTTTGGCAAAAATTAATTTAACTTACCATAAAAATAAAAAAAATTACCAGTAGTAATATAAATAATTACAATATACCATTAAAAATATAGGCTGTCATGCAGTTTTTGTTCAGAATCATTTTTCAAACATGTTATTATGTATCATTGATTTTAAATTTAAAACTAGCATTACAGTGACCCATGGACTAAGATTAACAGTACTGGAAACAAATCTTTATCATTTGAACAAGATCTGTTACAGAAATTTAACGAGCAATTGTGACGTTTATAACAACAAAATTGAAAAACTTACTGAATAGTCATAGAACAGTGTATGAAGATGATGAAAAAAGACAAATACTAAGAGAAGGCGCCACAGTCTCTCGTTGAATTTTCATAACCATGGATTAATATATTGGATACACAACAAACCTGTGATAAGTGAAGCCTGCACCTTCTCACATTGTGGCAGGACAATTAGCGCTTTATAGGATTAAACCGGGATTCTCCCGGTTAACACAATAATCCTATAAAGCACTGGTAGTCCTGCCGCAACGTGAGAAGCGGCGGACAAAAAAAAACAACACTGGTAAGATGCATTGTTGCGTATCCAGTATATTAATCTGTGTTCATAACAGATGTGGATCTTATCATACACCGTGCACCATTGTTCGTTTCCAGTCCTGTTAATCTTAGTCCGTGCAGTGACCTACTCAATGATAATAAAATCTTACAATACAGCAGTTTTTTTTTTTGATAACTTAAATAAAAATGTAAAACATTTAAAGATTTATCATAAATAGATGCTAGTTTATAATTTAATATTTAAAAATAAATTATACCTGGTAGTTTTTTTATAAAAAAATTATATATTATACTAATTCTCAATTATATTTATTAATATTTTATGGTAATTACAATAATAGTTTAAATAACGGATTTTAGAAATGGATTTTAGGTAGATTTGTACAGTTAACGAAAAAATCATTGTTAACATTATATGCAAGCATTTGTACAAACATTAATTTTTTAAAAATTAACAATAGTATAATTATTAATTTTAAATAATTACATTTAAAAATAAAAAGAAAATAATTAATTTAAATATATATATTTATCAAATAAAAAAAAGTATTTTCAACGAAAAACATGGACATATTTAATACTTAAATAAAGATTGTTTTCTTTAATTTTCAAGGCCTAAATCGCTCCTAAAAAAACCAAGATTACATAAAAACGAGCTGATATGTTATCACTTATATGATCACTCCTATTCGCCAAGATCAAGTTCACCGACATTGATACGTTCCGAAGCGACCACATTAAAGCCAAGTACTTTATTATCTAGTGGCACCATCTTATTCCGTTTTTTGTTTTTACTCTGTAAAAATAAACACTTAATTAAATTCTATAAAAATAAATATAAACCTAAAAAAGTACTCTACAATGCTTCAAATATTTCAGAGTAATACTTTTAACTCAACTACACAGTAAATTAATTTTTAACACCTTTGGCCTTACCCACATAATTCCAGTAAAATTAAATCTTTTATCAAGTAGGCTCTTAAAGTAAATGTAATTGAAATTAACTAACCAAATGTTCAAATTGGACTAATTATCTGTAACCAATGCTGAATACTATGTTCACAATAACAAGTCCAACCACCTAACAAATTCACATCTACCATCTAAAATTATATACATACAGACAAAACTTATTTTAAACAAAAAAAAATATAAGTTTATTTTAATATTAAATAACCTATAAATACGGCGCCAGATATTTATGTACATACATAATTTTATTTAATTCAGATTTCTTAATGATGATTAAAAACAGGGCTTGAAACAAGGTTTTGAAATCGATTTTGAATACCGGTTAAAATCGTTAAAAAACTGAAATCAAAATCAAAACCTCAAAAATACAATACTGGTAATCAATATTGAAATCAAAATCAAAAAAATTGAAAACCAGTATTCAAAATAGTAATTAAAATCGAAAAAAATTAAAACCGGTAATCAATATGAAAAAAAAAAATAAAACCGGTAAAGAATATCGAAACCAAAATCAAGAAATAATAAAACAATAACCAATATCGAAATAAAAATAAAAATTTTTTTTGGTTTAAGCCCTGCTATTTTTATAAAGTTCCTGCGTTTGTTGTTGAGGAGGCGTTTTGCTTTAACGTAGTATAGTAGTACACCTATGACCTAGGTTTGATTAATAGAAATGTAGAACTTAGGAAGGTGCTGTTTTTATTACAAATTATGAAATACAAAATAATTGTCTAAGGTGTATATTAAATATGAGCAAGTGAGCTGACAACAACTAGTCAATAACTTATGCATCTCATTTTACACCTTGTGGCAGAACAAATTAGAGGACCATTTCCAAAAACATATAAACTAGTTTCAAACACAAAAAACAATATTTTATTGGTCGTGGAGTTTGTTTAGAAATAATGATTTTCATATAAGGTATGACATAAAATTAATAGTTATTGGACATGGGTTATACTATTATTTGTTAAATATTAATTTAAAGCTAAATCAAATAACAATATCTTACATAGGTTATAGGTACCTACATAATATTATAGGGTATAATATGTCAACTGCTGTGTTATTTATTTCATATATTGTTTGAAAATAATATAAAAATAAACGTACTTAAAATACAATTGTCAATTCCAACAATCAGATGTGTTGGGAGAGTTATGGATGTGGGCACATAATTAATAAATTACACTGTGCATACAAGTATAGATAATAGATTAATTCAACATGGGTTATACTTATTGTTGAAAATTATTGTTTGTCGTTAATCCACACTAGTGTCCACAAAAACTGATATATTTTATAACTTTGGTTTCAAATTTTAATATAGGTAAAACTGTTATAATTACCTAACATTGTTAAATGTTTTGTATGTGTTTCATAAGTATTGGGGATCTATAGAACTTGCTGACAAAATTACTAGAAATAATATAATGACGTTTTACACGTTATAACACTATAAGCACAGCATTTCCTAATCTAAAATCCAAAAATAAATTCGACGAATAATAATTTTAACTAGGGATGCAGTGCTGTCGTAATGTCATATTGATATAATAATGTTGTACAATAAGTAAATTTAATGTGGTTTGACTGACGGAAGGGGAAGTCACCCAATGGCGAAACCCCGTGGAAAATCGAATAAATTATAAATTTAAAACCAATATTCAAAATCAAAAACGAAAACAAAAATCGGTTTTAAAAATTGAAATCAAAATGGAAAAAACTTAAAATCGTTTATCAATATCAAAAAAATGGTAACCAAAATCAAAATTTATTTTTTCGGTTACAAACCTTGAATTTAAAAATAAACATGTTTCAGAATACCCTAAATAAAATAAAATATATCCATTTTTTCATACTTTAAAGTAAATGCATTTTAACAATACAAACTCTTCTGGAAGAAAGATCTTTCAGAAATGAAACTTAAGTTACAATCAGGTTAAAGACTAGTTCCACAAAAATGACAAATCCTATTAATGAGAGGATTTAAAGAAACTTGGGTCATATTACCAAATATGTATAAAATGAACGACTATTACTTTTATCCCATTGTTATTTAATTTTGGCACACTTTTTAATTTTTCAAGGCAGGGAGAAATTAAATTTTAGGAGACTCTTTAAATAAACACAGGCATAAAATTTAATTTAAATAATGATTTCATACAGAGATGAACTTAGAATAGGAATATTATAAAATCAAAAAACACATACATTTAAATTATTCAAAAGTGTGAGTGGTATAATATATATGAGCACAAATAAAAAAATAACAACTTACTTTCATTTCCACAAAATCAGAACTCCTTTGTTTATTTTGTATTTTTAGGCGTTTGTCAAAGAATTGTTTGCTAAATTCTCGAACTTCTTTATTATCACCCAGATAACTCTGAATGTAGTCCTTTACTTCATACTCAGATTCAACATCTTTTAAAAATGTCACAAATGTTGGTACTAATAACAAATAATGTCAAGTTAAAACAGATTATAATGAAATATGTTAAATTAATACTCACTGTCAATAGTATTTTTATTGAGAGTTGCTAAATGTTTACAACACCACTGGCTAAATTCGTCAGTACAATTATTGTTTTCACCTCTACTTTCAATAGCTTTTTTCATTGCATTTGTTTGCTGTACAGTTTGATTTACAGTTTTTGCTACATTCTTTACATTACTTTTATTATTAACTGTCACAGCAGGTGTTTTATTTGATTTTTGAACCATTGGTTTATCAGTATCTAGAATATAAAATAAATCATATTTTAAATCTAGCAAAGATGAAATCTTTAATTCAATGCTATTTATAAAATTTGAATTTTTTTTTTCAATTAATTAAGTTATAAATAAAAAAAAAATTATAAATATTATTTTTTATTTCTAACAAATTATTAACTTCATCAATCATTCATAATATATAATTTTACAATACAATCGTTTTTTAAGTAAAGCAAATTATTAAATGCAAGTTAACATACTCATTTGATTAGATGATCCCCAAACAGAATTATTAGCCATGGGAATAGACTGAGGAACATTTTTAGTGATTACAGTAGACCAAGACTGCATTTTTACTGCAGATCTTGCTTTTTCTTGTTTCGCCTGTTCAATTGCTACCATAGATATTTCTCGTTCAGTGCGTTCACGTTCTTTTTGTTTCATCAATTGTTCACGTTTTTGTTCTTCAGCTTGAATTTCAGCCATTGACTTTACTTGCACTTGTTTTTTTTTATCTGTAGCAGCCCATGGTGCAGATGCTTCAATACCATTATGTGCCACTGTTTGAGGTTCTTTTTTCTTTTTCTATACAGAACAAAACCAATAAAATGTATTAAAAAAAAGCAAAACACCAATCATATTTCAAGTATTTTTTTTTTTATCCTTGTAATAAGTATTTGCTAAAATTAATTATACTGTTACATTCATTTGATAATTTAATAACTGTAATTCTTAAATTGGAAAAGTGTAATCTGAATATAAAGATAGACATTTTTATCACCTTCAAATTTTCAGGATATAACTTGATAAGAAATAATTATGTAGAATAATTTGTGAACAAACTATCGGAGAGAAGTATTGGTATTTAACTTATGGATGCAGCATCGTATAGAAGTCTGTTAGCTGAACAAAACTAATACTATTGTTAACTACAACACTGTTGCATCTCTTTTCTATATAAATTGTTTAAATTTTAGGTTCTTTATCTTCTGACTCATCTGCACGAGTAAGAACCATTGTCTGTGATAAGAATGCCCTATCTACATGTTTAACTTTAAGTAACACACATAAAATCATACCTAGGGATGTTTTATCAAAAAAAAGTATGGATACTTTTACTTAATATCTAATTGAATCAAAATATCGAAAGAAAGTATCGATATTTACTCATATCGATACAATTTTTTTTATTAGTATTTTATGAATAATGATTCATGTCACATTCAAAAATAGAAATATTGTCAATTATAAAATCATAAAAATTTAACATTAAAACCAACATGTGTCAGGTAAGTCACTTAAGAATAAAAGTTTCTCTAGGTGAGAACTAGATAAATGATTATTTCTAGTTTGATATTTTGTAGCACCGGCTAGATTCGATTCGAAACAAGTATACTTTTTTTAGTCCAAGTAAAGTATCAAAATAAATTGTATCAATACCAAAAATTACTCGTATCGAAAGTAAGTATCAACATCACAGCACATAGTTATGAGTGCTGGGTATTTTTTTTTTTTCATTAAAATATTTTCATATTAATTACTAATTACTAATTAGTAATAACCAAGTGAAATTATTTTACTCTATATTGAAGTTACAAACAAATCAATTAATTTTAAACTGTATGGGATATAGAAATGAACAGAATTTCAACCTTGTAATAAAATCAAAGAATAGAAGTTTAAAATCTCAGATATAATATACTTTACTCCCTCTGTATTTATGTAGTTTTAGTAGAATTACTAAAATTCTACAATGCATAGGGAAGAACTTTATCTGCGTAGTTTTCATTTTGTAGATAGTACTAACTAATAATTTTTAATAATTATAATGTTCTCAAACTGATGAAAAAAAATAAAAACACAACGACACAGATAAAGTTCTTCCCTATGCGTTGTGGAATTTTGGTAATTCTACTATAAATACAGAGAATAAAGTAGTCCCGCATAAAACAGTTTTTGGTATGCTGTAAATGTGTAAAACGGAAACAATACACGTGGGTCCTATTAAGAATAATTATGAAAAAAAAACAAATATGAGTATAGCAATTAGCAACTTACAAGTTTCTAAAAATTAGTTCAATTTTGCATTAAAATAATTATTCTATATTTAAGTTGCAATACCTTTTGTGGCTCAGTAACTATAGGAACAGAACTGGATCTGGAGGTATCTTCTTTTTTTTTATTTTCATCTTCTTTTTTCTTCTGATCATGTTTCTTAGCATCTTCCTTTCGTTTTAAATCATCTTTCTTTTTTTGTTCTTCTTTTTTCTTCTGTTCTTCTTTTTTTTTCAAATCAGATTTTCTAAAATAAAATTATTAAGTAATAGGGTTTTATTTTCTTATAGGTATTGAAATGAATATTAAATTTACAATGTTAAGTTTTTAGTTTATCATAATTTATTATAATGCAATTAATCTAACTTTTTTTTTCTTCTTCTAGAAGTCGTTTTTCCTCTTCTTTCTTTTTTTCTTCCAACAGTCTTTTTTCTTTCTCCTCTTTCATTTTTTTTTCATATTCACGTTTTTTCATTTGTTCCTCTTCTAATTTTCTTTTCTCAATTCTTTTATTTTCTGCATCTTCTTTTAACTTTTTTTCGTGTTCTTTAATTCTACGAGTTTCTTCCTGAAATAATATCATATTATACAAACATAACATAAGTAAATATATTCATATAAGTCAAAGCATAGGCTACTATTATTTAATCTATAGTTCTTAATTTCTATCGCTTATACAATCAAAATATCAAACTATAAGTTTAGAATTATGAAAATTATTAAGTTTCTTCAACGATATCGATATTTCAATTCGATATCGTGAACTTTTTTTCAGAAATTTAGGTATCGATAATCGTAATATATCTATAATCGATGTACATCAAGAAATTAGAAAACTGATTTTTATGCTTAAGCTCTTGAAAAATATATTTCAAAACAATTAATTGTTAATATAATACCCACTAGTTACTACCTATAGTACCCAGTCAATTGAGTATTTGAGTATTGGCATTTATGATATCGGAATATCGATATATCGATACCTACATTTTTATTCGATATCGCGATTTAATATCATACAATTCATAACAATATCGATATTCAAAAATGTATCGTTGAAGAAGCCTAAAAATTATATTGAATTTGTCATAAAGTTTTAATAACATACATTTCTTTACTAAATAATTATCTCATAAGTATAAAATTAATTAAATCAGAATTAAATAAACATGTGAAATAATGTTTTCTAAATTTTGATCACATTATTATGTGGAAACTTAAATTATCACCTTTAACAGCATAATAAAATTTTATAAGGGATATGCAGAATATTAAGTGTTGCTTGTACCAGTTCCGAAAACATTTAAAAATTATTTACATCCAACACAAAATTGACTAACTATTTAATAGATTACAACAACTGTTTACAGTCATGTTTTTAAAATAATTTAGTAAATAGGTTTATCAAGAATACACACCTTCTTTTTTTCTTCTTCCAGTTGAGCTTTTTCAAGTTCTTGTTTTTTTTTTAACTCTTTTTGTAATCTGGACTTTTCTGCTTCTCTTTTTTTAATCTGTTCGTTTTGTTTACTATAAATTAAAACAAATTTGAGAAGTAAATAATAATAATTTTAAGGCATAAATTTGTAAATAACAATCAAATACATTTCTTGTTTTCTAGCTTCTTGACTTCGTCTTGCTTCTTCTTTTATTGTTTCTTCCTACATGCATACATATAAATGAATCAGTAAAATAAGGAAATTATAAAAAAAAATTCAAATCATTAAAATATTTTTTGACAATAAGTTTTTAAATGGAAAACTAAAGGATGTTACTTACAATGGCTTTATGGTCAGCCCCAATAATTTTGGTATACTCTCCAGATCCCCACAAAACACCTGGTGTTTGTTGAGATGTTTCATTGGAAAGCCCGGTTTGCCAACCACTAATTCCGATTGGACCATTCATTTTAGGTTTACTGTCTGGACCCGAAAAATCCATTCCCCATACACTTGTTTCAGATATCTGATGATTAACCTTACATTAATAACAAAAAACTAACCTAAACAATATTAAAATAAACAAATATTTACTTTGAGAGGTTTATCTTGAGGTGCACCCAATTGCCTTAAAAGATCTGATATAGGATTGTTTTCTGGCTGAGCACTACTTGGTCGTATAATATTGGAACTTTGATGGTGGTGACTTGAATTTACTGGCGGTGGTGTGGATGTTTTTAGACCTCCCATACTTTGAACTAGCGAATGGAGAGGGTCAAGTTGTTGTGCCATTGGTTGAGAAGGTGGTACAGAATGAATATGTTTAGGATCAATTTGCTATAATGCATAACAATGTTATTATTTGCTTTTTTTTTTAAATTTATATCTTACATGGTTAAAATGTTGTTGCTGCTGTTGTTGCATATGAGATAACATCACCATTAAATTGTTATTAGGTGGTTGGTTCATGGGGTGTATATTTGGTGTTGGCTGTGGTTGTTGAAGAATGGGAGGTGCAAACATTGGAGGAATTGCTGTGTTTGCTTCTACATTTCGAATATGATGCATGATCAACTAAACGTATACACACATATGTAATATACAATTAAATAAAAAAATTAATTCAAATTAATTATTACCTGTTGTTGTTCAATAGGTGATAGGGTATTCCACCTTTCAGATTGGGATAGTTGATGAACTGCACTTTGAATAGCTAATTCTCTTTGCCTAAGAAATATAAATTTAATATAAATTACAATATATACTTCATAAAGCGCGTCCAGCCTGAGCAGCTTTTGCCGTGCAGCACAAGTCTAACGTGACAAATTTGTTTTCTGCGGCTTTTTAGCTGTGCGGCAAAATTACCTATTGGCCTACTAGGCAGTCTATATCAAAGGTAAGCAGCTCGGCTATGACTGTATAGACGCATTATCGGGAAAGCCGCACAGCATCAGTTTTAATTTTTATAAATTTTTTAATAGTAATATTATTTTTTAAATCACTATAATCAAAAACAAATGTTGTGTCGCCTGGATACGTATTTTCCGCATGTCACGAGGCTGACAAAGGCCATGCAGCTATGCCACACGCAAAAAAGCCACTAAATATGGACGCACATATAGATTAAATTATCTTCCTTGTTTTATAATTTTATAAAACAATGAATAATATTTGAACGGATACAAACTTACTTTTTTTTTTTTATGAAATATACAATCTACACAATCAATCACAATATATATATGTGAGAGAGGGTATAAAACATTATCGGGGTTGCGTGGTTAAGGATCCGCCCATTAGACTCTTTGCTTGAAATTTACATTAAAGGATTGGGTTAGATCTTAAAAAACATATTCTTTCAAGCAAGCAATGAAGGATTTCCTGGGAGTGACGGAATATGTAAATCTTTTATCATTGGTTTAATGTGATTTTTTAATCTAGTATAGGAACGTTTATAGAAAACTGTAAGTAGCTTCTTTCTCTATAGTTATAATGCCAGTCTCCGTAAATGGTGAGGTTAGAAATAAATGATAGATCACTGTAATTCTGCAAAGTTTATTATTTTGGTGCGGTTGTATTTTGTTTTAATTTGATTTTTTTTCTGATCCCCATAGTTGAATAATGTACATCCAAATGGGCTTTAGGAGTGATTTATATATTGTTTTGTTTTTAAGGTAGTAAATTTTTTGTTAGTAGTATTTTAAGTACTACTAACAAAAAGAATGAGCATTAAGTATTAATTGTATTTTCTTAATAAGACTTAAAAAAGTAAGTTTTTTATGGAGGTTTAGATTAAGTGTTGAACAGAGTCAAGAGAAGTATGATTAGTTACGGTTATATTAGAGCAGACCCATGTCTTAAGGTGAATGTTGTGTGAACACTGAACAGATTTAATGAGGTTTAATTGAATTCACCTTTTTATGAATCTTTTAGAAAACATTTTTTAATGAGCCTATAAATTTTCCTAGACAGTAAACTTACTTTAAAAATAATTGCCTATATTGGTATTGTTGCTGTTGCTGTTGAAGAACCAAAGATTCATTCATTGTGTAAGGGCTGTGTGTTGGAGGAGGTTGTACTCCTATTCGGCTACTAATTTTTACTTCATGTTCCTAAAAATATCAAATTTATATAATATAAAACATTGATTATAATCTTTTAATATACAAATTTAATACCGAAAACGGAGTGTCTGAAAATGGTACGTTTCCTTTTAATCGCACAAGATCACCTAAGGAATAAAAATGTTCATCACACGCTCTCTTCACCATTAACATGTTGTCATGGAAATATCCCAAACTATACCATTCTGCCATTTCAGTTGTCAAGAAAGGACCTAAACAATTTAAACTGTTATCATTGAATTAAACTTTATTGCATATTATTTACCTTGAACTTCGCCTTGGGGATCTCTATAATACCATTTGTTGTTAGTAAGAGGAGCAAGTGGAGAATGTGAAGATGGCCCTATTTTAAAGTTATCACTGGTTAATCTAGATACCATTGATTCTGCCTCAGCATCCAATGTATCAATTCGATGATGAGCATTAGCATTTAAACCTAAAACGATTATAGTAGTTCTAAATTAAATTAAAATATTAACTAAACAGTACATGCAAACAATTCAACATTAAAACTAAAACCTAATTCTAGTTTAAAATGATATAGATTGGGTCTAAAATTAAACATCAGCAAATAATGGAACTAAAAATTAATCATCAAATGTATGTAACTAAATTTATTTGTAATAATTATTAGCTCTCTTCTTTTAATTTTGTTATAAATATCATCTGTAAACAAAATACTTACTCGTTGATCGGTGGATAGGGTTAATATTAGTATTATCAATATGACTCCCTATACCAGGCATCTCTCTCAAATTTTTAATATTTTCCATTTTATTAGGTTGACAGTCAGACATAAGCGGAATTGCTGGACTGCTTTTGCTATGAATAACTGGAATATCTGGAATCTGCTGGATTCTTACAGGTTCAGGATGACTAATCATTACTTGTTCATTCTGTATAAATACTTCTTTAGGTATTTGGGAATTTATTTTATGTTGATGTTGTTGTCTCATGGATTTAAAACGTTCAGGGGAAGAAATTACTTCTTCATTATGCGATGGTGAAGTAGATATTGAAGATGATACAACTTCTAAATAATTAAAAACATCAGATTAATTGTTATTTGTTACAATATTATTTGGTATTGATATTAATAATTGAATTTGGATATTCAATACTGTCATCAAGAAAATATTAAAATATAAATATTTTAAATCAATTTAACTTTTTAGTTTAACTTAATTAAGATTTAAGAAATATAATAATTAATATTTGATGGTAAAAAAAAATATATTTAGTTTTAGAAACATAATGATAGCAATAAACTTTAAATTTATTGATAGATGAAGTAATACTCAATATTATTAAAAGCCAAAAGTATTATATCCAACTGGTTACTGTAATATATCCATTTTTTTTTAGTCAAACAAATTGATTGCCAAGCCAGAGGAAAAGAGGAGTGTTTATGAAAAACAATTCAATTTAAACATGCAATTTATTTAAAATCAGCTTCTCAATATTATACATTCAATATAAGCACCTAATTTAAAATTTAAGATATTCCAAATACCTAGGTAGTAAGCAAATTATTAAAGGTTATTAACATAGAAATGTTGATTTTATGAGAACGATGTTGAATATTATGTTCACTATTATAATGAATTAAAATCAAAAAATATTTAAGTTTTCTTATTGTATACTTTTACTTTTTAGTATAAAACAATACTTGTTTATGTGCCACACTTATGACTTTATAACATGTATAATGTATTGTACATTAGGGTTGGCACGAAAAGCCCAGGCTGCTTTTTTGGATAAAATAGAAATTTACTCTCATTTTTTTTTTTTAACTTTTGTTAATTTTCAGAAAAATTGACCTTATAGGTATTATTTATTTTTCCAATTTAAGTATAAAACTGATTTGAAAAAAATTTAATAACTATTTTTTTAATTAGGTATAGTTAAAAGTATAAAATGGAACAAATTATACATCAATGGTTCCTGTAAATATCTAATAATCCAAACAAAAATTAACAACAAAATAACAAATACTAACTAATACTTGGTAATAAAATAATGGATAAGGGAAAAATTAAAAACAGTGCAGCTAATACATGAGAAAATTAAGATTTTTTCAGATAGGTTTTTCAAAAAAAAAAAACTCGATATAAATTCCCCTCATTAATACTTTTACAATAAAACCCCCTTACGTTTTTGGGGTTTATTTGAAAAAACTGGTAGGGTTTTGCCAACCATGATTAGGACAAGCATTGCACCACACTATAATAATTTAGTATTTACAACACACAAACTAAAAATATTGCTTATTTTTAACTCCTTAAAAACAGCTGCTAGCGTTTAATTCTATTTATTGTTACATATATATTAAAACATAGTACACACCTTCTTTTTCTCGGCCATTTAGCTGTTTATCGTCTATAGGTGAGATATTTGAGCTTTCTATATTATTAACACTTGTATCACCATTATCATTATCTTCTTCATATTCTCGCCCCTCCTTAAATTAAAATTAAATTTTGATTACCAATTGTGATTAGAACTTTAAAATGTGTTTAAGCTATCATACTTCTCGTGAAAGTTCATCTCCTATGTTATAGTGGTGTTCTTCTACATAATGATTGTCATGGAAGGCACCAGATGAATCAAAACTTCCACCTTTTTCCCCAGGATTATCAACAGCCCTAAAATATTTATGTTATTTAATAAATTCACACAAAAAAAAACTCAATAATAGGTATTAAGTACCATTCCGGCAAGGTTTCTCCCCAATCAAGTTTTCGACGTTCATGAGTTGTTGCAGTATTTGACCATCTAGATTCACCACGATCCCATCCTTCATCTTCATCATATTTAGATGTTGGCCGTCCGGCAGGCCATCTATCATTATTATAAGAATCTGTACGAGTTCGTCCCCAACGACCATTAGATTCATCAGATTGGCCTTGATGTGCTCCTCCTCTATTTTTCCTCCACCAATTTGATTCATCTCTTCCCCTCCAATCATTTGTATACTCACCATTACGATTCATATTTCTTTCATTCTAAAAAATAGTTTATCTTATACAGTTCAGTTTTTTAGGTTAGTATCAAGCCACACCATTCGTTTTTCAACCAGCATCAATTTCCTAATCCAACTCGGTAGACAGATCAACAGAATATTGCTGTAAGGTATCATTGTGGATAACTATATTCATATCGCTACCACCCAAGACTACGCCTGTTATCATGACTACCGCAAATGTTTTGTGAAACATCACAATGCTATTATCTGAGACTACCAAAATTTGCATACTATCCTATTATCACAGTCTACCTTATTTTTATTAATCATATTTAATTCTTTGATATTTTTTTTAATATGTAGGTATTGTGGGGATGGCCACATTCAAATTTATTATACATAAAAAAAAAAAAAATTTAAATACCCAGGAATCATTTGTAGTATATTTTACATGGTAAACGCCACACGTGGCTTACGTCCACTGAAAACAGTAAAATAATAATAAATAATAATACCTACAAAGAATAATATTATCGTTGTTGTCGACGAACAAAAGCATGAACAAAAATAGTAAATCCACAAATAAAATAATTAATTATGGGGATGACTAATTCAAATTATATAAAAAAAAATGGTATTGTTCAGCTCTTAGATCATATACTATTTGTTTAAGGTTCAGCTATCGTGGTAGTCACGATAACGGAGGTAATCTTGGGTGGTAGTCTTGGATAACAGGGAAATACCATTTTGGTAGTCTTAGAAACCAGGATTGAAATGTTGTCAAAAAACAAGGTAGTCTCGTATAACAGGAAAGCACTAACAATTATAATGTAAAATTACAATATCAAATATAGATATTGTAGTTGTATAAACTAATATACTGTACAGAACTAAGTGGTATAATAAATTGAATTAACATATTAATGTTATCACTTTGCATCTATATTGTAACTATAAGTTAAGTAGTATTGATTTTCAGAAAAGTTAATAACACTTAGTAACCTAAGTCAACTAATAATCAAATACCTATTAGCATAAATTACATAGATTAAAAAAATAATATTTTACCGAGTTAAGTCTTTCAAAAGGTCTGTGTGGACCTCGGTTCATTGGTGAGCCTCCACCTTCTGGGCCTTCTTCATAACCTGGCCGTGTAGTATTATAATAATAACCACCACGACCACCTCGTCCTCTGGCACTTGTACTACCTCCACGAACTTCAATATTAGCAGTACCTCTGCCACCAGTTGTTCGAACAGATGCCCTGATAATGGTATCACTATTTATACCTCGATTCCAAAGTCTCTGAAAACATTAAAATTATAGTTCAGTGTAGATTTATTTTTTTTTTAATAATAACATACAGTTTCTTCTTCAGACATTTGTTGTAAAGACAATGGATTTTGAGGTTTGTCATTATACACCATAGACAGTTCCTTAAGCGATTCTGGTGGAATATTACATGATGAGATATCAAATAAGGCTAACATTTCTTCTCGGCCATAACGATGTTCAGCAAGTTGTGGTTTCGATATGCCTTGAGACATATTTCTTAACCTATTTCGTAAATAGTTACATATGTTAATACTTAATACATTTAAAATAAAATTGAATTATTAACGAATTCCAACAAATCAACAATATAATAACACTCAAATTATTTTAATAATCTAAAATCAGTAGCACAATTATGTGTTAATTTCAATGAAAAATTTTGTTCATATTCAAATTACATTTTACTATTATTAAATTTTGATTAACTTACAAGGGAAGATATAAAACGGTGAATGGTAATTACAGAGATTATTAAGTAAGATTTAGAAAGCATATACAGTTTATAATATATTATTTCTGTTAAGAATGAATCAACATGGATAATGCAATAATGATAAAAGAATATAACAAACAAATATAATATTATAAATACAATTATTCATTATAAAATATGGAATTAACTAGAAAAATTTTAATAAAATATAAACAAGGTAACTGAACATTAAAGCAGAATAATCAAATTTATTTTTTAAAGTTATTGTAGATATTCATAGCTTAAAGAAATTGAAAATATTAGGTATTTAAAAAAAAAAAAGCAAAGCATGTACAGTAAGCAAATAACAATTAATTGTTTGACATAACAAAACAAAAAAAAAGTAAAATATATACTATTATATTAGCATTACTCTAGAAGAAATTAAATTGATGGTTAATACAAATAGTTTAATAAATATATAATTCTTATGGATTTTAATCAGTGAAGGTTTCAATATTTTACCAGTGTATACAACTACTAAGTATGATATAATTTCATAATACTTAAAGATGACAAATACTGAAACTTGAAATATACAAAATGAAGGATCTGAATGTTTGCCAAAGAATTACTATTTCCTACCAATAGCCAACTTGTTTTAACAAAATAAAAATTAATTTGTTACAAATTCTACTGTAAATATCATAGATGGATAATGGAGATAAAACGTTATAGATTTTTTTTATACATGTAGATTAAGTAACTACAATCTAAAGAATTTTTTTAATTTTCATCTTTGAGTACCTATGATAATAGGTATAACTAGAAAGATTTTAATAGGTACCAGAAAGTGTTTGAACACTAGTCAATTTTTATGGTAGGTTTTTTCATAGAATGAATAAGCTAGGTAATACTCAAACAATTAGAAAATCTAGTCTTGGAATGAGGACTTTTGAAGGTAATTAATAATTATATCTAACAGTTTTATAATGAATCAAATTGACACTAATAATATTTTAATAAACTAGCAGATGAAAAATTACTAAGAGAAACGGTGATTGAGAGATTTGTTACATCAAAATAAAAATAAGAGCCACATGCACTACTGTAGAATTTGCACTGAGTAATTAATAAAACATTGAATCATTGACGGCAATCAAAGTGCACAATTGCAAGTGTTGAGAAAATAGGAGAAGATGAAATAAATAAAATAAATAGAAAACATTAAACATAAAACCTAGACGTGCTTACCACTCTGGACCAAACTTTATGGAATCTGTCATGATTTCACCTTTTTTTTTAAAAAAAAAAGTAGTATGAACGCAAAACGCTGGAACAGAAAAAAAGGAGGATTCGAATATTAATTAAGAGTTAAGTAACACCAAACCCACATTAAACCTGTTGATCGTTTTTGACACGGCAATAGAGGCACAATACACTCACACACACGAGTGTATTTTCTAAAATTCGAGTGTGGTGTGTAATTCGAGAACGAGAATATAAATTATACGACGAATGGTCTCCGACAAAAGGAAATTACAATATCACAAGGAAACAACTAGGACACGGTGAACGGCAATAAAAACAATTGTAGGGTTGCCCACAGTAAATTATTAAAATATTTTATTATTATCAAAAACGAAAAACGGAACGTGTATGGGGGGGAGGGGGGCGAGGGATTGAAAAATCAAAAATTTGACCGTCTAACCTTTGGCTGAGTGCGGCAAAAACGGCGACGGCTGCACGGGAAAGACAATCGGCGAGACGGGTTGCGTACAGGACACTCGGGAAAATAGCGCTGATGTCTGATGGACATTCAAGAACTCATGTACAGGTAATGCAGTTGCAGCGGTGGAGAGAGCAGTGGAAAAATAATAATAATACACTACACGCAGCACACATACACGTACATGTATATACATAGAATATCGAGTGACAACAAAGCAAACATAACCTAACAAACGCGCGGCGGTAAGGGTGACGGGACGGACCGACATCCACCGCACGCACTTGCGCTAGCCGCCGCCGCCGAAATCTGTTCCCGTTAATCGACAACCGTTGCAACTTGCGGCCTGCTGCAGTCGGTCATCCGCGAGTCGCGACGGCAGATTATGGGCGCCATCATGGCCGCTGGAGATTCGGGGAGACCGAGTTATTCTTTCCTATGATCCCGGTCTCTAATCGGCGCGTGCCGAGTCTACAAACGACAAGTGACGAGGGCATTGCGACAATTCACAATATTAATGAGTAACGACAATATTATTCGCGCCTTACAGCAGCGGATCCAATTGTCGTCGGTGGTCGGTCTGGAACGACCGTACCTCTTTTTTGTTAGCAAATTATTAATTATAATTATTATTATTATTATCTACACTGCTGTTATTGTCGCAAATTATGCGTGCAAACGGTAAAAATTATACAAGCCGTACCTGAATTAATATAATCCGGAAACGGGACAAACGACAGCGGTATGACTGACGTAGGTGCACGGTGGTCTCGTGTGTAGAGAGGAAAAAAAACGATTTCGTATTCCCTCTGTGCTTAGTGTCAGCGTGTTATGTAAAGAAAATGAAAAGTTCATCCACGTACGAGATGTATAAACTTATATATATATATTATATACACCTATATATAAATTGATACGTTTGTAGATCTATGATGGGACATGATACGCGAACGCGTGTGTGATACGTATAAGGTGCAAATCGTCGGAGAATATCGCGGTTGCTGGTTGGTGAGAACGAAAAGCGGAAGGGACTAAATCATACGACGATGATCCCGTCCTCCAATCGACGCGCGGTCCTTTTGTTTACGTTCTAACAGCTGCTTCTGCTGCTGCTGTTCGTCTGCAGAACAGCTGCTCGTGTAGTCGTATAGATTGCGCCGCGGACCGTCGACGAACCGTAGACCACGGACTAATCCGTGAACCATATTATCATACTATGGTCGAAGCACGATGTAGATAATAATAATAATATTATTATTGTTGTGTACCAACCATAAACTAATGGACAGCGAATAGAGAGAGAGGTCAGGGGTACGATATAGAGTAAAAGAGAAAAGAGAACGTGGGGGAAATATGGTATTAGTTTTATACTTCAATGATTACCCTCTTTATGTTTTTTCTCTCTTTTCTCTCATCGTTCTTTCTTCTTTTCTTCTCTTATATGATTCCCGTGCATCGATGGCGGTTATACGTCTATGTTACCAACCCACAATTATTACTCCGTGATAAAGTAAACACGGCGAGCTGATAATCGTATTTCGTGGTTTTATCTTTTGAGGTTAACTCGAAGTTCGAAAACTACTCGTCCTCACTCATCACGTCTTGAGTCTTCACGGCTATCGCATTTTACATCGAACACTCCGCGACTAAGCAGTAAGCATCCGTTTCCACTATTATTGTTTCATAAGTAATAAACTAATTGGTGCAGTTCGTGTGTTTAGGTTTTTTTGATTTTCAGACTTCGTTCCACAGAAGCGGTGATACACAATGGCTTTGCCAAAACAGAGTAAGTTCTACCCAAATGGCTATGACTTATTAAATGAAGATTTTGTTATCCATCATACAACTTTAAAATCTGTCTGTAGGGAAACAGTCCAAACGTTTGAAATGCAGGACCAAGTACAAGGTTGCCAAGAAAGTACGAGAGCACAATCGAAAACTCAAAAGAGTTGCAAAGAAAAATCCAAAAAAAAGTGAGTTCCAGGTCAAATAAATAATATTATAACATACTTATAGGGGTTGTCAGATTTTGAAATTACCAAACGCGGACATTAAATTGAAAACTCTTTTTCAAAAACAATTTTTTTTTGCGTATGAAAATAAATAGGTAATAATATATCCTTTTTTTATTTAAATATTTATGAGCCAATACAATTTTTTTACATTAACTTACTACCATTGTTATTACTTACTACTACTTCTTACCTACTAATATTGATACTTTTCATTTAAATGAATTTTTTAAATAACCTATTATTCTTATTTTTTCATTAAATTCTTTACAAGTTAAATAATTTTACACACCATTAGATCTCGTTGAGTATGTTCATTCATCCTTCCACTAACACAATAAGATAATCATATAATGATACAGTGGACAATATTATTCTATGTTTTATTTTTGAATAATACAGTACCTATTAAAGTTTATTTTCTCTCAGCTTCTATTGACCGGGACGAATGGCAACACTACGAATAGGTACATGATATTTTGTGGCTCGCGTTAGCTATTTCTGAGACCTTGATTTAAATGCTGCTTATTTTAGCGTTGTGTATTACCTAGTGGCTATCTGTAACTTTTAGCAAATAGTACAGTATTTTCTTTCTTTGACATAAATGCATTTTAGGTCCCTTTTTGTTTTAAACTTAAAGCATAATATACTTACTTGTTTTTAACTTTTTACAATATATTTAGTAGGTACCTACATGTCTATTATTTTTATACTTTGTTAAAATGGTTCAATGTTAATGCAGTTAATTTATACATGTTTAATTTTATTTATTTATATGTAGAGACAAAAAATAGTATGATTATTGCTCCAAACATGTGTCCATTCAAAGAAGAAATCATTGAGCAACTTAATGAAGCTAAAAGAAAAGAGCGAGAAATACGTTTGTCCAATTTTAATTCAATGGAAACACAATCTGAAGAAGACATTAAAAAGAGTACTGAATCAAAATTGCCTTTTAAACAAAAATGGCTTTTAAAAGAAACTAGATCAGATCGATATATTGAACACAGTTATAAAAATGTAAAACTTGTTATATAAATTCCAATTAACTATACTGTATAGTTAACTAATACCCATGAATAAATTTATGTCTGTTTCAGATAATTTCAATGTGTGATGTAGTTTTAGAAGTTTTGGATATTCGTGATCCATTAGCTACTCGTTCTAAGGAAATAGACGATTATTTAACAGCCAATCCAGATAAAAAACGTATTATTTTGTTAAATAAAATTGATTTAGTGCCTAAATCAATAGTAACTGATTGGGTAGAATATTTTAGCAAGATAGCACCAACAGTGCCTTTCAGATCCAGTCGTGAAGTACGAAATACACCAAAAACTAGTGCAAAAGATCCAAATTTTATAACAAGAATAAAAAAAAAAGTAGCCAATAGATGTTTTGGTGAATCTATTGTATTGAACTATTTACAGACTTGTATAGACGCACCAATCTTAGGTATTACAGTTGGGGTTGTTGGTATGCCCAAAGTGGGAAAATCTTGTGTTGTAGATACCATTAAATGGAAATATACAATTGTTGATGAACCTGTTCCATCAAAAAAGAATCAGTGAGTTAATAATTAATTTTTTACTAGTAATAGAAATTAATGGTAGTATGTTTACAGATCAGTAGGAGTATATCCTTTCAATAATATAAAAATTGAATTATTACCATGGAAATGTACTGGAGCTAGTACTATATTGGAGAAGCCCAGTGATAATCGTTTATTATTAAGACAGGCATTACAAGTAAACCTTCAAAATGTAGTCCCAACCAAGATATGTGCTTTAATATTACCTTTCATTAAAAAAAATCAGGTTTGTGAATATAAATCAATTTGTCTATAACTGATTTCTGTTTTATGGACATTTTTTTTTATTTAGTTAAAGTTATTGTATGACATGACTGTAGAAAATACTGAAGATTATACACACATACTTGAAATGAAAGCAAAACGACATAGCTTAATAAATAGACAAGGAAAACCAGACCAACTTAATGCAGCCAAATCTTTCATGAAAGATTTAAAAGAGTAAGTGTTATTCTTAATTTGAATTAAAAAATGTTCCTAATTTCTTTGAAATTTAATGAAAATCAACAATATTTTATAAGTTTAATAAGATTTTCCTATTAAAAATAACCTAGTACCTTAAGGTGGGTTTATATTGAAGCCTAAACTCGAATGAATGCAAGCAAATTCTACCCAACAAACTAATGTAAATGGTCCAGCCTAACACAAACAAATTCACTCGTTCACGTTTGGAAACGATCGTTCCAAAGACAGTCTGATCGAAGCATTTGAATTTGTGAGGTAGTATTCGCTTCATTCATTCGTGTTCGTGCTCTTATGTAAACCCACTTTAAAACAAATATCTTTAGTATTTGACCTATTATTTTTCTTTGATTTAAAACTAAGATAAATTCATAGTAAATGGTCAGTTAAAATGAAAAAATAATTACAATACAGTGTCACTAAAAACGCGCTTACACCATAGATATAACAATAACAAACTAACCGGTATGTAATCGTTATATGTATTTGATACATTTTTTTATTATTTCTTTATTTATTAGATTAGGCATTAATATTAGACCATTAATATCTTTTAAAAAAAAATTAAATCTAAATAATCTAGTAACTATATTTAAAAAATAAAATTACATATAGTTTAATTTAATCTTCTGCATATCTTTTCATTTTACCTAATATTTACTGTTTATGAATTTCTAACATTTATCCCATCTGAATAGAGGACACAATTTTGACTAAAGAAACGTTGTTTTATATAAAAAAAATTAAATTACAAGTGCATTACAAAGTAATCTCAATACATAATATAGATTCATGAAAGTGTAAAAACATTTTGAAGTATTATATTTTTCTTGAATGCAGGGGATCTGGAACAAATTTTTAAGAATAGTTTATTTTAAGCTATTGCATAGCTTTCATTGCGGGCCTGGCATGGTGATTAAAAAATGTTATTATTTTTGTTATTTACGGTCTAACCAGTTGCTATGCAAAAAAAAGTCTCAAATAAAATATTTCCGTACGGTGTTTATCTAATTTATTGTCCATTATCAACAAAAAAAATTCAATTTGCCATTTTCTTTTTGGTTGTCGCGCTCAAAAAGTGTAACTTGAATTATTATCATACAAAAATATATAGTTATAATTACATGATACATGGCTACAAAATTGCTATGTAATAGCTTTACCGCGGCAGTTCCAGAGTGTTTTCTTGAAAATCTCACAGTCTTATTAACTTGTAATTTCATATCGTTATGGCTATAAAATTAATCCTTGTGTGTTATTTTTAATTATTAGAATATATTAATGTTAAAAGATTTGATGATTCCTATTGTAAATTATAATTATAAAAGTCAATAGGTAATTAAAAAAAGCATAATTTTTAATCAGTAAACCAATAAACTGCGTACAGATACAATTTGTACTTAGTTACATTTCATAGTTTTAGCTATGCCTCGCACAACCTCCAGTATTTAATAATATATATTTTTTTTAGCGGAACATTACTGTACTACACGCGGCCACCTGTTAAAGAAGTCTCAGGAACAGCAATGTCTATAGACCAAGAAACAAAATTCAATGTTGAAGATATGAGCACAAAAATTAGCAAAGGTCTATCTCATTGTAGAGATAGAGCTAGAACTCTTTATTTTGATATGACCGATTCATAATGGTAATTGTTAAAACAATTTTTTCATTTTTTGTTATTTTATTATCAATATTTTCAAAATATACATATATATTTTAATAAAGTAACAAATATCTAGACATTTCTTAATTATTTATAAAATTAAACTACATTCATGAGTGGAATATTGTCTCCTATGTTTCTTATTATCAATGGAAATTGTATTCTATCGGTTGCTGGTTATTAGCCATAATTAATTATTTTATAATAATATATTCATCAGTCTTATAGCTATTTAATATTCTTATTGAGTTATTGAAATATTTAAATTAAATCATCATTGATGTTTATTAAAAAAAAAACAACAACAATCTACAATTTTTCAACTAGATTTAACAATATAAAACAAGTTCCATAGGACCTACAATTTGCAATTAACATACAAGTCAATATTCATAATAAAGTCAAATAATATTAAATGGTAAAATAAATGTTGGCACAACAATGTGTAAATAGGTGGTTATTTTTATAAAAATACTTATGACTACTCTTAACTATTCTTAATATTTTAATGTTCACTACACGTCATTGGTTCAAAATATCTACATTAGTTAAACATAATATTTAATAAAACTAATAAAATGAAAATAATCTATGTTCATACTTCATAGTTACTATACTGTATATAGTGTACATTCATATTGTAAATATTTTCTTAAAACTAAAATGTATGACATTTAATTTGACAAAAATTAAAAGTGATAACTAATGAATGAATATTATATTCTAAATAGTGTCTATTTTATACTAACATTGCCCAATTTCTGCACGTTTTACAACATTAAGGCCGCTTATTATGAATATTGTTATGATACAAATGTGACCAATAAGACATATGATACCAAACGTTTTATACATTTTGAATCCATTCGCGGCTGCTGCAATGTTTAGCACAATCACACTGATGATTAAACATATGCAGTTAAAAAATAAATCATTGGTTTCCATCAAAATAGGTCCACCGTTCATGGAAATCGGCATAAGACTTTTGATAAACCACGGCAAGCCCAAGCATAACAGTATATCCAATGTGTTGGCACCTAACGCGTTGCTGATGCTCATCGATCCCTCGCCTAGTGCATTAAGTATAACATTAAAACAATGACGAATACATAATACTAATATGACTATATAATTTGATGTCGTAAGTCTTACCGTTTCGGGCATTTATTATACCCGAAGTGGCTTCGGGTATACTGCCACCAGCTGCCAAAACCGCTATGCCCATCACAATGTCGCTAATATGAAATGTGTCTCCTGTGTATATAAACAATAGAAAGAGAACGGTAAATTATTATTACTGCAACCAAAATAGTCAATACAATAATAATATAATAACTGTCCAGTGGCGTAATTTGGGGGGGGGGTATGTCCATGTGTCCACAATGTCACGGGATACCTACGACACTCAAAACCCCTCTCCGTAATTACAACACTGTCACTAACTCTATGTACTCACCGCATATCGACAACATCCAAGACACTATGTACGAACTGATGCCTATCCAAATTATGCACATGATGAACGTGAACGGGTACACCTTACGCCTTGTCCGACAATCCGGTACTGTTACCGACAACATGAATGCTACTGGTAAGGAAAATGCCCACCACATGATGGGCAATACACCTGTGGGTACTTTCCATATGGGGGAGACTGCAAATTTACGTTTAAATATTATGTTTATTGTAGATATACCCATTATTACTTATATGTTGGGGTACCTAACTACCTTTAAAAACCCACAGATTACGATTTACGGTCAGTGTTATTCAGGGGCGTCATTTCAAAATGTTTAGGGGAATAAGTGGCCCAGGGCTCGGAACTTAATGCACTTAAAAAGTACTAAATATACATGCATTTATGCCCTTAAAAAGTACAAAATATATGCACTTATTTTTGTTTTTATTCACAATTTTCGTAAATACAAATATTTTTATATTTTTAATTTTTACTAAATATTTGTTAATAAAAATGGGAAATTGTACGTCAACTAGGGATTTTTAAAACACAATAACTTATATTACAGAAAACTCAAAAAAAATATTCATTATAATGTATTTATTTTTTTATTTCCAAACTTTAAAATTGTATTGTAAACTCATCATCAAATATGCGCTCTAAAAATAAATGGTAGATTTAAGAAATGCTCTTAAAATCATAAAATCACTTGAATAATATGTAAAAATATGCACTATTAACTTTTAATAATTTTTTTCGTTTTGTCATGGAAATAATGTCAAACTTACTTAGCAATAAATCTAATAGGCAATAGCCCAAAAGAAACATGCAAATGAAACTACTTCCAAGCTCTATAAAAAACATAAAAATAATTTATTCCTGTAGCCATTATAGTGCCATACTAGTTAAATATTCCGAGTATCTATATATTTTCAAAAACTTTTTTTAATATTTTGTATTTAAAAATATGTAAGATACTAATCCGTGAAGACACTACCCATTTATAACTATATATAATATAATATGTTACGGTAAAAGCATGAATATCGGCGGAACTTATAAGTCTGATGTTGGTCAATGTACGAAATTATTTTTTATTTGTGTAGACTTAGCTACAGTGACTTCTCAAGTTGCACAATACATTTTTTCATCAGTCAATAGTTCAATAATGTAAGTAGTAGGTAGGTAACCCATATTAAATAAACAGTTTTTTTTCAATTCATTGATTGGTTCATGTGTGTGAATAATATAATAATATACAATGTGTCCCGTGAAGAAGTGGCCGGCCGACCGGCCACCGGCGACTTATGATAGTTCCTTAAGTTATAAAAAAAACCCCTTTAATGGGTGGGTCTAACTTTCTTATTATTTTAGTTTAGAGGACGTCACACCCGCATGTGTTGTCTCCGTTTTACAAACGTACAACATAGCAAAAACTGTTTTTCGTGGGACAATTTTCTCGCATCATATTTGTTGTAGAACTACCAAATTTTCTCAACATGTTAAGAAGAACTTTATCTGTGCAACAGCGTTTTTTTAATAGCAATATCCAATCATTTTTTACAAGCAAATGAAAATAAACGAAATGTTTAGAAGTAAATAACTTTTATTGTATTTATGTTATCTAAAATATATAAGCACGCTGTTGCATAGATAATTTTCTCCCCTATATGTTCAGACATTTTGGAGCCACTACTACAAATACAGAAAGATAAAAGTTGATATAAAGAAGACGGAGACAATACAATACACATGCGGGTGTGACGTCCTCTTAAGGACAGTTCAAATTTTTTTTAAACAAAAACCGAACCTACCGTACATTTGCTGATCTGTATCTTGAAAACTTTTCAATTTTATATCGTATTTTTTTTTTATTTTGATGCTATTTTACTGTGCTATCAACTAACATAATAATATACAATAAAACCAGAAATGTACAAATTATTTGTATTCAATAAAAAAAGTAGAATTCTGTAGATTAATAAAATTTAAAAAAAAACTTTAGTAAATAGGACGTTCTTTGGAGTTATACACGATTTCCTTATAAAAATGCTGATTTTTGCCAACTATTTTTTTACTTATTTAATTTAATAAAAATAATTTGTACATTTTTGGTTGAATTGTATGTGTTAGTTTTGTAAAATTTGGGTTATAAAAGTGATTATCAATTTCAATAACAAATCTTTAAAATATAAAGAGCATCCGTGAAATGCAAATGCATATACCCTTGAAATCAGAAAATCGCAAATGATGCCCCTGTTTATAATTTGACTAGACTAAATAATTTATTTAATCTTGGGTTTACCCCGCGTAATATGATGATGTCACCGTTATTATAAATAATAATAATATTAATAATTACTCGGTTCTTCGTCGTCCATTATTTCATTGGGATTTTTGCTTGTCTGGCACTTTTTTGGCGCTGGAGGCGGTACATACTCCGTGAAGTAGAATGAACGGTAAACGCCGTAACCAATGTCAAAAGCCGGTGGTTTCATCGAGTTTGTAGCTATATAATATTCAAAAATAGGTATACAAATGAGTCCTAAAGGGTGTAGTCTGCATAACACCAAAACTTGAAGTAGCTCTGTTGTATAGATTAGTTGGGTACTGAATTGAAGACTTATTATTATTATTATTATTATTAATAGTAGCATTGATTATAAATATTAGTATTTAATATTTATAATAAATGATAGTACTTAGGTAGGTAAAAAAGTTAACCTACTATAGTTAACAATATTATTAATTTAGGTACATTAAAAATAGATGATAAGAATATTACAGCTTTCTTCAAATTTTGATTTATTTAGCTTATGCGCATGCACATTGTTCTCGTTATTCAAAGCTTATTAGTTATTCAATTGTTTAATCTTTTGACCAACCCGTTCCATATTGACATGCTTTTGCACCATTTTCAGGCAATGAAATGCTTCGACATTCATTCGAAGTAAATTTCCCATAAAACAATGCATTGATTAACAGCCGTTGAACATAATCAAAAACTATAGCCCCTGTAACAATGAATAGGTATGTTGCTAGGTACCTATACGCTATACTTACCTATTAACACTAACTTTATACAGGAAGTAGATATAGGAATCAGAAGTTATTTTATTAATTTGTTTCTATGTGCGCCTGTACCTATATATAACGTGTTTCTGTTCGAACTCAAGAATCAAGACATTACGTTGTATAAGTTTTATTTTAGAATTTACTACCGTAAAAATGGGGTAACTTTGATAATTTTTTGCTGTTTTATGACAATTATACTTTTTATTTTATCGAAAACTTCTTTAGTATTAACGATAAAATTCTCAAAATTACAGCTAGCTATGATCAATATTTTAACGTTTTAATTTTTAAATTTCTGATGATATCTTTTGAGATATCAATCTTTTTAATATGCTATCAAAGTTACACAACGTAGTGGGCAACTTTGATACCTAATTTTCTTAATGTGATATCAAAGTAACACCATTTTATTAAAAAAAAATTAAATCATCATAGTACTCTGGTATATATCAATATCTGGTATCAAAGTTACCCCGCGAAATCTAAGTTATCCCATTCTACGGTAATTACTAATTAAGTAAGTAACTAGGTACCTGTAAGTTGTAAAATATACTTATACATTTATGTTCAAAAAAATTAAATTAAAAAGTGGTTAAATGAGGAGATCCTATATTATGCCTATTGGGTATTGTCTATACGAGTATACGATTAGGTATACCTACTATATTTGTCTTTATCTCTGATTGAATAGGTATAGTGGGATCGTGGACCTCTATATAATGTCTGGTGGTATATTGTATAGATTATTAGACGGTTTAAACCAAACCATACAAACGTGATGTTTACATTATCATTTATCAAAAGCGGAAGATTCATTCAATTCATAGGCTAAAAAATTAAGCGCAGATTCAAATCCAGCCATCTATAATATGCATTTGTATAACCAATGGTATAGTTTACAGGGTCATTCATCAAGTATGCTCAACCCCCATTTTTCCTTTAATGGTAAATGTTTTAAAATTATGATTTTTAGAATTTTTAATTTTGAAATACACTTAAAGATCGATCTGAATTAAAATTTGAATTATGATCATAATTTAAAATTTTTGAAGTTGTTTATACCACTTAAAAAGTGTCCCGTGGTATTCCAACCTTCGTTTTTCAATTATTGTAAACCCTCATTTTTTACTATAAATTAATTAGTGGTTTATTGTTTTGATAATTTACCTACCCAAAATAAGCAAGTAGGTATAGTTTTTCAGTTATCTACTAAAATATTTATACTAAGTATAATAGACCCCAAAAATGGTTTTATTAAAATATAATATGTTATATTGGATCTAGTATTTATTAAATATCCTTGGGGCGTTTTTACAAATTATAAAATTTGTTGGTAGATTATTTATACATTAATTGCAATAATTTTAAATTTAATAATATCACTGAATATAGAAGAATCACTAAATTAAAAAAATATCACTAAAATTATTACATTTCTAACCAAAATTAACCTCATAAATACATTTTAACATTGTACAAATCTTGCTTCGTATTTTTAAGACCAATACAATTTGTAATTAATTTTCGTTTTGTTTTTTTTTTCCTCTAACTTAACTTTTATCTCTTTTACACTGTAATTTTACACTAGGCTAATGCCCGGTGATGTTAAAGCCTTATTTCTAATAAAAAAAAAAAAAATAATAATAATTTTCAAATCACCATAGCTCCCATAATATATCCAAACCACATTATCATAAACATATTATTATCTTTGATACACAAAGTTAAATAACTCAAAAACTACTCGTTCAAATATTGATTTAGATATGTCGTCATTTTCAAAAAAAAAATGTTTTGCTGAATAATTTACAATGGAAAACGGGATTTCTTATTTGAAAAATAGTAGTTTGTATTTATACAGTCCACAGAATACTCCTTTAGTATTACAACAATTCTCAAAAATTTTAAAATATGGTCTTTATGTTTATTTAAAAATTCCAAAAATCAGATTTAGAATAACTGCGTCATTGAAGAAAATAAAGGGTTGAGCTACTGTTTCAATGTATTGCCCTGTAAATTACCCATAGTGAGTTACGAACGTCCAACGACGCGTGTCTTAAGTAATCTATATAATCACATGACATATTATTATAACTAAAAATGATATTATAATATTCAGATTTATATAATTTCTCATATTATATTACTCTAGACACCACGGATATTTTTTACAACCGTTATTAAATTACAATAATAACTTGACAAGTAATTTACTATAAACAATATTATATTATTAATATTGAGTATATATTACTAAGAGACGCTAAGCCGGGCTAAGGTATAGCCGTATAGGTAATGGATAATAAGTAAAACACTAAAACCTAACTCCTTAGAGAGTAAGACCCGATTACAAAAGTTATTGATATTGCACTAGATTAACTCAAGGATTGGCAAACCATCCGCTATTCACGACTCACGTCAACGCAGCCCGTGAATTCAGAGGCGAACTGGGAGTATATCAGCCCAGGCGGAGATGAAAATAAGTCAATAAGTAGATATCAAGTTATCAAGAGCTAATAATAGCAAAATATATAGGCACTCATTGCCAACGCATACTAAGCTGATAACTGAGTGATATAAGATATAAAACTATAGAAGATATCATAATCATATTATATGATTATAGCGGATACGAAACTAAAATAATAGACTGCATGACAGGTGACAGACACCTGTATTCACCATAATATCACAAATGTATAATTTAAATTTAGAGCCCCTAAATTGACCGGCCCAGGTGAACTTCTCCGCCTTTCCTCCATGGCCAGTCCACCCCTGCCCATGATTTATGTGATGAAATACATACATAAAACTGTTTATATTTAAAATACAAAGTGCCTTCATCGAGCAAAAATCCACTAAATTGTAATTGGCCAAAAAAAATTGTTTTATACTTTTTCACCCTCCGTTAAAAAGTTATAATAATAATAATAATTAATTGTTTGATTTTTTTTTCAGAAACTGATTGAAACAATTAACAGATATTATCAATAAAATACCTTTTTTTTAAGTTGTATTCAAATTGTTAGTAAAAAGGAAAAGAATTTTGTAAATACTTAATAAATTGACGATCTACCTTTTTCGCGATAATCGAGTTTCAATAGTTCAAAAATATCCGTCATTTCAAACGACTACGAATTTACTAATTTCACTAAAATAAAATAAAAATGAAAAATTACTACAGTATTACACTACCGCGGACCCCCTAACCACAACACACGGACCACCAATTGGGAACCACTGAACTAATACATAGGTATATGGCACTGCGTGCCACGCTGAAAGAAGCTAGACGGTAAGTGACTTAAGTTTAACATTTGGTCTCTAGATATTATTTAAGTTTTTAATTTGGCCAACAGCCAATAGGCCATTGAAATTTTAGTTTAGTATCTATCTAGTTTACATAATAACTTAATAAAAAATGACTATTAGAACTGTATGCACAAAAATCATCCATAACACTATTATAACCACTGACTTTTCAATCAAATTAAATAAATCAATTGAGGTACAAGGGTATATTAAGGGGACGCTACACGACCATGTGTTGTATTCGTCTTACAAGTGCGTTGTAGGTAACATAGCAAATTTACGATCAGGAGAACGCGTTTAGCACCGTCGATTTTAAAATTAGAGTGAATCGACCTATTATGAAACTTGATGGAAAGTACATTATTCGTGTTTATATGTGGGTTTTTTACGATAGTTCAATTTTTTAGTAAGTTATACGTATATAATAGAGTGTAAATTAAAAATGCTTATAACTCACTTAAAAACTGAATTATTGTAAAAAATCCACACATACAAACATGGATAATGTTCTTACCATCAAGTTTCGTAATCGGTTAATTCACTCTAATTTTTAAACCAACTGAGTTAAACATGATCTGCTGTAGAGCGTAAATTTGGTATGTTATGAATTTGTAAGACGTAGACAATTGCAAATATCTGTGTAGCGCGTCCCTCTTAAGGGCCAATAGCTGTACTATTCAAGTTAGATTTACTATATGAAGCATTAAAATCAGTATTACTATACAATAAAATACGTGTTATAATTATTATATTATAATATAAATTTAAATTTATTTTACTTATTTACATTTTACAAATTACAAGGTCATAAATTGTTTGTTTACTTTGTTGTGAAAACATGTAACGACCTACCTATTCGGACAGGCTTAGTTATAAAAAACAAATAAAAAAAAAAATAATTATTATTTATATTAATTTCCTATATGGATGACACGTAGATATTTTCATTGGCACATACTTACATAGTTTAGATTGTATCACAATAACATCGTCTTATTAATTATTATCACACACCTAATATTCAAATGTAAACTAGTTTATTTTTCCGAGAAAATGTTTAAAAAGATATTTATTTGTACAATCATTAATTTTATTATTGATACAAGTTGTTGAATATTACATTTTAAGTTGTTTATTTATTATTCTACCTGTGTTAACTATAATAAGTCTATAAGTATAACTATATATATATATATATATATATATAGCTAGGTACCTATAGACATTATAACGTACCATTTGTATTTGAATATCAACCAAATATTGTATCCATGTTTTTTTTATAATCATTTTTATAAATAAATACAGTTTTATTTTGTTTAAAAAGATGAACCCATACTAGTTTAGTATTATATAATATGGGCAGAATGACGTACAAACAAATCAATCTATAACGAACAAAGAATTATTAAAAATAATATTATTATGCAGGTATGACAAAGAAAAATCAATGACTGTTAAATTATATTGAAATATCTCATAAGTATAGTATAAATATGTAAATATGTAATATTATTATAGTAATATGTACTCCTCTATCTCAGATTATTAATAAATAATAACTAATATTATTAAATATTTCCAATAATTCATCTATCATCTATGTATCTAAGCTTGTGAAAAAAAAATATATATATAGGTAAGTACAAATTACGCGTATATTTTTGTTTTACTTGCAATCTACAATCTATATTATTATACAATGAACATGGAACGGAGATCTGAATAGGTTATAACTTATAAGTACCTACAGTACCAAATTAATAATAGGGATACCTAGGTTAATAAGGTACTTGTACATGCTGTTTCGATGGTGCCTATAAAATATAATATTATTTTGTTGTTATTATATATTATACAGGGTGAATCATTATGTATGCACATCCCATTTTTAGCTTTAATGGAGAATTTATTCAAATTTTGGCTTTTGAAATTTTAGATTCTAGTGGAGCGACGAATGTATTAATTTTATTTAACAAAGATGTGTTTTTTTTTAAATTAAAAAATTTTTTTTTGTGTCTGTCATCACTGTTTAGGGCAGTAAAACTGCTTCGAGTATCTTGTTCAATGGAAAAGTAAATCAAGTTGGTGCATTCGGGAGGTCAAAATTTAAAATTCCCATTAGTTTTCAAAAGCACTGGAAAAAACAAAATAAATACTAAGGAAAAACGGTTTAAATTCAAATTGAACATCATCCATTACATTGGCCCACTTGGAACCTAGTATACAGCAGAGTGACACCCACTTACTCACTTTCTTAAATAAAAAATTCTACTTAAAAACCATATTTAAGATTATTTTGTTCTAATAAAGAGTGTCCTGTAGCGGTACAAACTTCTGTTTTTCAAACGAGAACCCCTTTTTTCACTGTCAATTATTTAGGGGATAATTTTTTTTTTAATATTTTAATTTTTGATGAACCTAATTCAAAATTCGAACGAGTAGTTTACTATATTTTATTGAAGTGTTCGTGCTAACTAGTAACTACTATGGATTATAGTCCTTAAAAATGGTTTTACAAAAACATAAAATAGATTTATACTAAATACTAATTAATAATTACTAAAATTTTTAAACTACCATATCCTCTATATCTCTTTAAAACATTATCATGAACCTATTGGCTATTATACTTGGTAGGTACTTAATAACCAATGTTAAATAACTCAAAAACTACTCGTTTGAATTTTGATTTTCATGGTAAATGATGTGCTAAGTAATTTAAGTAGAAAAGAGAGACTTCCATTTAAAAAAAACAGAAGTTTGTTTATAAACAGGACACTTTTTGAGTAATACAAACAGTTTTAAGAATTTTAAAATAAGATCTTTAAAGGTACATTGAAAATAGATACTAAGCATATATTTTAAAAATTCCAAAAATCAGATTTTGAATAACTATTGAAAAAAGGGGTGTGTACTGTGTATACTTGGTGAATCACCCGATATAATATTATGTATACTATATAAATCGACTAAAGCCCCTAGGCCCATCAAGGTTATCTAGAAATCTGCCTACCAGTGGCTGTGGCCGGTGACTACGGTTGCGAATTGTGCTCGAAACTCTCTAATTGTCTGCGTCGTCGCCGACGGTTATAACTTATAAATAATTATAATACTAATAGTAATAAAACATTACGAATGCCAAAAAATTCGCGTTTCTATCAGCTACATTATATACCTATAGCAGTATAGCCTATAGGCTATATAGTGTGCCATTATAATGAATAAATGAACTATGTAGGTAGGCGGATACCTATACCTATATTAGAACCACAAAACGTCAGAACCGTCTACAGTATATGATCGTGTTAATGACCCTCATAACAATATTTTTCTGTAGCTTATATATGCATACTGTATAGTTTACGTCAAAACGCAATAATATAGGTCTTGCGGATTTTTTATAATCGGACTACGTAGGTAGGTATAACAATATATTTTATAGGTAGTTCTTATACCCATTCTCGTCATTTTGCGTCGGCATAATATTATGTTGTTTTTAATTATTATTTTGTAATTATTATTATCTTGTATTTATTTAGGTATATGTTATTAAATTTATCGAAATCATTACGAATTACGTTGCAAAAATGATAACGTACATGGGCAATATATTACGCCCACTTAATAATAACTTATAAATCGTCAGTATTTAAATATTAAAGTACATTTAATGGCGTTTAGGTACTCGTGTACCTACCAGTTGTATTTACCCAGGTATTTTATTTTTTTTTGATAATTTATTTTAGGAGTTTTACGCTGTCTTGATAATAGATATTCACTTACTCGCGCACATCGTTCGCGTCAAAATGATTAAAATCGGTATTCATTAAAAATACCGAGTAGGTAATAACATTTCGTATATTACGATAGAAACAAAACTGAAAAGAGCCACAGAAAACGTTTACTCAAAAGAAAGGCAACTGCTCACTTACAAGAATCTTAGTTGTTGCTCGAATATTCGGTCTACAATCATGTACGTGTACAGCATATCTGAACAGCAATAAAAACAATCTAAAGGTCAGATAAAACTTTGCCAAGAGTCATGTATATAGTATTTTTCTTTATGGTTGTGAAACCAGGGCAATTCTGTGAAATATACAATGAAACTAGTAAGTAGGTAGGTAAGAAAATGTAGACTAGCAGAAGACTACTTAGTATTAGTTGGACTTAAAGGAATTACAACATAAAGGGAGAAAAAGACCAAGTATAAGTGGAGACCTGATCGGAATTTCTTGATGCAACTGGTTTTACCGACTTACCATATTTTATGAAAGCAATATCATTAGAAAGTGATCCATGACAGTTTGTATTTATTATGAAAATCGAAAGGGTATTTAGCCTTTAGAATAATTTAGTTAATATAGGTATAACTCTGGATTAATTATCCTAATCAAATGACTATAGGATTTAAAAAACTGCTTAGTGCTTACTCAAACATTTTCGCAAAATATTGCCATTAATTTTGACTTGATTCTAATACAATATTATAGTGGCATTACAATAACTTCTCGTGGCAAAATAAGTTGTTGTAAGTAACGAGTGGGTTACCAAATACCAATTACCAAGTATTCATGGTAGGTACGTTATATATTGGATTATTGTTATGTTATTATTATGGTAGTGAGCTTATAGATTTGAAGCCGGTCTGCGATACTATCATTACTATGGCAAGCGTGATGTTAAATATGCCTATTTAAACCTACCGAAACCGTATTATATATACACAGGATGATTATTTTATCTGTAAATACTCACTATTAGTATTTATTTCAAAAAATATTAACTTTATTTTAAGTTAACTTTTTGGAAAATTTATGATGCATTCAGTACCTATAATAGTCCCCATTTTATTTTACTCGTACCTATGTCTTATGGTGAAGTAACAACTTTTTATTTTTAAATGGAAATATTATTTTAATTTCATAATCTAAAACAGAATGATATGGTATTTATATATTTTGAATATCAAACGATTCATGTTCTTCATTTTAAGCAATACCCATAGGCATATATATTTGTTAAGCATTTAAATTTAGGGTGAGTGCAACTTTTCATAGGTACCTACTATTATTACTTAAGTAAATACTTTAATACTTTGCGAAATAATGCGCATTCATTAACATAATCACTCTGTATATTATATTAAATTAAAGATTCATATTGCGTGATGAATTGAATGATAAGGATGGGTGATATAATATACCGATCACCATATGTATAAATATATTATATAATATGTAGCTGCAGGATGACGATGCGGTGGCGATGGAAGTATAATTTTTATAAGCATATTCAAGCATGTCTATTCCCATTTTATCCTTAAATAGTAGTATTTTGCTTAAGTTCTATTATTAATCTCAAAATGTTTCTAAGTTAAATAATTTATTTTATGTTTTATGTATAATTAAGTGTATAACCATATATTCTAAAACTATACATCAGTAAAAGTTTATTCAAACATTCTATGCACATATTATCGCGGTGATCAGAGTAGAATAATTCGGAAACATTATTATTAGTTGCCTGAATTTCGATTTCACGATGGATACAATTAAATTCTAAACTGTCAGAAAAATCATTTATTTGACATTTATATTCGTGCTAAAAAAAGAACTTTTCTTTACAAAAAATACAGTATATTTGATACTTCATTTTAATCGTTCCATAATATTAAAAGTTCCAAAAATCAGAATTTAAGCAATTTCTATTCAATTTAAAGGATAAAATGGCAACGATGAGTGATATTTTTGAATTGTCCTGTTCATAATATTATTATGTTTAGGTTTTAATGTTTAACATGGAAATGTATGACTGCTGCAGCGAAATTGAAAATACTTACAAGACCGGAACGAGTTTTTGTTTTTCAACTTTTTGGCGGCAGTTCTGAGCTTTCCTTGCGTGAACATCAGTAGGAAGTACCCAAAGTACATGAACAGCAGGAACAGTGCCTCGTACCACATGACCACGTCGTCCACTACGATGATGGCCAGCGCGATGATGGACACCAAGTAAACACCGCTATCCCGGAGCAGCGGCCACTTTTCCAATGTGATGGCTTTCCTCGCGGCCAGGCCGGCACACGCCGATACGCCCAATGTGTTGTATATGGCGCTGCCCACCACCGTTCCCACACCGAGGTCAGACTCTGTCAGGAACGTTCCGATGACGCTGACGAAAAGTTCGGGCGCGCACGTGGCAGTCGCCATGAACGTCGCTCCCGCCACGTCCGGTGAGATGCCCAAGTCTGTGGAATGCACGTACAGAACGATGTAATAATGGCTGTAGGTGACCGGAGCCAGCGTCGGCGTAACGAGTGATTATTTGTTATGCTTTAGGTTTCCCCGTATAGGTAGGATGAAGGTATGTCCCAAAGTAGAAATTTCGAATCGTCACTAACCACTAAACTATCTATTGAAGCTGTATCGTAAAAACAGCAACATTTCAAATTATTATAACTCCTTTAACCATAACTTAACAGAAAACTTTGAAACTTGCCAAAAAAAATCGTGTCCGGTAAAGTCGAAAAGTTTCCATACCTACCTACATATACATACATACAATAAATTACAATTTTGTAGACTGTATTACTTATAGTAGTTAAGTAGTTAACCTACTTATGAGGTCCGTGAAGTTGGCCGCACAATGTCAACATTTTGGCTCCAAATTTTGTCAATTATTTGTAAGTCATTTGTAAGTATTTCTAAGCACAATTAGGTAATTTGTAAGTACAGCCGTTTTCAATTATCCTCAGAAGTTTAAATCACGGCTAATTTCCTTGAAACTTGGGGCCGTCTTGGCATTCTAAAGTTTTTGACTACTCCAAATCGTCATGCGCAGTTTGTAAGTATTTGTAAGCACGAATTTAGAATTTGTAAGTCATCCCTTCCTTAATTATCCTTAAAAGGAAGTTGGCCGTGCTTTGTCGAGCTTTTTGAACTTTGACTGTTCCAAATCGTCATGCGCAGTTTGTAAGTATTTGTACGGACAAATTTAGAATTTGTAAGTCATCCCTTCCTTAACTATCCTTAAAAGGAAGTTTATCGAAAATTAATAAAAAAAGCTTAGTTAAATTAAAAAAATATCTTAATAGGATAAAAAATTTTAATGGAATAAAAATTAATATTAAATAAAAAGTAATTTCAATAAAAAAAGGTCAGTTAAATTAAAAAACTAAAGTAGAAAGAAAACGTATATCTAAAAACCTAATTAGGATAAAAAATCAGTTGAATAAAAAATTTATATTTTTATAAAAAATCAAATATTAATAAAAGGAGCCAAGTTAAATTTAAAAAAAATATCTTAATAGGGTAAAAAATCTAAAAAAGATAAAAAAAAGCTGAATCAAAAATTTTCATTTAATAAAATATCAAATATTAATAAAAGGAACCAAGTTAAATTTAAAAAAATATTAGATTAATATATAAAAATAATGATATAAGATTAATATAAGATTTTTTATCCTATTAAGATATTTTTTTTAAATTTAACTTGGCTCCTTTTATTAATATTTGATTTTTATAATTTTGACATTGTGCGGCCAACTTCACGGACCTCTACTTATGTACGTTGAAATATAGACAGTAGGTAACAATATATTGAAAGTCAAGCCGTAATAAAACAGATATTACAAAAAATAAAATAGTATCTATTCTGTTTCATTGTGTATTGTATATTACCTACATACTACGTGGCTGTCTGTACTCTATAGCAGTCGATTTTTATAGTGCAGTTAGGATAATTCGTCTAGTTAAAAATAATACGCAGAGATTTTAAAAATATTCGTTTGTCTGGAATTATCAACTGGATAATATTTATAATAATGAGTAGCTATAACTTATAAGAACTAAGAAGAACTACAAAAGCATAAATGACAGTAGTGAAGTCTATTTGTATAACACCGGTCACCAGGACATTATTTTATTCCGTATTATTGCGTAATGAGTATCTATAGGTATATAGTTCAATACTGGTGTTATTTAACATATTATATAAAGTAACATAGGAAATTTAATACTATTATACTAGTATACTTCCCATATACGACAATTGTATAAAAGTTTGGCTGTGACTTTTCCTAAAATTAAGTAGTGATAAATTTTAAATTTATCAATAAAAAAATGCATCTTTCATATTTTTTATTGCCGATTATATTAGTAAGATTAGTTACTGCATACCAATAACATTAATAGTTTGGTACCCATTGAAAATTTGCATATTATTATAATCCATTTTTCTGGTATTGCCTGTTAGTTGAAAACCAAATTATATGTAACATACCTAAGCATATGCAAAACACCGACGGTAGGAAATAATCATTGCAGACGAATGCTATGAAAACAAATCCATAAAAAGCCACCAAGAAGTGAAAGACAACAGCGCCGTGACGTCTTTGGCTGTCGGTGAAAAAGTCCGGGGGAAAGTCATCAATGGAACGACTGGCATTTTCACATGTGGCAGTACTGCTATTACTGAACTCGATGCTGGAACTCGTATCATTCCCTAATAAAAAAAAATTAAGATTTAACTACAATAAAAACGTAATATGCTATTTCCTCGTTGTATAACTCCGTGGTTTTTTTTTTATATATTACTGTATTTTGTTAATGTAATGGTATGTACCTATTACTTTACCAAGCATTTCAAACTCAAAGTATCAAATATTTTGATCAAAGTCTTATCTATGAGTGGAAATGACACACATTTATAAAAACCAGGTAGGTATATACGGTATACCAACGTTGTTAAATTTGATTTTATTTTAAATCGCATGCAATATCAATCATTTCTATTTGTATAGGTGCTAGAACTTTTTCAACGTCGATAGTTCAAACATTCAATTTTTCCGGAATTCTCAAATCAGGAAATTGGTTCATTTTTGTTGGTTTAATACGATACAAAGAACATGAAAAGAGCGTCAAGTCTTCATTTTCTTACAGTTTTTTTCCAAAGACCCAATTTACAATTGAAAAGTACTAACATAGTTATTAATGTTTATTACTATTTAAACTTTTCCTTGTAAATTTTAATTTTAATTCGACAGTTACTTTGTTATATCGACCGACGACCATGGACCATATATCTTGTAACCACATTGGATCCGATAAAAGGCTGATAGGTATTTGGTGATTTAAAGACTAAAATTATTTTCGTTGCATCTTTTAACTTCCAAAATCTTTTTAAGACTTTGGAACATGATAATTGATAACCATTGTACTTATTTTATATAATATGGTAAACCTGAATACTCGCTTTCTAAATCTTTTAAAAAAGACAAAAATTCTTGTTACAGGTTCAAACCACAATATTATCTTATACAATTTACCATATTATTTTGTTTTATATTTTTGATTAGGTACATATGCCATACCTCATATTGATTACTTTTGAACAATAGTACCTACCTATTCAATATTATACATTATAGCACTTTCCCAAATCTCTACACTATATAATTAAGGTCTATGGTATTTATACTTCATCTTACCACGTTTTTTTAAGTATAGAGTGTAAGTATAACTGAAATAATATGAAAAAATCATAACATATACATGGTAATATGCGAAAGACCATGCGGCGGATGTATTAATATTTAATACAAATATATACCTATATAGTTGGTTATTGCTTATAAATTTGGCGGCAAACTCCACGCTAAAATCTATCTATCTATATTCATGCTAAAAACCAGGTTAAGTGGTGTTTGTGCTTAATAGGTAACGAAAAAAACAAGTTTTTTAAAACGATTTTACTTATTGCATATGACAAACATACCTCAGTACCTGTGTACATGAACTTAATTAAAAACGCTTATTGATATACATGTTATAAAATATACGACACGACAACCTTCAATCGCTATTCGCAAATTATTAAAACAACGTTACATAGGTAGACACTAACATGTTTCACGCAATTAAAATACATTAAGCTAAACAATATATAGTATAAACCACCAAAGCAATATCAAACTTTATGTTTAGGATTGAAAATTTAAATTCTACTATAGGTACCTACTTATTCGATAGTAATACCTATACTATACAAATACAATATAATAATATTATGATCAAAATTAAAAAGAACAAGGACTTATGTACCTACATAACGATAAATGTATGTAGGTAGTGTGCAAGATACAATATTATGGTGTATTTACTGTATAATGTAGCTATACATAGGTATATTATATTGATTTGTGTATCTTTAAATTTTAATAATGCCCAACACTACGAAAATTAAAATGTTGGTTTATCATCATTATAATTAATAATGCATTAAAATTATTTTTAATTTATTCTTATAATATAAATGTATAAAAATCGAATTTTTAAATTAAGTTAATTTGTTATACCTAACCTATTGTAAGTATCAAAAGCTTAGATAATCGGAGTTGTTTTAAAATAATATTAAAATTAATGTATACTTTCATTCAAAAAATAAAGAACTCTAAACATGCAATAATGATAAAAAATAGTAAACAATATAGTTTTGTTTTATATAATCACTTCAAAGTTCAAATCATGTAAAAACGATAATATTTCTTTTAAAAAACGTTAATATTTTTCACGATAATAATATCTGTTAAGCGTTTACTGTTAAAAAAATCACCCAGTATATATAATATATTATTTATTATGCACAGACTGATACATTTTTTTAAGGTCATATGCATGACAATAATATCAGACTTTTCAAGTTTGTTTGTAACATTGATACTTAATCATATATTATTATAATATCAACTATCAAGTATGTTGTATACATTTCAAATGGTCGATAATATTTGTAGGACCAACAATTATTATGGGTATCTAAATTGCATATTTATTACAATAATAATTAATCTTACTGTTGGTATAGGTACATATCGTACCTAGAGTTTTATATCTATGACCGATGTGTAGTACAGTTGGGTAGGAGAATTTAATTTATTTTGAACTGTGAAATCATTAAATAATATTATAAATTTAAAATTATAATGATTATTTTCAAGACTATTCAGGTACCACCAGCGTATCACTGGGTGGAGGTCAATCTTAAAAATATTGATTATATTATTTAACAAAATAATGAAACTATCAATTACTTGAATTAGTTACTGTTTAACAGAATATTGATTTTTTAGATTCTGAGCGAAGCGATAAATGTATTGATTTTACAATGATGTGTGTTTTTTTTTATTTTTTTTTGTGACTGTCATCATCTTTTAGGACAGTAAAAGTGCTTGGATTTTCTTCAATAGTAAATTTTCTGATAGGAAAGTGAATCTAGTTCGTACTTTAAGGGGTCAAAATAAAAATTTCACAGTAGTTTTCAAAAGTGCCGTGAAAAACAAAAGAAAAATGGGAATTTTTACGCAAAATCTGTTTTCGAGAACAGAAATCGATTTTGGTTTTTGGGGCAACTCTAAAACAAATTACCGTAGGTACATGAAATTTTGACCAAATGTTCATATTAGCATTTTCTATACACTATAACATATTCCAAATATTTCGACTTATTTTGAGCTGTTTACGGACATTTTCAGTTTCCATTTTTTTTAGACTTTTTTTCTATAAATATCAATAAAATGTTATTTGTTGGGTAAAAAAGCGTGAAAATTTAATGCAAGGCTCCTGATATAATGTTACAATAGCAGTTGAAAAATATTAAAAATACATAGGCACAATTTTTTTTTATATGCATTTAAAGTTCAAATTTTGACAAAATGTATCAAATTTAAAATTTAATTATTATTTTCTAATTGGAAATTTATAAAATGTTCAACTTTTATAGCTAAGGATTGAAAATTGAAAACAAGACTCCATGTAAATAGGTTATTTACAAATTACTTTATTCACAATATTCTTAGTAATATCATAGGCTGACTGACCGTTTTCGCTCAGAATCGTTTTTCTTATACAATGATATTATATCATTGAATTCAAATTTAACACCATCCATTACAGTGACACAATTGTCACCTACTGCACAGCAGAGCGACATCTACTTACCTACCTTTTTTGAATTATTTGGTATACTATTGCAATATGGAATTGATATTTTTATAATGACATATTCTATATTAGGCTTCTATAAGTTATAACTTATATATACAAAGAGTTCAGAGTTCTATTTTCACGACCAGAGATCAAATTTAAAGAAACAAAATTGTGGTTATTATTTGATTTTGCGGTAAAAATTAAGATATTAAACTTCGTCTACTTCATAAATATAAAATAAACTACATAAAAGAAGTTCCCTATATTTTTGCTACTAGCTTAAGAGGAAATAAAGAAAAATACAATTTCATCATCATAAAAGTTTTCTTATAAAACTACATTATTCGTCATAGTATATTATACATTATAATATGTACACCTACACTATATACCTACGGATATAAATTATTTATTAACTATTATTGATTTTAAATTACATTCTTTGGTTTTTATTTATACCGTCATAATGTAGTTTTATATTTTATACAATAAAGTCGAAAACATAAAAGTATCAACTTGAAAAGTATGATTTATTATATTGTTTATATACTGAAATTTACGATAGTAAATATGTAATATTGTAATATGTAGGTATTAATATGATGTCAATATGTCTTATGCAAGTAGTAAGCAGCCCAAGCAGGTATAACATATATTCATATGTATATTAATATAATAACTATGCAGAGCCGTCCTAGTGCCCCTATGCTCATGCGCAAGGAAACTTTACTAAAAATAATATGATGTAAGTACAGGTTATGAGAAACAAAATATTTTCATAAAGTTTAATTTATATCTTTCTTATTATTTATTTGTAATTATAATTGAAGGAGTGCAAAACACAAAAATAAGTTTTTTTTAATTTGAAATAATGTTAAGTTCTAAGAATAATGTTAGGTATACGTAGGTTGTACGTGTCTACTCACATTATTTTCAATAAGTTATATTAGAAAAAAGACACGAGACGTCATTGGGCCGAACTCACGTTAGTTGCCGATCTTATACGTGTAAATGTTACTCAAAAATATCCATTTAGTATATTTTTAATATTGAAAAAAAACCAATCGTTATATTGAAATTCTGATACTTCTATCGTCTTAAAAACAAAATATCACATTTATCATATAAATTAACCATAAAAACAAAAAAGGTGGGCAAGTGGGTGTTACTCTGCTGTACAATAGGTTACAAGTGGGTCACTGAGCGAATATGGTCTGACTGATCTATGGGCTATGATATTATATTACTAAGTATATTTGATGACATTATTGTGAATAAAGTAATTTATTTACCTATTTACGTGGAACATTGTTTAAATTTTCAACCATTATCTATGAAAGTTGAATATTTTATAAATTGTTGCTACAAAATAATTTTTAAATTTTAAATTTAATACATTTTGGCAAAATTTGAACTTTAAATACTTATTAAAAGAAATTGTAACTATGTTTTTTAAAATATTTTTCAACTGCTATAGTAGCTATACCTCAGGAGCCTTGTAGTAAACACTAATTTAGTGGCAGTTGAAGTCTCCTGTGGTTATAATGGGTTTGGGAATTTTTTTTATTATGTTTTGTGTTTTGTGTTGTTGCTGTTGATTTCATGGGATTGTGAAAAAACATTTATTAGTTGGTTGGACAAAAAATAAGATTGAGGTTTCAATTGGTTTTTTATCGTTTGTTAAATTGCCTATATATTATTTGAAGGGTTTTGATCATATGGTATTTTGGATTAGTAGTTATTTTGTTAGATGGTAACAATTAATTATTATTAAATGGAAGTTTTGTACTGAATGATTGTCTTATTGGTTTTTCTTCATATTTATAATTATTATTATGTAAATTATATCACGAGTTTATTGTAACAATTAACAATAAAAGTGCACTCGTAAAATAAAGACGCGTGTTGTTCAATCAGTGGTCACTGGTTAAACACGTAGGTACTGTCTTAAATAATGTTATGACAGCTCAATCAAATAGTAAAAAATATGATTATATGAATTTTATGAATGAAAAACATACATGTAAAAACAAATGTAATTTATATTCACATTAGGTACTTATTTATATAAACATCGAACATAATACTACCTACCGAACACAGGTACTTAAATAATTACCATATACTATTCAAATGCAAAAAAACTAGTTAGGTCAATAATTCTTAATGATTTATATCGGATTATCGGACGTAGTGTATAACATTATATATTTATATTGTAGTGTGGTGTATACGCATGATTAATAATGGCTAATGGCCATGGGACAGATTAATAATGATGAATAATGGTTATCTGAACATAATTATGTTAGATATAAGAATAAATAACAAAAGACATTTTTTTCGTGTTAATAATGATATAGGCAATGGTTATATTATTTTAATGCTTAAGCAATGGTTATGGCTATTTTGCATGATTTTGGTACATAATGTCTATTAGGTATTAGGTAGATTAGTAGATTCTGAGCGAAACTAGGAAGCTATCAGTTATATAATAATGATAAACAAGTGATCATTATTTATAAAAATTTTTAAAAACTTTTAAAGTTATTATCGGAAAGTTAACAAGTACAAAATACATTTTTAGGAAGCTAAATGTTTCAGAACAAGTAAACAACTATAATGTTTTTTGTTGATAGAGTAAAGAAGATTTCATTACCACTCAAGTATGTATAGATAATATTTGATAGGCATTGATATTAAACTAAGTATAATTAACTTTTGGTTCTTTTTTTATATGGTATCGACAGTTATGAGTGATGTCAATGAGATGTCAATGCATTTCAATGTATTTTAAAATTAAATTGGATAGGGCATTCAAGTTTTATTTTATTTACACGTAAGTGCATTTTATTTTATAGATATCTTCAAGTATGCACTATAACAATATCGTAGTAATTTAATATAAATAGGTGTACTGAACTCATATAATACGTCAATAAAGCTTAATATAACTATTCAGTATCCAATATAACTTAAAGACTTAAAATAATACAATTTTTAACCGATTGATTCTAGCTTAACATTATTATGAGAATAAATTGATAACATTTGATGATGAGACCATTGTTTCTACTTCGTCGTTCTCTTCTTACTAACATTGATTTTAAATATATTTTGAAATTGTTTTCCTTTTATATTATAATTTCAATTATTGTATTTTAATATAGGTACTTAACACCACAGATACAGCTAGTAAAAAAAAAACCATCATAATATTCAAAGAGTGTAAAAATATAATTAAATAATTTATCTTTATAAAATCAACAATGTAGGTACTATAAGTAACTACAATCACATATACCTAATTAAGCTAAGTAACTAACTAGTAACTATAGCAACGAAATACGCGACAGACAGGCACAACGGACATTACTATATTATTCAATAAGTGCAGAATGCTGATTGCTGAAATCAAATAATATGACATAATTGGTATAAAATAAAATAGAAATGGAACAATAAATACATGAGTAATAAGGTTCATAATTAAACTAAACAAAAGTTTAATAATAATTAACATACGTGATATTAATTATGTAGGTACTATATTTTACTATAACATAGGTATCTGGTATACCGTGTACCGTATATATATATAAATAAAATATGAATAACTCTTAACAGTAACTAATCTAAACGAAACTATTAATTAAATAATTTATAGTGGTTTTATTATACTATAATTTATTAATTATTATGCAAGGAATTATTTAAATGTTGTTACTCAAATAGGTCTGAAGGTACTTAAAAATTTATTTCCAAATACAATACAGTTGAAATAGTTTTCAATTTATAATGAGTACCTAGTAAGTATATTTACTTATATTTTAGATTTGATTTTACAATGATGTGTGTGTTTTTTTTTATTTTTTTTTGTGACTGTCATCATCTTTTAGGACAGTAAAAGTGCTTGGATTTTCTTCAATAGTAAATTTTCTGATAGGAAAGTGAATCTAGTTGGTACTTTGGGGGAGGGGGGGGGGTCAAAAGTAAAAATTTCCCAGTAGTTCTCAAAAACGCTGTGAAAAACAAAAGAAAAATTAAGGAAAAACGGGAATTTTTACGCAAAATCTGTTTTCGAAAAAATCGATTTTTGTTTTTGGTGCAACTCAAAAACAAATGACCGTAGATACTTGAAAATTTCACTGAATGTTTATATTAGCATTTTCTATACACGATAAAATTTTGAAAATAATTTGACTCTTTTTGAGCTGTTTACGGACATTTTCAGTTTTCAATTTTTTTAGTTTTTTTTTCTGTAAATATCAATAAAATGTTATTTGTTGGGTAAAAAAACGTGAAAATTTAATATAAGGCTCCTGATATATCGTTCTAATAGCAGTTGAAAATATTAAAAATTGTGCCTATGTATTTTTAATATTTTTTAACTGTAGTTAAAAAAACAGAAAAGTTACTGTTGAAGAAAAGCCAAGCACTTTTACTGTCCTAAAAGGTGATGGCAGACACAAAAAAAGTAAAAAAAAAAAACACATATCATTGTAAAATCAATACATTTATCGCTTCGCTCAGAATCTAAAACGTTTTATCAAAAACAAAATGTTGAATTTATATGATAAAAATAAAGTTAATTATTTAAATTACAACATGTCTTAACCCAATAGAATACAATATTTCGCGACAAAGAATTTAAATCCACCTACATATAATATTTATGAAATGTTCTGATAGAATATTGTATAGTAATGCATATAGTTTAATTATTATTAAATTCTACATAAAATGTTCTTCAAAATAAACAATGATACTTAGGAGCACAGCACCTATAGGTTTCATTGCTCACCCTGTATAAAAAATTAAAACTGTATGCCTCCCGAATTTAACAACAAAATCTATAGCTTTAAACCGTAACGTATGTACTATTTATATATTATTACATTATTACATTTATTACATATCATAAGACATCTCGAATAATTTTTAGTTTTGTTACAAAACCATTGAAGCTATGACGCAAAACCAATTGCATCATAATTATATGCTGTGTTACAAATCATTTAAATAAAGAGTTAATTAAATACAACATATTGCTCCACTCTAATTCCTTCTAAAATTGAGCAAAATATACAATTATAACAAATTCTGTATCTTGAAGAGTTTATAAATATTTTAAGTTTCGATCCACACCTAATATTTGTAATAAAGTTCGGGGATAGGTACCTTGAAATAATATGATCACTGGTTGTTTTATAATATAAAAATATAGATTATTATTATCCTCATATGTTAAAATTTATTCAAAACTTGTTTACATTTAAATATAGTTTAACATATTATATTACCGCATATTACAGCATATGGACCAGTATGTTATCAAGTTTAGAATAAGTTCAAAAACTTGATACCTAATAAAAGCAAAAATAATTTTAACTTTATTCATAATAAGAAACTTGTTGAAACTATATTTTATTTTATTGTATCATCAATAAATGTATTACGAGTGCTATACTGCTATTCTAGTTTTAATTTTAGAACATAAACTATTACGAACAAAGTAAATAATATTCAATAAAGAGAACAAAGCAATAATATAATATGTAGTGTCATTAGTAGGTAGGTACCAACTATTGATATTTCTGTGAACACTCAAAGATAATGGGTTTTTAGGTAATACATTCAAATAAAGTTTTTGCTTTAGTTTAATTGTATTTCAAAAATGATACGTACTTATACATACATGTATTTTTCAATTCGAATATTTAACGTACCATGAAATTTAAAAAAATTACTCTTTAATTTTTAATTGTAGCTTCCATTGAAAACTTACACAATGTCATCTATGTGTCGGTAAAACATTACATAATTATTATTAACATGTCCCAGTGGTGGCATTATTCAAAAATGACAATATGAAAAAATTAGCACAAATAAGCCGCACTCGCGAAGACGTGTAATTTGTTCCAGAAGAGTATAAATTAGCCGCTTTTGGTTGTAAGTATATTATTATGTCGTCCTTGCAATAATGGCTCTAGTTTCCGTAAATGAAAAGTGTATTATACGCTTTTACTGTGGCAACCACAATCTTGAAACTTAACAAATCAATTGTCTGCTCATTGTTTTTGTGTATTTTTGTACACACCTATAAAGTAATTGAGTTGTTTAAAATGGTAATGAAACAGAGTAGGGTCACATAATGCGTTGTGGTGGCCATGGCTGGTGGGAAAATCAGCAAAGGCAAGCATCAGTAGTATCACTAACTGTAGTATGCACATCGATATTTGAGGTTCGCAGTCACAGTATTGGATTCAATAAGCTACAAATGATTTAAAAAAGTACAAAAGTACAATGACTGGTAGAACAAAAATAAATAACATTATTATACTGATGAGTGATGACTAATGAGCGGTGATGATTCTAATATTAAGAGCGGAATAGTAAACCTACTACATCGTATATGATATCGTATGAGCTTTGTCACTTGAAAAAAGCTATAAAAAATACATTTTGAATTATTTGTATGATGAAAAACAAGATAACAGTTAATTTATAGTTTAATAGTAGATCATACATTTTTAAATATAATTTCAAATAATATAAACGTGTAATCAATAATAAAATAGATAAGAAACAGCATGAATTACCGCTTTACTATAATATTCACTGTAATGGATGTGTTGAATTCAAATCCAATTCCAAATCATTATATACCTGCATTGAAACCCTATTCTGGGCAGAAACGGTGTAACTTTTTAGGAACTTTGGCTACAAGATAATTATTTAACTTTATTATTATATATTAAATGTTGTATATATTTTTATCTTATAAATTATATAATTCCCATGGAAATCAAAAATAAATACATTATTATTGTTATTAATAAGTTATTATATAAAAAAGTACTTATTATTAAAAAAAGTTGTGTATATTTTATTTTTCATAATTTCAAGATGTAAGGGGGCAAAGCCCCAGGGGGTTGGCGTAGAACAACAGGGGTCTCGGCGCTCTAGGGGGTTATAACCCCTTAATATTAATTATAATATTACAATTTTAATATATTTTCGTAATTTTTTTTTTTATATTAAAAAGTGTTGGAAAATATCTACTTTTGTCCACCCAATGTAAAAACTATTTACAATTTCCTACAATTCAACCTCCCTCGAAGTTGATGATTGGAGCATTTTTTGTACCTACTAGAAAATGTCTTTAAACAATTATAATATTATGTTCATCGTTAGAAACAAAAAAAAAAATATTGTATAAAAATTATCTTAGGAAAAATGTAATAAACAAAGAACTAAATATTTTATGAAAGTGAGATTAAAAGTACGAGTAAGTATATCTTATCCACACACATTCTCTCTCATTTATTCCCCTTCCCTCTCTCTCTCTCTCTCTCTCTATCCATCTATCGTATGGATGAAATAACACATTTAAAAAAATATAATAGTTAGGTATAAATATTAAAAGTATTCTTTATTATAATTTGAAAAGCATTACCTTTTTCAGTTATGCTCAGTATTCAAAAAATTGACCTAAAGATTTACTATGTAGGTATGTGCAAATTATTTAATCACAAATAATAATAACAATATATTTCATCATCATATAACAAAGAAAACAATGCATAAACAAATTAATTACATATGATAAAAACCTCTCCAAAAAATGAAGCTTGTGCTTGGAGTAGGTGGTTCATAACAATGAAATGTATCATACATTTATGATAACTGATAGACAACTATTTAGTTAATAAATATTTAAAATACTACGTTCAAACTGCAAATCGTAACCTTGTCCAGTCTACAGTTGTATTTCTTTATTTTGAAATAAAATATTGAACATTATGGATAATTATATGGTACTTACCTATGATTATTTATTAAACTCATAGAGTATTAGGTTTTATTTTATTAAATTCTGAGTGGGACTATGAATGTAGGTATTCGTTTTACAATGGTGAGGTTTTTTTTAATTTAATTTATATGTGTTTATATTTTCTAGAGAATTAAAAATGCTTTAGAGATGGCATTTAGTAAAAAATTGAATCTAGTTCAAAGTTGGTTTTTATGGGGTTACAAGTAAAAATTCCCTATACTTTTCTTAATAATCGGAAAAACTAAAAAAAAATTATATTTCCACATACCTTATTTATTTTGTATTTTACGGTTATTCAAAAACGAATATCTGTAGATATACGTAGTAGTTGACATCAAATATTTGTAATGGAATTTTCTGGACTGGGTATAATTTTAAAATTATTTTGGCTCTTTTTGATTTGTGAAGATTAAAATGTTCGACTTTTTTTAGTTTTATTCTTATAAATATTGATAAAAATACTACCTATACTTGTTCAAAAAGCTTGACGATTTAATACAAGGTGCCTCATAAGTTCTTCTTACTGGGATTAAAAAACAAATTTAAACGTAAAGCTACTTTGATTTTTTTATGAGCGTTTGAAGTTCTAAGTTGATCAGGTTTTGTATAATATTTTTAATTTTAACAGCCATGGCTTGAAAACATTATACAATGTTCCTTATAAATTGTTCTTACTGCAAACTAAAAATATCAAAAATGCATATTATGTAAAAATTTTTTTATAGATATTTCAGGTTCAAATGTTTAAAACATTGGATATTTAAATAGAAAAAAACGATTTAAGTTATTTTGTTAAATTCAAAAATATTATTAGTAGGGACTTGAAATATTTTTACGTAAATTATTAATTACTATACATAATTTAGTAAAAAAAGAGGTTCAAAATATTTTTATTCATTTTAAACTATTTTTACTAGGTATATATTATACTGCGTATCTAGTCATAACGCTTTACGGTAGGTACGCCGGTATTAACTTTTAACTGCATAGGCGTGCACAGACTTTTTTCGCAGGTTATACCGGTATTTTTAAACATACGAAGCTCAATACAAAAAATAACTCCCCAAAAACTCTTAAAAGGACATAATACCCGCATGCGTTGTCTCCGTCTTACAAGTGCGTAACATAGCAAATTCTACGCTCAGCAGAACACGTGCAGCTCCGTTAATTTAAAAATTAGAGTAAATTGACCTCTTATAAAATCTAAAGGTAAGATTATTATTTAAGCATCCTAATGGGCTTTTTATTATATTTTAATTTTAAAGCGAGTTATGAGTATTTTAAAATTGTAAATTGTTTGTACATCTTAAAATACTCATAACTCGCTTTAAAATTAAAATATAATAAAAAGCCCATTAGGATGCTTAAATAATAATCTTACCTTTAGATTTTATAAGAGGTCAATTTACTCTAATTTTTAAATTAATGGAGCTGCACGTGTTCTGCTGAGCGTAGAATTGCTATGTTACGAATTTGTAAGACGGAGACAACACATGCGGATGTCAAGTCCTCTTTATAGGTATAAATAACTCACCATGTAATGCGAAAAAAATTAACACGCGTTTTATTTAGGTTATTTATTGGTTTTAGATAATTTAATTTGAAAATTTTGTACTGTGATTTCATTCCAATAAAGTAACTGTATAAAAACCTACAGACATTTGATCATATTATAATGATAATATAATGAGGAAAAATTATAATCTAATTAATCGAAATTCTTTTAATTTTGATAGTTGTAGGTAGTATGAAAATAAGCAATACCGCAGGGGCCTGAATGTTCTGGTGACAAAACCCGCATTCTCACGAAACTGGTGGATTTTGATTTCAACTATATTATTATGAGTGACCAATCTATTTTATTATATCTAGGTACCTGTGGTGATTATAAAAATATAATTATGAAATCGAATTAATATTTGATTTCGTCTCCACTTCCAATATTTTATTATCAGAAAATAATATAAAAAAATATTCAAAATATTTAAATTCTTGAACTAAGATACGATCTAACTATCTTAGTTCATGATTCTAATTTATAATCAAAATATTTACAACTAAAAATTGTATGGTTATGATAACTCTGCAGGGGATGTCATGGCACACCCGGCATCCCCCCGACGCAAGTCTATATGCTTTTAAGCTATGCAATAAGTAATAACAACTAGAAATACAATAATATTAAAGGTACCAACTATATTAAATAATATAATATAATGTGCAATTTATTATTGATAAATATTAATTCAACCCATACTGTCAATACAAAAATAAATCACTTATGTAATTATATTGTATATAAATAAAATTTTAATAAATTATAATATAATATCTTTAGAAAATTAGAATGCAGCAGAAACACTGTCTCTCACTCACCATGGTTTTCCGTATGCAATGATTTATCATTGAATTCAAATTTAACATATCCACTATTATAAGTTTCAGCAACTTATTACGAGGTACTTTCGACACCTACTATACAGCAGAGCAAATTTTGTTACTTTAATTTGTAGTTTGTATTATAATAGATACCTATACTTGAACCAAATATGATGTAGACAGCTCTAGACGTACTTTTTTCCATATTCATAGTTGTTGGTGTTTTCATTGTTGAAATTCCATGGAAAATATTATTAAATCTTTTAATAATACCTAGGTAATGTTATATAATTCGATAAGCAAACAATTAATACTTCGTATCCAACCCTCAATTATTCTATCTGGTTATCATTATAGTATCATTTATTCAAACAAACAAAACATTTGATTATATAGTATTCATAAAAATATATATTCAAGTATTCAACTTAACATATTTAAGTACCTACCATATCAATCAAGTGAAACTATGCATTTTTTTAGCTTATAATAAAACGTAGTTGTTTTTAAGGAAGTACAGAATGTTTGAATTAAATATAATAACGAATTCAATTTTGAAACTTTTGTACATTAAGGTATTGTATTTTTAATATTTTTTATTCTTAAGTAATTTTTCGCCTGTTTAGGTAATTATATATTACCTTTTTTACTACACTTTACAATATTGATTATTTTTAATTGCTCTCAATTAACATTTTCTACAGACATTTTATCAATTGTTTTTTATTTACACATGCTGTACCTATATACGTCACAGTTATTAATTATATGTGTCTGTGTGTTTGTATAGCAATGCGCTAATATTGTTTTAATATAAGTAGATTTCTTTTAACAGTAAGTTACATTAATTTTAAACAAATTGGTTTATTATTAGTGAAATTTGACTTTATTCAACACTAATATATATAATATTAATAAGCACCTACTTCTAATTGTTTTGATATTCAAACAATATATCTACTTTTCATGACAGGTTTCTATTATTCTCACAAAAATTGATTTATAGCTGTTGCAATATTATTAACCATACAACTATTATAGTCAACAATACATTCAAATAAAGTGTATACCTAAATATTTTTTGTATCAATATTGGTAAGAAAAATATGACTTAAAACTATATAATATCTGCTTCGAACAAACTCTGATATCGTTATTTATTTTAAAACCTCTTGAATCATTATTACAAACATTATAATTGATTATACTCATGCAATATGCGTCATACAAAAGTGTAGTTTTTAAGGGTAATCCAATAAAAGTTTTTAAATTTTACACTCGTGGCTGTGGCTATAGATAAGAGTATTAGACGGTAAGATGGATCTGTTTATAGTTATAATATTATATTATTGATCTATTTTTTTATTTATTATTTTAATTTTCAATTAAGACACATGCCATCTATCGCTAATATACTTACTAACTATCCACTTCGTAAAATATCTTACTTCAAACACTTATTATAGGAGATAGTGACTGGATTTATGTTGTAACAATAGTTTCTGAGAAACTTTGTATTACATTCTCAAGGTTTTTGACTTTGAAACAAAAATAGTATCATTATAACTCGAAAAAAAGTCAAACATTTCAAAATAGCTATACACATAGCAGTATATTCTGCAGTGATGAATATTAAATAGTATGTGGGAATTAATAGGTACATATATAGACATAAGATTAAAAACCCCAAAATGGATCCGTTTGATGCATAACTATTGAGGAATACTAAAAATACCCAAACATTTCTACCACCTAAAATATGTACTCAATTGAAAAGTGAATGTGTCCCGTCCAGTCTTTACTCAAACAAATGTGAAACATATGAGGTAGTTATAGTTTGACGAAAGAATTAATGATAATATATTAATATTTTATATAAAAAAAAAGTATTTATTATAATAATATATTTTTCCAAAATAACGTTTACATCATTTTTGTAAATGGCAAAATTGTATGGACTTTAATATTTGATGAAATTAAAATGATTTAATGTAACCTATGTAAATTGATACTAAGCTATAAAAAGATTATAATATCTTCTGTACTGGCTACTGCTACAAGTGGCCACTATAACTAAAACTGTATAATAAAATACACTTAGTTGTCTTAGTAAGTATTGTAAGTATCTTCAATCTTAATATCATGTAAATTTAACTTATAATTACTACAATTACTTATACAATTATACAAACCCGTAGAACTGTGTAATCTTCACCAATAATAGTATAATTAGTTTTTTTTCAAAAGTTTATTGATTTATTCTAAGTACTAAGTAGCTACCTACTATATTTGTCATAAATTGTTTGAATATTTAAGTTCTATTTTTGACTCAGTTCAAGTTCAAATTAAGAAGATTTCATGTTTGTTGCTTAATGTTTTCTAAAATAATAAGCCACCCATATAATAATAAATCAAGATTTTACTATTTTGAGTAAACGATTAGTTTATACATTAAAAAAAACTAATTCAAATATTTAAAATGTTTTTTATAAAAAAAACTCCAAGCATTTAAAAATATCACACTAAGTACTTAAAATTGGACCAAAATGTGTATTTATTAGTACCTATAGTCTATACTCGTTCTTCATTAAAATGCACATATCAATCTAAAATAATCTAGCTAAAATATCCCATGTTACTATTCATGTGAAACACACTATATATAACTAGAGCGTGGATTTAAGATATTTGTTAATTTGTAATCTAAAAAAATTAATTTAGGTTTTTTATTTAATGTAAAATATTATTGTATACATAATATTATATGAATTATGTAAATATTATGGATTATATATTTTCCATTACAATGCATCGATATAAAAATGTAGGTTCAACCCATTTCTGATCATGAATGTATAATGTATTTCTAAGTGTAATTACATTTTTGTAAACGTCAACATAACAACGTGTTATAGTTAGGTATACAATATTAAAAATTAATTCTGTGTAAATACAATAGTTTATTATGGTTTTTATTTTACCCAATTGCATTTATTTCTTATTAATGATATACAAATACAAATAACAAAATATAATAGTAAGATTTATAAATAATATTTTCATAAAACCACGTACATATACTTAAAAATATTAAAATATTAAACTAAACGAAATTTATGTTTAAATTTGTTCAATCTACATAAGTTTTAACTTTAGACAAAACCATATGGAGCCCCCTTAAGCAATAGTGACTACCTAATGTTAAGATGTCCACAAATAAGAAAATAACTATATCCAAAAATGTCGTTTACAATAATTGTGATATTTATTTTATGTTTGTAACTTTGTAAGTTATTAATTAATGATAAAAACAAAATGTAGATACCAAGTCACTAAAATTAAAATTACATATATATTATATAGTGTGATTTCCCAAGCATACTCGCCCTTTTATTCTTCTTCAATAATGCAGTTCATCTGATTTTTGGAATTTTAAAATATAATTAAAGATCATATTTTCAAATTCTTCAGATTTATTGTATTAAATACTTAAAGAGTTTTCTGTGGAGATAAAGAATAAAGAAGAGGGTTCTCATTTTTTTTAAATGAGAACCCCCTTTTTACTGTAAATTATTTAGTGGATAATTTTTTTGCAAATGTTTGTGTATGTACCTAATTCAAAACTCAAACGAGTAGTCTTTCAGTTTTTCAGTTTTTCAGTTATTAAATTGTTTATATTAAGGATAATAGTCCTTAAAAATGGTATTACAAAAATATAAAGTACGTATATATTATGTAATATTGGATTTAATATTTATTATACTTGAACCATTTTTAAAAATTAAGAATGTCGATAGATAATATTAATCATTAAAATTTTTAAATCACTGTAGCCTGCATATCTTCCAAACCAATTATTATAGACCTAATAATCCTTAGTACACAAAGATAAATAACTAAAAAACTACCTTTTCTAATTTGTATTCTGACACGTTAATGTTTTCATAAAAATTATCCACTGCTAATTTACAGTAGAAAAGGGGGTTCTCAATTGAAAAACAGAAATATATTATATATCCACAGAACACTCCTCAAGTAGTACCTACAAAGAATCTCAAGAATTTGAAAATATGGTCTGTAGACTATAAGTATATTTAAAAATTATTGAATAAAACAAATGGTGAGCATGCTTAGTGAATCACCTTACACAATTGTATAATATAATATATATAGGTACTGTGTAAGAATACAATGAAAAAAATATAAAGTAATGTACTTCAACTTTCAAGAACCACATATGAAAATATCGTTAATTTGTGCCATACAAATTCAAAAGTATAAAACACTTATTAATAAATTATTAGTTAAAATCCTGTTTATTTATATCAGATTATCACATAACACATAGTAAATGTATGGGTGTAATATATTTCATATTATTTTTATATGACATTGTACTGCTGTAGACTAAATATGTAAAACAGGATTTTCAACAGACAAACAAACCCTATATTAACAAACATTTTAAATATTCTCGTCAAGTTATCAACATTAATTAAAATATTTCATTGCTGATAAGTTAATAGAGATTTCAAATTATATTTTATTATAAGAAAGCCTCGAACGATCAAAATGACTACCTACTACCTATATACTTTTTATTATGTTCTTGAATTTTAATTAAAAATAATAGTGACTAGTTACTAGATAGTGAACAGCATTAAATACGTATAAAATCGCAGTATTATTTAATCTTATTAATAATATTGTTTTATATTACAGGGACATACCGTTCCAAGTCTTGCAAATAATATGTTTTGAGTTATACTATAGTGTACTTGAATTTTCGGTGGACAAATACACTTTGTCCTCTCTGGCTTATTACGAGATTTATATTGGAAATATAATGTGTACATACTACATAATATACTGCGTTATTTACCAGGCATGCTCATTATTTTTAACCCTCAGTTTTTTTTTCAATAATTCAATTATTATAAATTCTGTTTTTAGAATTTTTAATTACACTTAAAGACCCTATTTTCATACATCTACTTAGATTTCTTACACCATTTAAAGAGAATATTATGGCAATACAAACTTATTCTTTCACCATTTTGTACTTCAAATTGTTGCTCAGAAAATTAAATTTTGATAAGTCGAAAATGAAATCGAAATTGAACGTATAGTTTTCGAGTTATTAAACTGTATGTAGTCACTTAGAATAATAGTTCTTGATTATAGTTTCACATAAAATATAAAGTATATTACGTAATATTTAGTCTAGCACATCTATTGTTAAACATTTTAATAAATAAATTCTAATTACTATTATAACTTCTAAAAACAATCATAGCCCCATGTAATATCTTCTAACTCTATGATCATGGAGTATTATCCGTACTACACAAAGTTTAATAATTTAAAAACTAATTTTCGAAAAGGGTGAGTCTCATTTGAAAAATAAGTTTCTAATGTTTTTATTGCCCATGATTTTCCTTAGATGACATGGGATTTCCAAATAGTATATTTGAAATATGATTCTTAAGTATACTTTTAAATCAGATTTTGAATAAATTAATTTTTAAATGAAAAAAATGGTGGTGACCATGCTTAATGAATCACCGTGTATATCCATCGACCACCACTATCCACTGCCCACGGTTACATATTAAACTGGTAAACTGGTATTTTGTTTACAATATACAATATTCGTTTGTACTACATACGAGTATATTACTGATACAGCCATACCCTCATATTATATTAACAACATACTTCCAGATTTTGAACCGGAAATAATTTCCAAGGTTTTTAACCTCAAGAAACAAAAGTACAAAATACTTTTTTAATACGTCTGACATAAAATGTTTAATTTAATGGTAATCGTTTACCATCAACACTAATAATAACAATAATTAAATCACAAATGGTTTATTTTAAAAGTATAGATCTACATACATATTAGATAGGTACATACTTACCAGTCACCATGAAGGTAGTGCACAGAGAAACGTGAAGTATGTAGGTTTTTTATTTCATATTATATGTTCTCTAATTTTCAAATAAAAATTCAATGAAATTTCCGCAAATGTAATTGAATTATATACATACATTTTCTAAATTAATAGTCAATCGAATATTATAATTTTTTGTTTTGGTCAATAACTTTTTACCCATTCAATCATTTCCCAAATGCTGTGTGGGATATTGGTACTTTAAACGAAATATTGAAACAATATCTATATACTTTCCAAGAAACCTAAATATGCAGTACAAATAATAATCCATTATTAATTAATTAATTATTATTTGTAATTATACGATTTCCTATCATCTTTATTTAGAATTATTTTCGTTAAACTTATTAACGTAAGTACTTAAAAAACACTTTTTCATGAATGAAACTCGAAAAATATTTAAGGGGTCTTGCAAATATATTTTTATTTTTTTTATATGGTTATATTATAATTACTAATGACGACTAGATAATAATTATTAATATTATTAACAGATAGATTATTTTTATTTTTACAATTCAATTCTTTATTGGCCATTTAAATATGGGTGAATCGTGAATGGGCGATAAAAGTTAATAAAATATGCAAATTAATGCAATTGTAAATACGATTATTTGTACACCGTCGTTTACGAGTATTTGCTATTATAAAAACATTGAGGAACGCTCTACAAGAGGTTAGGTTAGGTATAAATTGCCAATAGTCAATACAATTAATAATCTTGATAGGTTTTGTTTTTTTTTTTTACCAATACTTAGCCCCAGGCCGAATTTAAAGGAACTAGATTTTCTGACTGGTTTTTATTACGTTCTACTATTAAATAGTATCATACGATAGACATTTTGCTAAATCAATACATATGCCTACGCATACATCAAATACTGTGGCAAATCTAGGAATAATAAAAATGTGGGAAGGGCGATAGATACAAAATATTCATATACATAGACAATAGACTTATTATAAATTAAATAAGTACTCTGAGTTTAAAAAATGATAAACCATAAATATTTAAATGACTGTAAGTTCTGTTATAGATTTAAGTATTATTATACCTTTTTATAAATTAACTCGTAAACTCATAAACGAGGAAGGTCTTATCTTTGAATAATATTATCTTAGGGAGGAAAGTGTTTCAGCACTCATAGCCCATAATATTTAAAAATAAAATGAAATTGTGTTTAGGTACGTACAGTATAATTGAAGTGTACATTAAGCACATACTCGTACATGTCAGTTTCACCAAAAATGTTTGAACGCTGTAGGTACATAGAATTATTACATGTAACATGTGTCAAAAAAGAAAGCATTGCTCGTTAAAAATTATTATAATTCGTTTTTAATAACTTCACTCATACCTTAGATGGAACAACGGAAGATATTTTTACATATTATCATACCTGAGGTACCAAATTGCGTTATGGTTGAAGAGTTATTACTTATACTACACAAGTAATCACTAGCCAGTAAGGCAGTAGTGCAGTACAGTTGTATAGCCTATACACAAAATAGTGTAGAGACAATAATATTATAATATTATAAGCAATATAATGAACAATTTAACAATGATAAGTTATGATTCATAGCACACTAATTTGTTTTATAACTGTAAAACTCAAATAGTACCTAACTCATAATAGGATATTAATATACTTTAAATTGTTTTTAAATAAATTTATCATACAATGTTTTAAAACGATTTGTAACTGTGGTTAGTGTTAGTCGGTAGGTAGGTTCCTACCTATTCAATTAATAACGTGTACTATACAATATAATATGTTGATATTATTACACTCATACTTATATCATCATTAAATAGTTTAAAATTAGTCTGTAGTCCGTGTAAGTAATAAACTAATAAACATATACTTAACTACAGTTTTTATACACACACCTATAGTTTGTAAGTATTAATTCCGTTCTAAATGTATAATTTATACAAACGTACCTACATATTTAATATTATTATATTTGTTAATATTATGTCGTGCGCTTTTGATAAATATGTTGTTGTGCTAGTTCACTAAATTGAGTGTTAACTTACAAACAATATAATTATTTTAACGATATTAATTCATAATAGTTACGATGACTCATGTCCTAAAGTAATATTTTTTGGTAAAGTAAAACTTTTATAGTTTCAAGATGATGAAGTATAGTGTTGATTCATTGATATTCTAATATATTTGCGGCTGAAAAATTTAAATATTAAATGCGTATATTCGTACAGGTAATTGCAATATGGTCCAAAAACAACTATTATTATAAAATATTGATTAAAAACGCAAGTACTTAGATGTAGAAGAACATGAATGAAAATAAATAACTTGTTGGTAATAGGTATATTATATAATTACACTGTATTTTTTTGCGCATATTGGAATACCTACGCTATTCGTTTAAGACACGCGTGCGATAATTAAACGTTCTGCGGAAGCTTGGAATACTCAATCCGGGCGGCGGAACTGCAAACCACCGGAAAAAGAATTTATATTTTATGGGTACGAAACGACGCCAAAAAAAAACATTTTTACTATTTTATCGCAAACAAAAAATATAATAATAACTTGGTTTATGAATACATGATCACAGCGAGAGTGATTACAGTGATAAAAAAATAAATAAATCATACTATTCCCGGCAAAATCGGTTAATATTAAAAAAATACTTTGCCACCTAAATTATTCTCTATAAACTATATTATACACATTTTTACCTGTAATGTAAATATTGCAATAATACGATTTTATTTTGAAACACTTTGTGTGGGACAAACAAACGAATGAAAAAGGAACAAAATCCTAGGCGTAAGAAAAAAAGGGTGATTAACTAGTATTGCGTCCCATTGTAAAAATTACTTTCGAATCGCAATCACAATTTTTTTTATTAAGTTATTATGTTTTTTGCTATTCATGTTAAATAAATGACTTGTTTTCAGTTTTTATTTAAAATTTTGAAAAATATTATGGAACTGCTAAGAACTTGTTTGATATTATTTTTATAAATTCAAATTTGTTAAATTGTAACTTCAAATATTAAACAGTCAACGATGTAATATAAGTTTATAACAATATGATAGACATTTCTTAAAACTATAAACAATAAAACCTACTATATAATATTATGATCGTCAACTGTCGTTGATCATTATTATTAAAGGAGCAACGATAATATTATCAGTGTTTGGAAAGAACGTCGTTTACGAACTGTTAGTGATTCGTGTTCATATATTTTAGTGAATGATACGTGAACATCACTATTATTTTTCAAATCGAACGTGAACAACGTTTATATTTTTAATTATTTGAACGATATTTAAGAAGTTCATATTTATTTTCCATTTAATAAATATAATATGTATAAATATTGATTAATAATTTTATATAATAACATTTTTCTATTATAATATTTAAATGAAGGACCAATTTACTGCATTCATTTTTTCAAAGAATCACATCTTCTTCAAGAATGTGAACGTGAACATGTTAATTTGAAAAAGAAAAATAAAAACGTAAAAGTGAACTAATTCAATCGTTTCGTACACTGAATATTATAGGTATGATCGACATTAAACACATCTTAAAACGGTATATATGAATCCGGCCGCAACTCGGATACAACGCAACACAAAAATCCCGAGCCTCAATTCGGATGAGACCTTTTTTTTGTACCTAGTTATCTTTGAAACACAACTATGGTATGCAGCCGATAAAAAATATGCATACCGAGTGCCAACTGCCGATAAAAATCGCGATACATCATACAACTAATACCTTTGTAGCTTGTAGTATAACTTTATCCATATGGTCGTATTTTGAACTATATATCTTCTATACGTGGCAGTATATGCTTGTGAATCAAAAAATATATATAATATTGTATATTATATTCTACTTTGGAAAATATAATAAGAAAAATACCTATATGGGTTTCCAGAATGTAAAAACCTAATATTTTATGTTATAATATTATGATGTCAGCATCTGGAAATCACATTATGTTATATTCCCAAAGTTGAAAGTACCCGCTTCAGAAGCATTTTAAAAACGTTTTACGACGGGGGCCATTGCACCCACTGGGATTTTTTTAATGATCAAAAAAATCAATCTATAATAATGTAAATATGTGACTACCTATATGTATATATAACATAAATTTAATTTTGCACCCACTGAGCTGATTTTCTGCGGGTGCCCCTGTTTTACGATTACAATAATATTTATTTATACTTATTTTATTGTAAAAAATTAGGTTTGTTTGGAAAGATTTCGTAGCGTTGTACAAACACACGTACAAATATACCTATGCGTTTTAATAGCTTAAAAAAGTATAGCTGTGGGTAGGTACGTTGAAATATCGAAAAACGCGTTCGGTTTGTATTCCAAAAATTCACTGCGGTGCAGCTAAATAATATTTTATTATAATTCAGCCGATTTTCCTATGGGTCACCCGATCGGCCCCCATAATATCGTGGCGCGCACCACTTAGGTATCGCGGCCGAATTTTTTTAATTTTTTTTTTTTTGCACTCACCTCGGACTACGTCGTGTGTCGTGGAATTGTCGGCGGGCGACGCGTCGGCTGCAATATCGGCAGTGGCTGCTGCAGTGGCGTCGTCGACGGACGACCACGCTGGATGTGCCGAAAACGCGACGAGAACGAACACGACACCCAACACCGGTTTGTACATAATCGCACGTTGGCACAGACTACCGCGCGCGATAGTGGCGGCGCAACAATAATATCGCGTAGGTACCTATCGCAGTCGTCACGTTGTTGTTGTGTTTCGGTCAGTCTCATTAATAACGACGCCTTCCGCCGTCGTCGCGTCGGGTCGCGCGCGCCGCCAAATCGCCGCGGCTGCAGACCTATAGTCGCTGCGTCGTCGCGCCCCGAGGTCCTTCTAGCGAAGAGAGTGCCGCCCGCCGCTAGACGGTATCAGCAGTCCAGTGGGGGGACACGGTGGTTTTCGCCAATAATGAGCTATCATCGCCGTAGTCTGTATTATATTACGGCTGGGTACAAGTGGTGTAATAATGAGAAGATTTTGGTCAAAAATGGTTTTTTGGCCGTTCTCAATAAAATTAAGAAAGATCTAACGAGTCAATCTGTGCAAGAACGAGCCAAATTCGACCACCCGTATAGGAAATATAATGTAACATGGGTACTGTCTGGTTTTGTTCCGTTAAGGGTCCCAGTGCCAGTTTTTAAAATTTTCCACATTTCTATAAAATTTGAAAATTAAATTTTATATTTTAGTTGCCACCTCAATTATAAGACTTTTCCACTAATCTACTACCCGATACTTATTTAGGGGGGTTATAGGGTGTATTATATCGAAAAAAACGACTACGGGAATAACTCTCAAGCTTTGTAGAATTGTCGGATTTTGATGACTATTTTTTTATTTAAAAGAAGAATACTTCCTACAGCCCGCATCGATCTCTGATTTTGTATTTTATTTCAAATAATTGTATTAAAAAATTTGTAAAAAAAAGCTTTTTATCTTGTATTTTTTAGACATATTATAAAGTTTTAGAATAAAATATTAAAAAACAGAGATCGTCGCGGGCTGTAGAATATTTCCTTATAGCAATTAAAAAAAAAATTATGAAATTTGGTTGATTCTGTGTAGACGTAAAATACTCAAAATTGCAAACTTCAATAGGTTATAACTTTGGAACTAAGTCTGAACGACGAATTCTGATTGAACTATTGTACCTACTTAACTCATTGAAATATATAAATTTCCAAAAATCGAGCTAAACTGATTTATTTCAATATATTTGTGCAATATTGCAATGGTGATTAGTGATTATTACGAAGTAACATTATTTTAGTTACAGCTACCATTTAGGAAATTTGGGTTTTATTAGATTTTACTATAAAATATACTGTAAATAATAATATATATATATAATTAAAAAGTACATAAATATGATTCTTTAGTTTAAAAAGTAATGGGGAATACAACACCTAAATCCCACTGTGTGGGTGGATATCACTATATCAGTGGTATATTATGCTTATTGTTAATATTGCAGGTCATGACACTACGTGTGGACAGTCGTGGACTACAGAGAAGCCACAATATTCTAGCTGCAGTGGGGGTGATAGCCACTGTCCACTGATAGCAGGTATCACTATTTGCATTTTTAGTGACTTTTTTGTACCAAACGGAATTTCCGAGCTGTTTTTTTCCGCCGATTCACGACCACAATAATATTAATATGTTATACCGACTTTCGATTGCGCCTTCCGCATTCTCGTTGCTTAAACGAGTTTTCCGTGTTCTCAATTCAAATCCAATCACAATATTATGCGTTATGTATGATAATTTAATGTCACGTTCCATTCAGTGGTAGACGGCCTTCCTCGTCACCCATAATATAGGTTTTATTATAGTCTTTAAAGCTCTCACCTTTATCACTATTACCTATAATATTCAAAACTATATTACGTACCTACTAGCACCGGATTTTATTTCGGATTTTTACGGTCCGAAACTACCTATACTTATTTTACCACATATATATTTATATACGGTCCGTGAGATTACTTTCCGGAGTTTACGGCTTCCCGTATCACTTATAGATCGACGAGATTGATATCTTTTAATCTTTGTCATTTTAAGTGCTAATAAGTTTAAGCGATTGGGTAACATACATCTAGTCACCAGGGCTAATTATTAAAAAAATTAGGCATACAATAGTTTATAGGTATGGAGCGTGTATGTCCGAGTTGCAAGCTGTGGTTTTGGAAATATATTTATATTTTAAATTAATTTTAATATTGTAAAATATTTTGACATGCAATTTGTATATTATTATATATACTTTAAAATAAATTGTTCTGATTTCCTCGATGACATTATCGATGATAATATTTTGATTAATGGAATAAAAATGTAATATGCATGAAAGTGTGAACGCGAAGTATCGTATTAGGATTGTGTAGTTGCTCTAGCAAACTAGTTCTCTAGATATAGATACCTACACATATTTTATCGACTCGATACTATAAAATGTGCTTATGGATCATTTTTTACACATAGGCATCGGCTTAGCCCTCCTCCTCCCCATAGACGCTTTAATCCCCCTCCAAACGTTTTAATGCTTAGCCTCTCCTGCATTGCAGGCGCAACTAAGGTCTTTAGTACCCCTAAGTTTTAATTTGACACCCCATGTTTTTTAGGTCCAACTATCATTATTGTATTAAAATACCATAAATTATAGTATATTTTTAAAATATGAATTATTATAGCACCCCACGTTTTAGAGGTCTAGTTGCACTTATGCACCCTCCTGGTTGTAATCCAAAATATTGCATAAAAAATTGACATTAAACCAATGAGTAATTATTCTTTATAATTATTAGGTATCTGGTATACATATATATTTTACTTACATAATATATTAATACATTAATATTTTGGATGTACCTTATACGAGTTTATGTATACAGAGAATCAAAACATACATCAGGTTGACTATGATCCATAACAGATTAAGAGGATGTCATCGCACTATTTGTTTTCTCTCTCTGGCCCATACGTGACATAGACAAAACGCATTTAAGCAGAATCATTTTTTTATGTTTTTAATTAATCATAGAGTAAAATTACCCATTACAAAAACGATAGAGAATAATATTTTTGAGCGTATGACATACCTATCGATTTGTCTAAATATTGTCTCAAAATAATTTAAACATCATTTAAATGTACAAATTTTTTTTAATTTTAAAGTCGAATACAAAGTCAAATAACTATAAAATATAAAATTGATAAAAAATATAAGCTTATCTTAATAATTATTGGTGGTTTATAAAAAATGTTAGTTAATATTTTTCATGTTTAACTATAACAGTAAATACAATATATTGTGTGGATTTATAAAGACGTATTAAATACAAAGTATTGAGTAACGTGTATGGTATAATAAGAGGCTAGTGAAGTTAATTGTGGCCAAATATTATCACCCAGTATCCGACTATCTAATAAATTATCTAACAAGTAGCCTCTCTTACGTCAGGTATAGTTAACTATACATTGAAATTTGAAATCGATCATAGTCAAAAATAAACTTATTAAATAAATTACATGTATATTATGTAATTATATTATTTAAAATATGTAAGGTATCAGGTATAAGTGTACATTATAATATTGTCTGCTCTGATTATTATGCATAATCAAGGTTAGGAAAAGCAGTAAAATAAATTGATGTAATAATCATTCTACAGAAAGTATATTGTTCTGAAATTACTAAAATCTTTTTATTATTTTAAACATGCCTAAATTTAATTGTATTAGCATATTATAACACTAATTTGTCTACACTACTATTCATATAATTGTATAGGTTATTCTATGTCGATATTCATTATACATATAAGGTAGTTAACGTTTATATTTGTGTAAATAACAAACTTTGGATATGGTTAGAATGAGGATTTATAGTTGTTAACTTTTAAATTATTATAGTTTAAATATTAAAGTATTTTCGTATTTGGCATACAGCTTATAATGAAAATTATATCTATAAATAAAAAATATTCCTGAAAAAAATTACAAAATAAATTAATTTAATTTAACATTTGGCGTTTATAGGTAGGTTGTTAATGGCATTTTAGGCAAATATTAAAAACATAATATGTATATAAACTATTCGTTTTTAATTTTTATATAGAAAATAAAACAAATTTTATAGTGGTCATAAACTCTTTTGTGCACACTAACCCTTCTTTATTAAGTTTCAAGTTTAAGATTATTTACTTATTACACTATTAAAAAAAGAATTAGTTACATTATATAGGTAGGTTTTATTTTATGATGTTAAAAAGCTTGTTGCAATGATGCTGACTTAAATTATATTAGAGATACCTAACTATTTTTTTATAAACATTTATTTGTTTAGTTAATCTTTATACGACTCGCGTCTCGAATAAATACACGATATGAAAAACCCCACAAAAATCTTTGGATCTCTAGCTATGTCTATGTATTTTCTAGAGTTTTTCTCGAGACAATAAAATGTAGGTAATCGACAATTGTTTCGAAATTCAGGAAAAGAATAACGATTCTCTCATATGTTTTCATTAGTAGTGACATTATTAATTATGTTTCACAAGATCCAACGAAGATTGCTGTTTTACAGAAAAACATCGCTTGATAAAAAGTATTATTTTTAACTTATAATATATGGCAATAGACAATGACTGGAATATTAATGTCTCCAAACAATAAGACTTTACGTACGTTACTAGGATTCCTGATCGGTATTGCTTATCTACAAAATAATGTAATAGGTTGATGACGACAACCTTTATTTTTAATAAGATAGTATATTTACATATTGTCACTGTAATAATTATCCCAATCCCCTGGCAAACAAGGTAAAACCGATGTTTTGGTAAACGGATATACACATTTAAATGTGCCTACTTATGTTATTTTATATTATATTTATCCTCTCTTCTAAAAATAACTATTACCTTTGTCTTATTAGATATTAAATAATATAATATTATTAAGTAAGTGAACTATAATAATTAAATATAATATTATATCAATAATAATTAGTTTCTATATCCTATATGTATAAACGTATAGTATAGAATATAAATAAAAAAATGTTTTATTTAAAATGGACTTTTAGTAAGCTTTTAATTTTAAAATGTATAGGTATATATATAGATATTTAATATTTATTATTAGGTCTATGATATTTATCAATACAACAAAATGTTACCAACAGTATTTTGTACTTAGGTGTATTTAAATAACTCTAATATAAACAATTTAAAAAAGGTGGGTAAGTGGATGTCGCTCTACTGTACAGAAGGTTACAAGTGGGTCACTATAATGGATGGTGTTAAATTTGAATTCAATGATATAATATCATTGTATAAGAAAAACGATTCTGAGCGAAAACGGTCAGTCAGCCTATGATATTACTAAGTATATTTGATGATATTATTGTGAATAAAGTAATTTGTAAATAACCTATTTACGCGGAGCCTTGTTTTAAATTTTCAATCTTTATGATATCCGTTTTTTTTTATAGTTAAATAAACCTTATTTAGTTTAAGTATTTACATTAAAATTAAGTTAATTCTATATCTTAACATTTAATAGAATAACTACCTACCTAGTTATTGAAAATAATCCCCACAATTAAGAATAGTTAAAGTATACACATCATTAACTAATAACTGAACTGTTGAAGAGTATATATAAATATATTATTATTATTTTGATGTTAAAAATATTGATTATAATCAGTAATAAATAATAATAATATATTTTATATTTGAAATATTTTTCACATATACCTACATTTAAATCAAATTTGAAAACGGGACAGACAAATTTAAACAATGTTGAGTGATTAATATATATGCAATTATAAACAATATAAATTATAAAAAAATACCTACAACAATTTCTACATAATATAATTTTGTATATTATAAAAATGTATATAATTTATTAATTAATCGACTAAATTTTAAACATGGAATACCTACTGTTTATTATTAAGAAGATTGTTTGGTGACATTTCAAATATCACAGCAATTAGTATTTGTAAAGGGAATTAATTTTTGATTTTTTATTATTTGCACCTAACCTAACCATTAATCTTATTACCTCCTAAATTGAAAAAATACGTTAAACAATAAAAACTATTCTCTCATTAAAAAGTTAAATGAAAAACGTTTTGACATACGTACATTCGTTAAATTATTATGTAGTTACAAGGTACCTAAATATTATATAATATTATTATTTACAACAAGTAAATGTTCCAAATAATAATTTGTTAAATAAATATTGTTTGTTCGTACACGTTGATTGTTATCTAATTACATTATCCTACCTATTAAGTTGTATCATTAAATAGAATTATTATATTTTATCATATTTTTAATATTATAATTTATATTATGTATTATACTATATCCTTCCACAGACGCATACGATAGGTAATTAAACATTAAGATCGACTACGAACAACTATATAATGAGTGGTGTAAGATAAAAATATTAGCGTCAAAGCAATTAAAAACTAGGTAGCTTTATTATAGGTTTATTGTTTTATCAATATAGGTAGGTAGGTAGGTAGGTAGTAAATAATATTATGCATAATTTTTTATAATACCAAAAAAAGTCTCTGTACTTATGATAATAACTGTTATAGCACTCACTACTCAGTACTCAGGTCTCAGTATTCTTCACTTCAGTAATATCAAGGAACATTATATAAATAATTGTTTAGAGCACTTATACCAAGTGTATGCGTATGGTCGTGTAATCCACATGAATGTATCTATACCGTGTTACATAATAATATAATATCCAATATAAAAGTCTTAAAATTTAGAGCTAGCTACCGAACATAGCTAGTATGTATTTTAAAATAATATTAATAATAACTAATAAGTAATACCAAATTAATCTATTTGAATGGTTAGCTTTATAACATCAACTTTAAAAATTTTAGTTATTGTTATATTAGTATATTTTGAGACTGATCCACAAAGAAATTATTGTTTTAAGAGCACCTAAACTCTGTCTTACTAATGCAGTAACGCATATTTAGCACAACCCAACAAATTGTACGTTGTGAAGATTTTATTTAACTGTGTTATTTTTAATAATACAGTGAATCGCCTTATTAACGAATTTAAAGGAAAGAATATTATCTTTGTCTCCACGTAGATTTTTTTTAATATTTTAAATTTGAAGAAAATTTGAGCATTTCATAATTTAAAATTGTTGTAAATCTTGAAATGCTCAAAACATGTTTCAAATTTAAAATATTAAAAAAGTCATACGTGGAGCAAAAGATAATACACTTAACCTAACCTAACCTATCCTAACCTAAAATATGCCTAACATGTTAAGTTGACATGTTGACAATATGTTGTTATGCTTATGAGCAACTTATGAGTAACTTGTTTGTAAAAACTACTTACCTTACTTATTAGTTATTAGCATGATGATATAATTCTGTTTCTGTATTTCTGTAATATATCAGACATTTAATCGATTTTAAATATAAATATATATTTATCAGTAATTACGAATAATGCAAAATTATTGAAATATTATGCAAGGTTTTTGTCAAAAAAAAAAAAAAATTTAATTAATTCATTCCAAATAATTTTATAATTATTATTAAATTCCGGGGTTAATCTAATTCCCATCAATCAACATCATTAAATAAGTATTCTGTATGATAACAATACATTAACTCAACAATTATGAACATAGATTATACTCAATGATTATTTATTTTTGTCTTTTAGTTTTTAAATTAACGATTTATTTATGGCAAAACTTCCGTGTTATTCAATGCCTGAATATTAACTTTTCCCTACATTGGATACGCCTGAAGTTGGAAATATGCCTAGCTAATCAGTAATTACAAACAAAGAACCACACACTTGTAATAGTGTAAGCAATACACACATTGTTACGATTTTACGAAATTATCTGTTTTATTTAAAATCATATACTACTTCCATTTCAACAATATTCAGTTTAATTTCTATCTTATAATTTTATCTCATTTTTAGTTTAGTAAACTCAAGCCCAGATAAACTGATATAACTCAGGCCACAACGGATATCAAACAATTTATGTGGGCCACTAGCGAATGAATCTAGGAAAAAAAAGACCCGTACCAACTAAATACATTATTCTTTTTTTATTATGATTTACAAGGTAACTATAAAAAAAATTACATCTAGTGTATGACATTAAACAATAACTAATTATATCACAGTTAAAAAATCATTTAACATAAACCATATATCAAAATATATATAATAAATAGTTCAATAACATATTATAATGAAAATGCGTTATGTAATTTATATCGGGGCTTTTTTTTCCGAATACCCTAGCGGATAGTACGTTTTTATTTTTTTTATTAAATTATAAATATTTTAATAAAATATATTAACATTTCCTATGACCTATATTGCTAAATATTACTATAATACATCGATAATGGATAATTATGTTATTATTATTCTGTCCTAATATCGACATTGTTGTCTATTTTTAGCAGGAAGATAATTGGTAAGTGAATGGGATTTATAGGAATACCCGAGTATGGTAAATACCGTCGATTACGAATTTACGGCGAATGACGATTGAAACATTATTACTATACTCAGTTCATGTTAGATTGAACCGGCTTCGCGCATGCAGACTGAGCCGCCGAACAGGGCCTAAACCCCCCCCCCCCCCATTCGCGCATCCCACCCTTGACCCTTGTAACCTTAGTCGTTCGCTTCATTTCATTGGTTGTTAAATTACCCGGCCAACATACAGCGGCGACCCAGCTAATATACGGAGTGTGGAGTGGTCGGCGAACACGATGCAAATCAAAAAGTTGCTGACATACGACATACCTAACTATTTTATCATGGATTTAGCTATAAAACTCCACAGGTGTTTTCCTCGACGTCGCCCAGGCGATCGACCGCGTCTGGCACGAAGTTCTCCTCCACAAAATTCGCTTTCTTCCGACACCCTTATTTCTAATAATTAAATCATTTCTATCTAATCGTTCCTTTGCTGTTCGTTGCGAGGACGAACACTCTCAAATCCACTTCCCTAAAACAGGAGTTCCTCAGGATAGCATTTTAGCTCCAACACTCTTCAACATTTTTACATATTCTACACTCTGAAAACACCACTCTTGCTACATTCGCTGATGATACAGCCATTATTTCTAATAACGTCGATCTAACCAGAGCCTCTGAAGCACTCCAAACACACCTTAACGAACTTAAAATCTGGTTCAACCTGTAGAGAATTCAAATAGATCAACACATACAACTTTCTCTCTACGTCCAGGTCTCGGCCCCCCCATGACTCTTAATGATGACATGATTCCCTCTAAAGAAGCAACTCGTTATCTTGGAGTCCACCTTGACAACAAACTTACTTGGGCCACTCATATAAGAACTAAGAGAGAATTTCTTAACCTCAAACTCCATAAACTAAGACACCTCCTCAAATCAAATCTTCCACTCAACACCAAACTTTTAACTTACAAACAAATTATTCGCCCATCAATGACCTACGGTATTCAGCTTTGGGTTACGGCCAAAATATCAAATATAAAAATTTTCCAATCATTTCAGTCAATTTGCCTTTGCCTCATTTCAAAAGCCCCCTGGTACGTCAGTAATCTCTCTCGTAAAAAAAAATGTTTGCCTACCTATGTATTATTAATATTTTTCAACTACTATTGTAACAATATATCAGGAGCCTTGCATTAAATTTTCACGCTTTTTGGCCTAACAAATTCAATTTTATTATATTTATAGAAAAAAAATAAAAAAATAAAAATTTGAAATTGTCCATAAACAGCTCAAAACAAGTCAAAATATTTTCAAAATTGTATGGTGTATAGGAAATGAGAATAGAAACATTCAATGTACCTACAGTTATTCATTTTTGAATTATAACAAAATAAGAAAATCGCTAAATGAAAAATCGAATAAATATCCTGCAATGTTGTAAAAATATAAACTTCATACGATCATAAAAATTTAATTTGACTTTCTTATAGTCATTTTTTTTGATAAAGGTAGTTAAACTTAGGAAGAATCTTGAATTACACTTACAAATCTGAGATTTTAAATGAAAATATTGTATGTATTTCTAATTCAAAATAATTCGAATAAAGTGAAAATTTGAACTTTAAATGCTTATATGTTGTAAAAAATTAGTGTTACATAATAATTCCCGTAGTTATCCTTTATTTTTTTTTAATATTCTGGTTTGTTTTGAAAAGTACCTACTAGAAAGTATCATACAAATATTCTGAATGCCTCCATATTGAGATAAACTGTTTTAGTTAATGGTAATTCAAAGATTTTGATACCTATCTACTTTTATAACATATATGCGTAAAACCAAGCAATAGTGAATTAAATAATCCAAATTTTTCGGACAAATTCTAGTCTTAAAATGTCTATTTAACTAGTATGTTAATGTTTAACTATATGGCTTAGCCTAAACGACCAAGTATACGTCTAATAAGTAATAACCAGAGCATCTAATGTTTTAGATTGTTATATAAAAATATTCTATCTCCTCGTGTAGTCCTTAGACCTAGTGATAATGCTCGTTTTTGTGTTTAATATAATATTTGTTATTACTTATTAGCTTACTCATTTTATCAAGGATATTATATACCAAATGTTCAGTCTTAATATGAGACAAAAACTGACTGCTTCCTTAAATAATTAAGCTATTTTGGATCACAATAAAATATAAATTAATAAACCACATAATGAAACGTTTCAAATACAATTTATTACATTCTCTTCTTCTATACAAATATTTATATTTTAATTATGTGTACTAATCACGGTAGAAAACGTAGCACTGAAGGTTCGCTGGTTACATAATGTTTGTCACAATTGTAATATTTTATCATTATATGTATAAGTACCCTTTTGTTGTCTAAAATATACTTATAAGTACTAAATGGTAGTAGGTAGGTAGTCACTATATAATATAGTACTACAATACCTAGGTAAATTGAAAAAATACATTCCACTAAGTATCTATATTAGTTTAGGGTAATCTATTGTATATTATAACTAATAAACTAATTTGTCACAATCAATTTTTAATATTTCCCACAGTTTCTTTATATATTTAAAAAATAAACATTATAAATTGGAAGTAATACTAGATTAAACATTCTGACTTCTGAGTTACCTATTTAATTTTAATTGAATATTCTAAAACCGTTGGTATTAATGATTTAAGAAACAAGCGTTCGAAAATATACGATGAGAGTAAAATTTAAGTATTGAAATAGCTATTTTTACGATACCAGGAAAATTAAACAGATTTGTTTATTTGTTGGTTCATTATTATAGCATAAAACGTGGAAACTGAATGCTGCAATTATAATTTTATATTATAAAATGAAATGGTTTCTTGTTTGCGAGCCAGATAAAGTTTATCTACAGGCCATAATTTGGTGATCACATTTAAATTTAAAATCACTGAAATATACCACCCATATAACCACAAACATTTGAAAACATTGAGGTATTATAAATTACAATTATCAAAACATGTTATTGGTACAATTTAAGGGTATAAATCAATAGATAAAATGGTTGCTTGAATAATATAATCATTCAATGAGAAATATTTATTTTATTTGAATAGAAATAACACAGAAGCATAAAAAACATATATATTATGGTTAATTGGTTTCTACTAACTAACAAAATTGAAAACTTAAAAATAATAAAATATATAGATTAATAATTATTATAGATTATTATCTTACAATTTTGATAATAACATATATAGTTATTACTTATTATTAACATTGACAAATTATTCTATGAGTATCCGACGGATTATTAAATATTAAAAAATAATTGGGTGGGAAGAGGAAAAGTAGAACGCATTCTTTATTAATATTCATATAAGTAGGTTTTTTTATTACCGTGAAGGCCAATCGATAGTATATTATTTTTATATTGTATGAAATAAAATTAAAATATACAACAAAATATAAGGTAAATGTCGCTAATTCAATGATAGTTAATACAATCTGGTCTAACTGTCTAATTTTAAATCTATAATTAACTATACATGGGTATCGTTAACAGAGAGGTTAAAAGATTAGGTATAATTCAACTTAAATATTTAATAGGTTACCAACCTATTTGTATTTCATTATTATAGGTTAAACTAAACTAATTTTCATTTTTAAATAATTTATAAAATAAAAAATTCTGTACACAAAATTATTATATTTCCAACATTAAAAATAAAAATATAATAATTATAATATGAACCTAGGTACATATAGAATATATTTAGTATTTATTGAAGTTTCTTTCAATAGTTTTTGATTAACAAAAGTAGGTATCTATAATATATTAATATGTCTAATCACAGCACATTATTATATATTATTTATTAACGTAAACGATCTTATGCTAGGTACCTATTTATACCAGACATTAAAATTGTCTCAAGTATTTTTAGAAGATAAGACGGGTCTGTCCTTTTGACGTATACTCAATGGTCCTGATATTTCAGTCTTCAGAACCTAAATCAATATTTCGTGGCTCATTTCAGCGACGGCATTAGCCATAGACAAGTATACTATTGGCCATTTACATGTCATCGTTCATCAACTCACGCAAACTGATTGAGCAATTAAGCTACACGAATTGTTCTCATTTTGTTGCATACTCATTGTACACCATAGCTGAGCAAATGAATAACCATATGAAAACAAGAAATCCGCCTGACTATACATGAAAAAATATTATTATTTTCTATCTGACAACATCGGCATTCAAAATGTTTTTGGAGTTTTTTTTATCAAAACTATTAATAAATCATCAAACAAGTATTTATCTATTAACTAGGTATTTGGATAATAATATAATATTAGATGCGAGAGAGTTAAAAAAATGATAGACCGTTTATAACTCAAGAACTGCTGGACCGATAGGTATCAAATAATTCTTTCGTAATTAGAATGCTACATCTTCCCTGAGTGGCCGTATGCTTATTTAAAAAGGAGAAATTAAAACCCGGAGAAGTGCTCAAACAGGGATTTTGATATTTACGATGAAAATTTTTGTTTATAAATGGTTGCTTTTTGTTATAGGAGAAATAATTAGTAGAAATTAGTATTTTATTTGTATATTGCAGGGTGCCATTTGTCAATTGAGCAGATTAGGAACAAGCATGCATCAAATCTAATGTTCGCACATTGCCTAGGTGGTCGAGTTGCACTTACTGCAGAGAGTTACACCCAAAAGGAGTTGAAAAATCACAATTTTTTTAAGAGTTGTCATTTCGTAGGGGCGGGCAACAAAGTGCGCGGGATCAGCTAGTATAATATAAATTTCAATACAATAAGAATCTTCTTCAAAAACAATTTTATAAATGTTTCAAATTATATATGTTTTGTCGTTGTACCTAGGTACAATTAAATTGGCAACAGGAGTATTTATATAACTACGGTCTACGACCTACTATTAACTTTTAATTAATTTTGAGATAATTTTCAAACAAGTCGTAAGTATACGACGGGATAAAAGAGATTTGCATAAATGGTTTTACGATGAATATCTGGCGATGAAGTGAAAAGTTCATCTAATCTGGTGAGTCAGAAATAAATTTTAGTCTATTTCACCAGAGTTGGGAAAATAAAATTGTTATATAGTATTTTTATCAACAAGGTTACTTAAATAAAACTGTATTTATCTTTTTAACCATTATTTATTTTTGGATAAGACTCATTTCACATTTAAATTATTTAAAGTTTAAACTGGTAATAAAAAAATGTTTTTAATTAATCAAATACTATTGTACTTACATAGGTAATATTACCTAGTTGACATTTGTCATTTTCTGATTACATTTTTAGATTAGATAATATATTTGATAAAAAAAAACTTCAAACATATAGAATACCTATTAAATTTGTATAAAGTTACGTTTTCCTTGCAGTGTTTAGAGTCAACTATCGGTTCTGACACAGTCGGCGTCTAGACGCAGCGTCATGAGTTATGACGCCACGCTGTTCTAGTGCTTGATTTGAGAAAAAATTAGATGGGCATGTAAAAGAGTTTTACAATGTGACTACTTGTATATCTAAATGTCTTATTCATTCAGATATAATTAGAAAATATATGTTATGAATATTTTTAAAAAGAAGAGGGACTCCATTCCACCGCCCCCCTCCCTCAAGGCCTTAACACTCAATACAAGCACTGTGTTTCACTTTTTAATACTACAAGGAAAACGTACCTTAAGTTATTCAAATATGAATCATATAAAAAAATAAATAATATACATACTCTTTTAGTTAACACAAATGATTTTGCACACATCAATAGCATAAAACCAATTGTACTTAACATTACAGCTATCGCACTATCGTCGAGACTTCTAGAGTGAACATTTATGGATGCACTTGAGTTTTCTTTATGGAACCACATAGCTTTTATAAACCACGGAACACCCAAACAAATTAAAACATCAAATGTTGATGAACTCAGTGCGGTACATAAAGCCATAGTTCCCTGTCCTAAAATTAAAACAAAACATTTATTTTTTGTTTTTTGTATTTTATATTTTACAATTTATTAAACCTTGTCTTGCTACTGCTATACTAGACACCATTTCGGGTACACTCATGCCAATTGCTAATAATGAAATGCCCATAACTGAATCAGGTATTGAGAATTCATTTCCTAAAAATGATTCCAATATTCATTATACTAATAATTACATATATAATAATTTATCTGGTTAATAATAAATATAAAATTAAGTTTGTTGACTGTTGTAATTTTTACCGGTGTAGCTCTATAGTATTGTAGAGAACCTATTCAAACCCAATTCAAATTAATTATTAAAATGTATATGTATACTATGATAGGACATTTCTGAAACCAATAAAGCATCAAGCACCTTAATTCAAATCATCTTGCAATGGCTCTCGTTATTTTCAAATCAAATGTATAATGTATTATACAAAATAATATGATGAACTATACTGTGCGGTACAAGTCTGTGCCGATAATAGCGGACCCATTTGAGATTTATTTATTTCTATGATAGTTCAATTTGTAATTTTACTATTGAGAACTGAACAATTCATTCAAGGTTATCGATAGTTAAAAACCTCAAATACCACTATAGGTACATAACATATTTTTTTAAAAGTAGAAACTTTACAATACAAACAATTAAAGAAAATATGGCAGTAATGCAGTATACATATTACACAGAAAATCGTTTTTGAAGGCAATAATTTATCACTGGAAAATTTTCCAATATTATAAACCTATCATTTTATAACATGATTAAATGAATTTCAATAAACATGCCATTATACAAAGTATACTAATCTAATAATTCATTTTTGTATTATTTATGTATTTTTGACGCTGAAAATGAGTTAAAATGAATTTTGGTGATCGAATTTGTTATTGTAAATTGTGAACAAATAATTTTCGAATTACCATAATATAATGCTTTTTTTATTTGGAAAACACGCGGAAAATGTGCGTATTGTACTATTGTCTAATCACTGCTTGTTTATGTCCATTTAATATAGACTCCAATGTCTCTACTACCTACATGCTACAAATATATTTCTTTTATTATTCTCACTTTAAATTGTTTGTATCAAAAATTAGTATAACCTAACTTAACCTAACCTACCTAATTATTGCTTTTTATATAGACGGGTTTGGGTTAAGGTTAATACTTCAATAAATGAATAACATTTCAAGAGAAGCTTTAGTATGCCTACAACTTACTCTTTAGTTTTAATAGTTTGATGTAATCGTTTTATTATTATTATTATTATTATTATTATTATTATTAAACAAATAATAGTACAATATATACATGTAGGTACCTATTATTAATTAAATATAATAATATATTAAGGAACCAGGTTTTCAAATTTTCTGCAATTCTATAAAATTTGAAAATAATTTTTAATATTTTAGTTGCTATTTTAATTATAATTATTTTCCACTAATCTACTGCCCGATGCCTAATAGAAAAAATGACTTCACATGAATAATTCTCAGGCTTTGTAGAATTATTGGATTTTGATAACTATTGTTTATCTGAAAGAAGAAGATTTCCTACAGGCTACATCAAACTCAGATTTCTAATTTATTTCAAATAATCGTATAATATAATTTATAAAAAAACGCTTAAAATGTTATTATTTTTGAAGATACATTATTATAAAGTTTGAGATTAAAATATTGAAAATCGGAGTATTATGGAATAATACTCTCTATTTGTTTAAAAAAAATTATCAAATTTGGTTAATTCTACAGAACAGGATAATTATTCCCGTAGAGCGTATATTTTTATGGACAAAATTACATTAGCATCGGGTTTTTTTATAAAATGCTCACCTATAATTGTAATCAATTCTACAATGATAAATGATCCACATCCAATCCAAAATATACACATACACATGATAATCGGTATCCAAAAAACTCTATCTTGGCTATTGCAGCTCGGAACAGTCACTTTTAAGATTAGGACTATAGGCCACACTAGTATTTCTTTGATATTTAATAGTTGATCACGAAGTCTGTCTTTCCATTTGGGCAAAATAATATGCTCTTGCACTATAAATCCATTTGCTGCAATTCCTAAAGATTGTTAACATGCATATATATTATACATATCTATATTTAAACTAATTTACACAATACTACTGTTTGTCTGTTCATCATGCAAACTTCACATGCCAATTTACCATTTAGAGGAAGAATCGGTTGGTTCTCACTGCACCCTTCGAAAACTTTGTTCTCTTGTTGAGATATATATTTAAATATTTTTTCAAGATATGAGCTGTAAGAGAGAACTGTTGGGAATTATTGACAGCCATGAAAATAAGAAACAATAGATTACTTACTTAATAGGTATACCATGTAAACTATAATTAATATCAACGCTTCGTAAGCATAAACCTTGTTATCAGCCAATGACCAAACTAATAATGATATAGTTAAAAGATACATCGATACATCACGTGTGATGGGCCAGTTTTCCAGATGTATGACCTATAAACATTTTCATTATATTTTATTAACAGTTAATACTAATGATCTTGTTGTATTGTTAGTTCTAATTTGTATCTATTTACCGTACTTAGTGCATTATTAAATCGTAGATATTAATAATATCAAATATGTATCGTATTGAGGTATCATAATTCCTAGTTTATTGTTGTACATAGGCCATAGAACATAGACTATTAAAAAAAAAAAAAAGTACCTTTTGATCAGCCATAAGTATACAAAGTCCAGGAACTAATAGTACATTAAATAAGCCAGTGCCAACTACAGTTCCGATTCCGACATCGCCCTCTGTAAAGAACGTAGCTAGTATATTGACGAATAATTCAGGACATGCCACTGCTGCAGCCATTACAGACGCTCCTGCAACATCTTCACTCAACTTCATCCCTTAAAAATTATTGAAAATTATGCCAAAATACACGATACGAACACTATTATATCTAAATAATGTATTGAGAGTAATTATTTCACAATATACACTACTTAACAACTAACTAACATTATTTTAAAAAGTATTAGTTTTTTTTTATAATACTTTTAGAAAATTGATGATAAGCACGTGGAGTTCTAAAATTTTCTATAGATCTTATTATTTTCATTGTTGGTAAAATCCTATTTTGTTCAATTTACAATTCTATATACTTGTACATAAACATTTATATACAATTAATCTTCTTCAGATTATTAAATTGTATATATATTTTACTATTTAAAAATAAAAATTGATAGTGACGTAACAATTTAGTTAAATTGTCAAGTTATTGTCTTATGGTGAAAAGATCGTGGTTGTGCATATGTGTTTATTATGTAACTTTGATGGTGAATGATGACGTAGAATTTATGAAGCAATTTTAATGATAACCATGGCCCAATCAGCTATTTTACAATATAGGTAAATTATATAATAATAGACTTGTCAAAACAATTTCATATATATTTTAACTGATTTAATATAAATTTGTTTATTTGTAGTACATTTTAGATTCTGAGCGATAAATGTAACGACAATAATATGTTTATTTTTAAATTCAAGAACAGTAAAAAACTAAAAATCAATGAAACATTTCAAATATTTTTACCAATTTTAAGCTATTAATGCCACGAGCCTATTTATTTTACACCATTATATGATACACTGGTATTAATCTATAAATGAATAACAATTATTATATATTATAAATAAAAAAAAATGAATATATAAATAATAATTAATTATAAAAAGAAAATGCGATGATTTTGAAAAAATATTTCAACCTTTCGTATGACTAATAAATAAATAATTTACCAATAGCACCTATAATATTAATATTAGTTTATTACCCATTTGAGGTATCCTTAGAAATAGAGGCTAAAATACCAACTTCCCTCAGAATTGTTTTTGTAAGCACTGATTTATGAATGAATTAAAATTTAATATTTAATACATATACATTACAATGACCTACTCAATATTGAGGTACATATAATTTCGAAACTAACCAGCAAAGCTACTCTTTTGAAGAAAAAAAATGTAGAAATTTTACTTTAAATCCCAATTGTGTAATATAAAGGCAAAAATAGCATTAGTTATATCCGCTGTTAGTTCTTCTAACCATTAATTAATACCTTTATAATTTGGCATTAGATTAATTTATTTATCTCAGTTTGAGAACTTTTTCGTCTGCCATAAATATTCTGAACTGCCTGAATTGTAAGCTATAATAATGATTAAGTTTGTAAAAAAACTTAAACGTCATATTTTGATTTATTCTGTTTGACGAATGCGGGAATGATCAATCAATGAATCTCTCAGAAGTCAGTACCTACATATTTCTAAAACTTATGAATTTTTACAATATTTGGAGATATAATTTTGTTTATGATGTGCCAACATTGATTACAAATAACACTGCTACCTACATAGTATTTTACATATTTTGTAACCAATGATATTATCGTCATATCAAATTATATTTTAGCCTTATTTCTTGTATTGTGATTTTTACCAAAAATATATATTTTTATAAACTTATTTTTTTTATAATAATAGGTACCTATAGTAAAAAAGCAAGATTTTAAATAATAAATTATTATTATTATTAAAATAAATAGACAACTTAAAAATGTATTGTTTACAAAAACTATTTTGTTAGACTGAATTAACTTACGAGTTAGTGTTTTTATTTATTTTAGTAAATATATCATAAACACGTTCACGTGATTTTATATTAAGAATTATTAACTGACTATATAGATTATTATTATAGCTTTAATATAAGTATTACAATATAGCAATGATATATTCTATTTTTAAAATATAATTATTGCTTAAATTTATAAATAAATTATCATGATTAATGAATATTAATTTCCTTTGTTGTTAAAGATGTAAAAATAAGTGAAACTATTTTGAACTCCTTTAAAAAGCTATTGTTATCAGTTATGCAATATAACAATAATTGTACCTACTGAGTGATCTGTTAATTGCTTTATAAATTGTATAGTCAAAGTCTAATTAAATTGATAGGTACCTTATACCTACATGTTTTGTTATATATAATCAAACAACAGTAGTACCTACAATCTGCTACTGATTTCATTTATTACATTATTGTTCTGAATTAATAACAAAAAATTATTTCGGATTTTACTGCAATGATTTAGCAACAACAAACATTAATTATATTATTAAGCAGGTAAGAACTCTCATGCAATAGTTTATTTATAGAAATGCGTAATGTTATATTATGAAGATGAAATTCAAAAATTTAAAAATAGATTTTTTCTTACTTTTTCATTGAAAAAAATTCAATAATTAATTATATTTTATATTCTGTAGCACAAAAATTATTATAGATATTTACTTACTGTGAGAAATTATATGAATGCATGGTACCAAATAACGATTGCATACTACTCCCAAAAATAAAAATAAGTATAAAGCAACAATGGAAGTACACAATATAGTGAAAGTGCGTTCCTCAAAAATAAAAATCTCTTCAAAAAACGATTTTTCTCTTTGACTTTTTGTTTTATTGATACTTGATAATAGTACACGCCCCACATGTTTAATATCTGAAAAATATAACAATCAGCTGATAATTTTACTAAATTATTCATTGTAGAACATACCAGATTCGTGTGAAATTTGAGTGTATGACTTCGAACAATAAAATATGAGCATGAAAATCGCTAAAATAATCGAAGATAATCTTGCTTTCCAGATTTTTTGGTTTACTACACGTAAATAGTTCTCAAATGTCACCATATTTATTTATGTTTCTAAATAAATTAAAAAAAAAAATTTAAATTTCTTTATACTATTTTTAATTTAATGTGTAAAATTAAACAGTAAAATTATTTCTATTGAAATACGTCAAATTAATAATAGTCAACATGTAGTGTTTACATGGTCTCTCTCTCAAATTGTATGTAACAATTGATAGGGTCAGGATTATAGGTTTTTAAGCGATCCCTACCAGACAAAATGTAGGTTTTAGTTTACCTAGGTATAACTATAACATTATATATTATATTCATTGTTCATGGTTCATAAAAGTTAATATAGACACTTGAAAAACTGTGAAAAACATGTAAAAACATGCATACAAAAATGTATGAAATAAGGGGCTTGACAAATCTTGATTAGTATTGGGTAAATTGAACTCCGCTCTGAATACTACTTTGAACACAACCAATGAACATTTAATTGAAATAGTGTAATTAATAGTGATATAAGCAATTTCTTATACAATACTAGCTTGGGCCAAGTGAGCGAAGCGAGAAGAGTACCTACCCGAGTCCGAGTGCATAACACTCAGTATGTGCCTGATGTTTTTATAGTTCAGGGATATAGGTACCACTATAATACATTTTAAAAATAACTATTATTTATTAATTTAAAGGTGCTTTGTTTAATAAGATTTTTTTTAACTTTTAATGTTAATTTTATGTACTAAAACAATATACGTATTCTTAATTTAGTAAATAAAGATAAAAAATAACTATTATAACTGAATATCAAATCATGAATAATTAATCAAATATATAAATATTTATATTTATATACTGCAGTCTACAGCTGAGCATTTAAATTCAAAATAATATAATTATTATCTTAATCTATGATAAAAAAAAATTAGCTGTGTTCCAAGTAAGTACATATTTTTACCAAATAATATATTTAAATTTTTAGTATTGATAAATATTGTTGCTGCATCATTTTTCGTATTAAGATTTGTTTGCTCCTGTGGAAATTTTATTGGTTTATTTAATTCATCTTTATTTGAAATGATTTTAACGAACGTGATTGAATAGTATTATATTAAAAAATATTTATTTTTAAGAACAATTATGCATCTATAACAAATTTAAATAGTCATACTTAATATAATATAGTATAGATATTAGATACATATTGAAAAAACAATTACTTATAAGTTCAATAATACTATATTTAATATATTAAATTAAGAAAATTTTTCGTTAAAAATACATAAAACGCATATTTTGTTTATTATAGTCCTTTAATAATAATAAACCTTAAAATCTTACCTATATTTTTGATAGTAAATAAAGCTGTCTTGAAAATGCAGGTGGTTAGGTCAAAGCGCAGATCGTCACTGGTTTAATTACTAATATGAATAATCTATATGAATAATAGAAATCAGTGTCTAACAAACTATCATAACAGAATATACGTCATAACTTGATAACAAATCGTAAATACAAAAACATTAATCAACTATATAAAAAATTAAACAAGGGTATCACTTATTCACTTGCAATTCATATTTTTTTATGTGTAAGTGTAATGATAAAAATGTAATTTTAAATATTGTAATTGGTATAATTTCAAATTTAAAAAAGATTAAAAACTTTATACTGTGCAACCTAGTCATATGAATAAAAAACCCAACGCAAAAGAATATTATTATTAATTAGAATGATTATTTACGTATTGAGAATAAGATAAGGTCTGTTACTACGACGATCAATGATCATTTTATGGAATTAACAATAGATAAACACAGGAAATATTATTATATCATATTCATTTGAGTCAGATAAAAGTATAAAACATTGTGTTTTAATAACTTAAAATAAAAATAGTAATTATTGTTGTGTTTTTAGGTGTGTCCAGTAATGTAATAATATATTAGGCAACCTTTTTGGACCTTGTGAGAGCACGCGCTAAAGAGCACGAATTCATATTTTATTGCAGTTCGAGGCTGTATAATATAACATATTATATACTATATAGGTAACCTACACAAATATCATTGATAATAATCATTTGTTTTATAAAAGAAAATATTTTTCAAAATTATTATAATAAGGTATTGTATTACCTACAAAAGTCATTGATCAATAAAATATACAATGTCTTGTTTAGACTTTTTGACCTGTGCTTCAAGCAGTGGGCAATACAATATAATTCTTTAACTATAATAATAACCATAGGCGAAATTTGGGGGGGGGGGTCTAGCGGGGATTAGCCCCCTAGTTTTATTTAAGCCCCTCCCCCTAAGTTTTTAAATATATAAATTCTTAAATCCACCTATTTTTAAATTAGGCGGGTCTTTATTGATTTTATAAATTTAGCCCCCCCAAATCAGTTGTTCAAATTGCGCCTATGATAATAATACTACCTATTTTAGTGTATAAAACCTATGGTTCTGTGCTTTTGATATGCATAAATCATAGACAACTAACAAGATTAACAAAGTATTGAAAATCTAATAAAATTAGTCAGATAAACAATAGTTATTGTTTTGATAATCCAATATAGGTACATAGTAATGTGATCCATTACATTTTTTAAATTTTAATAATATTAATAACATAATTTCAATTTCTATTAATTTTAATCAAAAATAAATCATACATTATAATGAATGGCAATAAAATATTATTTAAATAGGCGTTGGGTAATGGTACCAATTATCATTTATCTGTATGAGTGTAAAATCATAACATAATATGCAATGTAATAACTGATAAGGGTAGCCATACAATTATAATTTATAACTGTTCAAGTTAATGAAAGTAAATTTAATAATAAAAGGTTCCTGGAGCCAAACAAATTTAATTTGCGTTGTTTTTATACGAAAAGTTGAACAGTCGTCAGTTTAAGTCATATTATACTCATATAACCTGACAGTAGGCACTGTCTGGTCGTCAAAATAACGTTATAATAGTGGGGAATATTTACGTTTTTATGTTAGTGTTTTGTTTTACAAATAAATAAAGATTGATGACTTATAGTATTAATGTTATAATATCAAAATATTTTTTTAATTCTAAAATATATTTATTTGTGGGTCACCAATATTTTGATTATGTTTATAAGTCTCTAAAATTGTTTGGCCCCGGACCCAAAAGTATCTTAATCCGGGCTTCCTGTTCTATGATCAAGACAATTGTAGGTGTAGGTTAATAACAATTAATATAATCATTGTTTATAATTTAAATAGCTTGACATTTAGTATTAACTATGTGAAGTTATTTAGATATATATACCTGAAAACTGGTATATATTTTACATACCTAATGAAGATGTTAATAATATGTTATGTTGTGCTACATAATGACTTATATTTGTTATCTAAGTGTTTTGCAGTGGCGTATTTACTGGGAGTTTTATGGAGGAAAAGCCTCCTAAAGCCATCCAAGTCTTTTTAGGGTTCCGTACGGTAAGACACTAAGATTATAATAAGGCTCCGCCGTCCGTCCGTCCGTCACCACTCACCAGGCTGATCTCATGAACCGTGAAAGTTAGACAGTTGAAATTTTCACAGTTTGTTGTCGCTATAACAACAAATACTAAAAATTCGTCAGAATTCAGAATCTCAGAATATATAATATAAGCGGTGTTGCCAACATGTATTATAACACTGGTCGAGCCCGAAATGGACCGTTGGTGGCGACGGGGCTGGCTGCGTGCTACGGGTACCTAGGTATATACCTACGTCGTGTTCGTGGATACCATTACTGCAACCATTACTGCGGTATACGTTTTAAGCGTGACTGCGCGCTTTTATTATTACATTATTATTATAATATACGCACAGCGTTTGCGTCCATCAGCCTGCTCCACGGACTAAGATATAACTTAACTTAAGATTATATCTTAGTCCGTGGCCTGCTCTCTGCCTGGTATTTTAATGACATATTGTTTTCAATAATCATGTTTCTTTTAAGATCATAACACTGATCTGCATTGCATAAATATTGTTTTATATTAGTATTAAATTCTAAATTATTTTATTTGACCAGTTATTTGATTACATGACGCCTAGGTAAGTTATATTTATTATGAATATAAATAGATTATATTAGATAATGGTATGGAACCCTTCGTGCGCGAGGCCGACTCGCACTTGGCTGGTTAGTTTTTTAGTTTGTACTATTACGAAATTCTTATAAGTGTATAGGATAATATTTATATATACTTGATTAAGTGAATAAAGAAAATTAATAAATAGTGTTCGGTTTTTAAAATTTAATTTTTGACCTAAAAACTTCAAAATATGCACTTAAAATATTTATTTTTTTTGATACTTTATTTACTTTAATACAGAACAATTTTTATTCAAATTTTATTCAATGATTATTTTATTAAAATAATTGGTTGACTTAATTATTTTAAATTAATATATAAATGACATACTATGTATGTAATCGGCTGTTGTTCCTACTCATGTAACGATGACGGTCCGGTAGGCAGTAATTAAGGTAAAATTCGAAACTCGTGTTATTACTTATTTTAAAACCTGATTACTACATATTTTAGAACAAACATTGATAAATACATAATTTTACATTTTTGAACTTGGATCAGTCAATATTTTTGTTTATATCATTTTCTTAATATAAGTAAAAAAATACCCAGCAAATAATACCCATTAAAGTTAAGCGAAAAACGGCGTTCGTGTTAATTGATAAACAACTACATACAGCTATAATATTGGTATTAATAATAATAATAATAATAATAATAATATTGTTTATTCAATGAATAAAACGAGCAAATTGCCCAATAGTACAAGTAAATAAATAAGTTTCTAACAATAAGTTGATACGGACATCGTATAATAACATAAATTAATAATAATAATAAAGTAAGAATATAGACTAAAATGAAAACGATTGCATAAAATAAAATATTACCTATTATTAGTAAAGTAAGTTTTATGAATTGAGGATAATGGAGTAAAGAAACAATCAATATTAGATGCAAGTTTATTACACAGGGACATGGCTCTAAGAATAGGGGAGTTTTTTAAATAATTTGTACTGTGTGATGGTAAATAGAAAATAATTATATTATTATTTATTATAATAATATAATTACTTATGTTATGAATATTTTTTGTCATCACTAACAATAGTCGATGGTAATTATACTGACTAGGTACTTAAGGTCTCAAAAGCATTTGATCGGGTCAACCATAAGCTACTGTCTCGTTTACCATAGGATTCCGGCTTTGGTGAACTTACGCTTACCCTTTCCTGATTGACATCCTACTCACACAATCGCCCAAAATTGGTAAAATTACATGGTATTACCACCAATATTGTATAACTTCTTCTTCAGGTGCTCCTCAAGGATCTATTCATTCCCCTTCTTTCGCTTCTGTTTGTAAATCAAGCCATTATTATATATTATTATATAATCTTATTATGTGGTAAACTTTTCATATTTGCAGATACTGCTATGAAACTCTTTATGCTATGCTTTTCCAATCTGCCCTTGCTCTCGGCTTGCTAATTGAAGTGAGCACTTAGGTATCTTTATATAAAATATAGATAAATACAAAAAAAATCAAAATAACGACGTTTTTCAGAATTTCAACTTCGTTAGCAACAATAATCCATAATAAACCTATTGACGCCTATTGTTCTATTATCTCTGCGGGTAATTCTGTTGTAGATCTTGGTTTTTGCGAATATCCCCGTCCCCCACCCGGTAAGATTCTCCAGGGATACCGTGATTAAACATTGAGAAAATAAAATTATTTTTAAGCTCCATGTACAGATATCTATATTATAATATAGAATAATATAACATAATATATGTATATATCTATGGCTTCATGACACAGTTTATTCTTTATCAAGAAAGTAATAATAATCGTCTATGGCTAATATTATTGTTTCATGTTAGCCGTTAGGTTCATCTATGAGTACATTACTTTTTATTTTACACAAACTACTATTCATTTTCCGGATATTTTACAAATCAATAAAATACCATTCTGGCATAGTTCTAAATTTGTACGTTTCACATTTTCCCGTAGGTAAGCACATTTAAATTTGGTAGCTACTTTAAATATTTTATATTAATACAATATAATTTAAAATTTAATATTCTACAGTTGTAAAATTATTTGAGTAATTATTACCTTATTTATAATACCTATCTTTATTTGAAATTTGAATAATTTATGTAATAAAAATTAAATCATTATTAGGTAGCTAAAAATATTAAAACTAAATTTTAGGTTGTAGGTGTATATTTTTAGGTTCGAATTTTGATTTTAAATTAAGATCTGTTTTAAATTATAAGTATAATACTGAATATGTATAATATTATAATAATATGGGTAATTATATAGTCTCAACTTTACATTAATTCAGTGGCGCGGTGAATTTAAAATTGTTCAGATGCTATGTTCTAATATTTTACCCATCTTTCAGCACCAATAACCCGATAAAGACGCACTCACTGTCATATTTGTAATAACCTGTCGTAGTTATTACTAAAACACTATGGTTAATACTAAATTATCACCTATTGCGGCTATTGGCCATTATATACTATTATATTCACCCCCTACCCCTTGTAAAACTCTGAGACGGCCGCCCCTCGATTACCCCACTTTGCAACCCAAATATCTTTGTCATAAATTAAATCAACCTACCGTAAACTATCATGAAATATACTTGGTATTATAATATAGGCTGATAGACATCTTTGCTCAATATTGTTATTCATTATTGAATTCAAATTTAACACATACCTATATTACCTTACATTACTGCAGTGACTTCCTGAATGACGAGGTACACTCGACATCTACTGCACAGCAGAGCAATTTCCTACTTTCCCTCTTTTTTTATTTGTAAATTTAATATGTAAGAAATAAATAATGAAGAATAGAAAAAAGTTTAAAAACCATCGTATTATTTATTAGTAATTAATTATGTTACATGCAATATATAGGTGATAAATTAATAGGTATATATTCTAGCAATCTGGCAAATTAGTCACGTATACCTAAATTTAATCCATTTACCTAATAAATTATGTCTTAACATTAACAGGAGGATAATATCAAGGAGAAGATATGATTCCTATCTTGCCATTCGATATTGTTGCAAAATCGTTTAAAGTATGCAATGATAAACCTGTGATCGACGATTATATATTCCAATGCCACTATAAACTAACTACCAATATTTTATTAACGTTCTGTATATTGGTTACATCAATCAATTTAATAGGTTAGTACTTATTTTAAAACTATTAAATTTCATACTGAAATTGATTGATGATTTTATTACCTAAAAAAAAATTGTTCAGTAATATAGAATAGACAGTGGCGCCGAAGTCCAAAATTTTACTTATGACATTAGACACCTGCACATAAAATTTTAACACCCACCTATTTCTTATAATTACCTTACCATACACCAATTATAGTTATTATGTTGTCTATTAAACAAATGTTTATAAAATAACTTTAGAATGACAAAAGTGACCCCCTAACTACTAAAATCACCTATGACAATTGTCATAAGTAAATATATATTTTTGCGCCACTGAGAATAGATACATATCATACGGGTGATATTCATTATCCATTCTGTGTGTAATATTTATGTTTATAAAGGAAATCCGATCGAATGCATAACGAACTCATCAAAAAATAAAGAAATGCAAAAAGTTATAAATAGTTATTGCTGGATGTCGAGCTTATACACATATAATAATATGAAACCAGAATTCGGTCTACCTAATATAAAAAATAACGAACAAAATATTAGATCCCATTCATACTATAAATGGGTACCATTTATGCTGTTCTTTCAAGCTATGACATTTTATGTGCCTCATTGGATATGGAAAATATGGGAAGGAGGAAAAATACGTATGATCACCAATGGCATGCGTGGATTTTGTGCGGGTCCTGCTAAGACAAGACGTTTAAAACAAGATAGATTGGTTTGTATTTTAAACAAAAAAGTAAAAACAAATAAAAACTATAATCATCAATATATTTAAGTTAAAAAAAATGTTTTCAACATTAAAACATTTTCTAAAATATATCTACTTAATATTTTACCCTACAGGCTACAGTTTAGTTATATCATTGATTATAAATACTAAGTATAGTCTTAATAATCAATGGTTAAATTCTTAAGTCTCGTAAGTTATAATAATGTGTACATTGTTATTTAGTATTTATATAGATATAATATAATAACTAATTATTTTAATTCAATCACAATTTTCATCATGAAGGATCTTAATCTTAAATATATAGCTATCGGCTACCTATTATAATATTGTATGGACATGATTTCATGGAATTACGGTGTATGACAGAGTGATAACAATTTAGTTCAAATTAATTGTTAATATTGTATAATCAATTTTCAAAAAAACAACCTAACATTCATTTTTATTTCATTGATCAGGAAACAATAAATATATGAATTAGTGAATATTTAAATACACACAATTTTTATTAATGTGTTTTTAATAAAATATTAGTGATTTCTTAATTACAGGTGCAATATTTCATCGAAAGCTTTCATACTCACAGTACCTACGCATTTGGTTATATTTTGTGTGAAATAATGAATATATTCAACATTGGTTTCAACATTTACATTACTCATACATTTCTTGGTGGATCGTTTCTAACTTACGGAATTGAAGTGTTTAAATACTATCAACATACTTGCTACTTTAACCCAATGGAAGATATCTTTCCTCGACTTACTAAATGTAATTTTTTCAAGTATGGACCATCTGGCACTATTCAAAACATAGATGCTATGTGCATTCTCGCTCAAAATGTTTTAAACGAAAAAATATACTTATTTATATGGATTTGGTTTTTAATACTTGCTATTATATCCATATTTGTATTGGTCTATAGAATTACTATTATTACGCAAATACTTTTGAAGACAACATTATTGATAAACATGTCCAAATTCACAAATAATAAACGAATCATTTCAATGTTAGTTCGTAAATTTCAAGTACGTATAATAATATTATATAATATTAGTTTATTGTTTTAGACTTTAGATATAAGTAAATACTAAATAGTTATAATAATACCTTTGTACAATGTACCTACCCAATGTACCTATTGTATTTCGTTTTATTTAGACCTTGGACATTATAATTGTTGAAAAAATATGTGGATTTATTTTTTAGATTTTGAGTGGAGTAATGAATGTATTGATTTTACAATGATGTTTTTTTTTAAAAACTTTTTTGTGTCTGTCATCACCTTTTTAGTTATAGGTAGGGTTTGAGGAAAGCCGTATGCTTAAATAAACGGGTGGTTTACGTTTGGTCGAGTTTGAAAAAATTGCAATGTATTTAGGAGAATTGTTTTTCAAGTAGTTAGATTCACTTTAAACATAGTTTTCAATTTTCAATCAAATTGCATCGTTTATTTCATTTCGTAGAAAAAATTGTTTCAATTTTAAGATCCATATATTTAGTATACTACTTACAGGTAATAACTAATAACTAACACTTTTCACGTTTCCAATATGTTCAAGCAAAAAAAAATATTCGATATTTGTCCCATAATAAATTATTTTATTAGTTTAGGTTTATATAATATAATATTTTACATTAATATTTAAAATTGTATCACTTATAATTTATATTGTATCATACTCGCTCAAGGGGGGTTTAAGGGGTTCACCCCCCCCCATGGACACTTTACAAATATAATATAATATTACATATAATTATCATAATTTATTGGAAACAAATCTAGTTTAGTGTCCACTCGAATTTTTCATTTTTTTTCGGAAACCTGTGTATTACAATGAGTTAAGAACGATGTTGCAAAAATAAATTTCCTGAAGTCATTAATTTCTAAGTTATAGCCTTACAACGTTCATAATGTTTGGTGTTTATATATGAATCTAGGCAAAAATCAGACACGTTTTATACGGACCCTAATGGCTGCGTAATGATAAAATATATTATATAGTTTTTACATTACGTTTTTATAATAAAATGGCGAATAAAAATATTATCCGATATTGTAAGTAATGGTATACAATATGCATTTATAATATATATCATCTACGTGTCTCCTTCACCGAGCATTACGTTGAAAGCCCATAGGTGCAAAAAATAATTCAGAGAAGTTGGCTGATAGGTACGTTAGTAACGTTAGACGCTCGTTCCAAGTAGGTCCGTTTTATTGCAATTTAGTAGTTATTAATTGTTAATGTATGAAAAAAGTCATTGGGTATTTAAATCTGTTCTGGACCGTGGGAAGTTTGGTAAGTTTCAAAACGGACACTTGTAGAAACTAGTTGGTGACCCTTGCTATAGGCTATATTGCTAAATATTTCTATAATATATCGATAATGGATAATTATGTTATAATTACGCTATCGTAAATCATAATATCGACAATGTCGTATATTTTTAGCAGGAACATAATTGTTAAGCAAGTGGGATTTTAGGAGTACCTACCTGAGTAGTGAGTATAGTGAATACCGTCGATTACGAATTTACGGCGAATGATGATTGAATCATTATTACTTGGTAAAAAGTATTATGGATTTAGCTATGAAACTGTTTTTAATAATAATAAGGGGACGGAGTGGCTAAGCGGACTATGGCGTCGGTTGTGACGCACACCGGCGCTGGTTCAAACCTCGGTTCACGGGTGGCATTTTTCTTCGGGCAAGTCACGGTGTCCCCCACCCGGGCATGGCAGATACCTTCGGGTGCCCAAAATCGTAAACTTCGTAAAGCTATACCATAAAAGCTAATGATTTCTGACAATTACTTTTTGCACCATCGTTCTCAGCTGGTTGTAAATACATACATAGGTGTCCAAAAAAAAAAATTTTAAATCTCGAGTAGCTGCTAAAGTAGTTTTATAACAAAAAATTTTCAAATCATATTTCCTGAGCACGCTTCTGTACTCGCTCAAACACGGCATGAGAAACTTGGCCAAACACATTGTTTTTCATTTTTATTAGGTGGGTAAAAAGGTAATTCGCCCAAACGTATGATGCTAATATAAATTACTAAAATTAGTGATTAATGAGAAATTAATTTATACCATGAACCTTACACACCGTTTACAGTAAGTCGGCCTGACTCAAAAGTTAATAACAATAATACATGATATAAATTCCTATATATTGGTACTATTATAATATTTAAATATCAAAAATATAATAAATGTAATAATGTTTCAAAAAGTTAAATTAAATCATCTTATTGTAATACTAACAGTAAAATGAACTACTTTAATAGCCATATAAAAAATCATATTATAAATTATTATAGGCCGAGTTCTCGCTCGAAATCGTTTTTCATGTGCAATGATTTATCATTGAATTTAAATTTAACATGTCATACATTTAAGTGACTTACTCAAAATTCAACACATTATTATTTCAATCTAATAATTGTATATGCAATTTATATTTTTAGGTAGGAGATTATATACTCCTTAATTTCGTTGAGAAGAATGTACATTGTATTCAATTTAAAGAAATAGTAGAAGAAATATGTATTCAAGTTTGAATGTATAAAACTATAGCAAAATTAACTAATCTTTACATAACTTAAATTTTTAATAAATAATCAAAAGTTATAACCAGGTAAATGTTTAATTTTTAAATTAGAGGTATACCTAGTTGTCATATTTCACAGCAGGTACACATAAATATTAAAGTATGTATGATGAATCAGTTTTCATACCTAGAATCTGATTATATCAGGTTATCCTTTCTAGTTTAAAAGACTACAGTTTCCTGCAGGTTTCCTCAGTAGCGTCGTTTCAGTTTTAAATAGGGGCGGCTAGAGGGCAAAAGTTTTGACCCACCCAAAGCGGTGACTTAAAAAAAAACGTTACTTTCTTTTAGGTAAGTTCTTCTAGGCTCTAGCACTAGAGTAATTGTAATGCCCGAAGGAAAGATATCAAATATAGTTTATAATGAAGTCCTCAGCACAAATTAATTATCAAAAATCTGTTTAATATACCTATATAATTAATGTGTTAAAAATAAATATAAAATAAAATTTAAACTTACATTTTTTCTTTTTTTTAATTTTTTAATATTCTATAACATTACATGAGCAGATGAATGTATAAATTCCTTTACTATTTGTTATTGTTATAGATTTTTATTATGCGTTGATATCCCTGTAGGCAAACTTTGATATTAGTGTAGTGCGATGAGACATATAACTTTTTGAATATTATAATAACGTAATTTAAATCCTTTAAAGTGAACAGATAACTTAGGAACTTTAACCTATATTAAATAGGTATGTAAATTACAAGTTTTATTAAAAAATATAACACACTATACAAGTAGCCAGGTAGTTAAACATTAAGTGTTTCATCTTACCCCAGATGGCCAGGTTCTACTAATTATAAGGTAATAAATTGACATCGATTTAATATAGGTATAGGTACTAGAATATTATAAAATTAACTGGTATACGTTTAATTAGAGTTAATTAATTTTTATTATTATTAATGGATTTATATTTCAAAATATAACTATGTTTTTTTATTCTGGTGAACAGTATTTTATTTCATAATATATAGGTAGCCGTATTACTCTACTCCGCTCGGGTTAACTCTGCTGGGTACCTATAAGAAAACAAATTAAATATTCAAGTAATTTAAGATGCAAATCGGTTTTGTTATGTCGGTACCGATTATTATTACTGTAATATTTTTATTTTGTGTAAAAATGTTGTTGAAACTTGAAATCCTTGTTTTTCGTTTATAGGCAAATTGTAGCTTTGTAAGTAAGTAGGATCTACAGGTTATAATTATACCTGGTATTTTTTTGCATATTGAAAAGGGGTTTTATCGACTCCGCAGTTTTAATAACAATTCCGCCGGATTTTCGTTTATATTGATTCCGCCGGTTATTTATTTATGTTGATTAGTTGATTCCGCCGACTGTTTATTAAACAATTTTTTTTTTTTAATTAACAGTATAGGTTAGGGTACACTTAGTATGCCATAAAAGTATAAAGTAAGTTTTATTTAAATAAAAACATTTCAAAAAACAATTAAAACATTGTCGTCCATAACGGATAATAATATGTATTAAAAGAATAAAATGATAATTCATTAAAATATATAGGTATTGTATATGCCACATGGTATGGTAAAGAAATGAAAATTAAAGTAATAAAAATATACAATGTGGTCAAATTTTAAAATAATGGTTTGAATAGCTAGATTTATATAAGAGAATAATATATCGTTTTTTTATCGATGTTATATTCTACTCGACATTGGGAATATACTTACCTAGTACTATGTTATTCTTATAAAAACTGATGCTCTCACACTCCAACAAATTCACAGTATATCAGTATCTAATATTTATTCGCAAAGAAATAGTATATATAAGATAATGCGTGGAAACTGGAGGGGCTGACCAAAATTGGCAAGAAATTCACCAAAACTAAATTTTGATTTGCAATTATTTGCAATTGATTCACTATATATTTTCAGTAACTTTATATCTACTGACTACTATAGCCACGAGAGATATTTTCGTAGAGCTGGATTATAATCAAATGTAATATTTATACAGAATAATCATTATCAATACAAATAATCATCTTATAGTACCTATCTATAATCAATATAGATTATTTGTAATTTTAAATTTTTAAAGATTCACTGATCAGCCGTACTATTTTGATGAACGGTGATCATCATGCTACATAGCTATATTCTTATTTTTTCTTAAAATTAGATGATACATTTATTATAGGCAGCTTATGTTCGGCAAAAACCTTATTCCGGCCCTGCAGTATAGGTAGTGTTTACTCTTAACTGTTTTATGTTTAGGTGTTAGCCCGACTGTTAGGTCACAATATCGTCCGTTGTTCATGTACAGTAAGTATATACAATGCTGCAGCAGGCAATTATTTTTAAAAAGTTTTGGTTTAGGAAATTACGTATGAAGAACCCTTTGACAGTCCTGTAAAGAATACTTTTAAAAAGTATTTGAATTAATACTCAAATACATTTTTTTTACGCAGTGGCTAGAAACCCGGACACCGGGTATCTAATGCGTAAATATTATATCCCCGGACATGATGTGCGCATGCGCAGGGACTGAATTTCTGCGCGGCGTCATCACTGTTATCAGTTATCAGATTTAAATCAATTTAATTGATATCGAATACCGCGTAAATTTGAATTATTAGTTTTTATATATTAATTAATAATTTGAATATGAATTCAAATATGTGTATTTCAATTCCCACAAAAATACAATTTCGAAGTATTTTTATAAATTATAATATGTCTTATTATATAGTAAGATATAGAGTATGATGAAATACATACTCTACAGTATATTTATATTTGAAAATGGAAAATGTGAACTGGTTTTGATGAACATTTGATTATATCACATTTTCTTTATTTATATGGCTGGTTTTTTTTTTTTGTTTTATTTTTATATTTAACAGTAAAAGGTGAATAACTGTTATTAAATATTTTAAGTGTAGCTTAAGTGTTAGTGGTTTTTTTTGGAATTTTTGAATTTATTGGTGAACAATTGTGTTAGTGTTTAAATTATAATAACCATATCAAGATGCAAATAAGTGATATATTCAAAAGCTATGCAGAATTTGAAAAAGCTTTAAATGTTTTCAAAAAATTAAACTATGTTGACTTTTGCATTAAAAACTGCAAAACTATATCGTTACAAAAACATAGGTATCCTAGATTGGCAAATACATCTGAAGATTTAAAATATTATTATGTGAAACTTATGTGCATTCACGGAGGGGTCCATAAAAAAAAAAAAGATTTGCCAAGAGCAAAGAAATACCTCGTAAGTATTTAAATTTTAAATATTAGTATATAGATTAATTTTATCCATATAACATTTATAGTCAATATTTACAATATATTATTACATTTTTTATAATAATCTTAAATATAAATTTCAGAACTATGCCCAAGGTTGTAAAGCATTTATTTATCTAATAATAAATAGTGAAGGAATGCGTATGCGAATAATTATAAATTGATAATTAGGTATTTATTTAAATCTGATAACTGATAACAGTGATAACGCCGCGCAGAAATTACAAGTCCACATATATCCGGGGATTTAATATTTACGCATTAAATACCCGGTGTCCGGGTCTCTAACCACAGCGTTTTTTTAAGTATTTAAGATACTACTCAAATACTTTTCAAATACTTTTGGTTTTTAAAGTAGGTTTATAATCATTTTTATTTTATTTATTATTTATTCATTACATTTCATTATTATTTATTACAGACTTTCGGGCTTCGGCTAACACAGAAATACAGAATATTAAATAAAACTATTATTTATTATTTCAGTTGATAATAATATTTTTTCAAACAAATATTTCGAATAAAAATAAAATGTTCGAAATAAAAAAACCAAAGTATTCAATACAAACAAATACTTAATACAAAAAAAGAGTATTTAAAATACCATTCAAAATACTTCATGCTGAAAGTATTTAAAAAGGTATTCAATACTTAAAAAAGTATTTGATTACTTTTTCTCAAATACTTTTACTCAAATACTTTATCAGGACTGCCTTTTGATAGGATTATAGGATGTAGAATGTAGATGTTGTTCTCATCAGTAGGTATACACAATACAGCAGACAATTATTCTTGAAAAGTTTTGGTTTAGGAAATTACGTATGAAGAAACCTTTGATAGGATTATAGGATGTGGATAATTGCTGATATTTTATTTTGTTTTGCCTTGCCCTTGGGTTGCGATCATAAAATAACACGTTGGTCGCGCGACCATAGTAGTGCACAAATTACAATTGACATTATCAATTAATACTGTTGAGTGTATATTGCGATTTATAGTGTTTTAAGTATTTGCCACTATTTATCTACAATAGTAGAGGTAATTATTAATAGAGTAATTATTATTATAATATAGGTAATATTTTCGATTTTTCTGCGGTTGAAACACTCAACACGATTATATAATATAGATTCTATAATCGTGGCCCATAGGTTGGATACTTGGATCCACGATTATAAAGAACTATAATAGAAATATAATTATATAATATAGTACATTATAAATGTATTAAATTCTTTATAATCGTGGTTGTACGGTCACATTATTACCGTGCTCGTTTGCGCCGACATTTCGGTCACGTCCCAGTGGTCACACCGACAATGGGCATCGCGACGACTCGTGACGTCATCGTAGTGTCGTTTTTGTGTGTGGATGATGTGTCGGCCACACCGGACCTTGAGGAAGGGCATCCTACCGATCTACCTCATTTGCCGACGCCGCCGCCGCCGCCAGGATCGTACTCCAACTTGCTCGGTTCGCCCGCCGCCGTACCCGTTCGGCTTCGGTCTTTTCACGACCGACCCGCGCCGCAGCTCAACGCCATTTTACCGCCCGCTCTGCCGACTGGTGCGCATGTTCGAAATCAAACACGCTCCAACGCTTTGATTACATTTTTTTGTACGTAAAGGAGGTTGTGGAGTGTGGACGAAAACAGCAGTTTTCGAAGCACGTTTGGCCGTTGCTTTTATTGATTTGTTTTTTACAATTCGTTTTTTTAGCTCGTTCGACTTCACCCAGCCGCAAAAATGAGCCTGTTCCGTTCAACCGCCTCCAAACTCTTGGAAATCAACCAGGTACGTTTAAACAGGAGAACGACCTTTTGAATCTTTGAAAGGTTTCATTTAAGTTCGTTTCCAGTTTCCCCACTCCGGGCACCCACCGCGCTGTTAAGGTGTTTTCCGCGGAGTGATATGCCCAATTTTCCTACCAAATATCAATTTCTCGACGATTTGTGATACTTTACTGGACCTAACTTATCATACTATAGTTTAAAAATATAAGCTTTTGTCAAAGTTTTTGGACATAAATTTTTAATTTTACCGTAAGATATGACTCATTACCTATTTCCTGAAATTATGTGCGAGTTGTTGGATAGGTAACCTTACCTACTTACTACTTTATGTAGCTTGTGCACATTTAAGTCAAAATGTGGTGGGGAGAGGACTATTTTTATATTAGTTTCTTCGAATATTTCTTTTTTATGACCTGTGTTATCAATACACAACCTACCAGTTTTGAGTTATTAGGTAATTACCTATTTCATAAATGACCTCCATCAACCTTGAGGTGGTTCTCTTCAAACGGCATTAAAAAATTGGCAACATATGCTAATTTATTTTTTTATTTTAATATAATGAATGGAAATGACTTACATTTTTGGGACCATATCCAATTTTATTTTTTAGGTATTGGGTCATGGTTGAATTATTGTCTATTTATTAAGTGTTGGATTTGGTGTTGCTTATCAATTTGACATTAATTTAATTATATATTATACTATATAAGGGTATCCTATTTTTTGTAATTTTATTGCTATAAAAAGTTTATAGCTTTGGTTGGTATCAGCCTACAGATTTTTAGGATTTCTAACGTTTGTTAACTACAAATACAGATACTGTGTGGTTCAATAATTTAATTCAATTGTATCTTCTACTAATTTCTCATTATCATATAAAAATATAATTATAGTCAAATTCTCATGATTGGCCCACCAAGATTATTTTAGTAGCTCACTGTCCCTATCTGGACCTGGTAATTATAAAGAGACACAAATTAGTATTGGACTCTAATTTATTACAAATTAACAATTTTTTTTAATCATTAGGTACTTTAACTGTAATCAGGCTACAGAATAATTTGAATAAGACTTCAAGAGACTTTAAAATGATGTCTATATAATAGAACATTGAATTATAGGTACCTACTAGGTACATATTTATAAAACTAATAAGTTATGAACGTAAATCTATTTTGTTTAAAAATAAACATTAGATTTACTTATGTAGTAGTGTACAGTACCTAATTTAAAACATTTTACGACAATATTTGTTATAAAACAGAATTTTGTCCAGCAGTCCCTAAAACGATGACTGGCATGCCGACTGCCCGCGGTAACATGGCTGACTTTCCAACAGGGCCATGCTCTATTTTTGATGTCATTTGTTTTGAATAAATTCAGTTTTTTTTTTTATTATACCTGTAGTAATATTAATTGATTCATTTTTAAGTGTATAATATTTTATTCTGTTTAAGGCAACTATTATATCTTCCAATGCTAAATTTTCTCCTCAAAGCCATCATCAAAACATTTTCATTATTAGTCCAACCCCATAGAAAATATTCCATTGACAAATAAATTTGTTTATGGCATATAGAAAATAATATATTTATTCAATTTTATTTTCAAGTTCTTTTATTATATAGGTACCTACATTTAATATATGTATTTTATTGTAGTTATTTTCTAGTAGATGCTTCCTTGTATTGTTCTCTATGGGTAATCGTACACATATTTACGAGTGTAAAATTTTAAACTTATATGTGAGATATACCTAAAATTAATAGCAGAAATCATAGGCGTCGGTATCGAGGGGTACTTATGTTACATATACATTTTGTATTGTTTTGCTACCACAAGATTATAGTATTTGATATTTATTCAAGAAACTGATTTGTTTTTATAATTGTAAGTTGTAACTTACAGTATGAAGTAAAAATATTGTCGTTATAACAATTTTTGATTGTTAAAATTTATGAGTACTTTATTCTCATAATATAGGTAACTAAAGTTCAGTTAAAATGATAAATATACTGGGTACCTAAATATATAAAAATATATTTATATTTTTTAAATAAATAAACAGAAGGCAGTTATTTGTAAATAATTATTTTGCCCCCTAGAATTTTGACTATATATTATAGTGACGCCAATGGCAGAAATTATACTATATATAGGTAGGTAATTAAATATTATTTCGTTTAGACATCAGGTTAAATAAAAAACTTATTCCTATTGAACTATCATGTACTAAATGTGTTATCTTATTCAAATAATTATTAAAAACGTTACGCATCATTAAATTATCTAATATATAGTTTATTCTCGAGTTTATCAGTATCATAAAAATAAAAGTCAATTATTTTTATGATTAGGTACCTGGTTAATATTATGATTCCATACCTACGTAGATAAGTAAACTTTTTAATTAATTGTCGAAATGTAAATTATTTTTAAAATTAAATCTTAAAATTATTTTTACATTATCTTATCATTAAAAAAATAATAGTATTTTTCCTAATACATATTATGTAGGGTCTTTATGATTATATATTTATATGTAAGTACATGGCCTATTAGCTAATTTAATTGTATATAGTCTGGTACCTACCTCTTAAATTTAATATTAAAAATATTTTTTTTTTCAAAAACTCACTAAATAACCATTTTTGAAAAAAGGGGATTTTTCCAATTTTTTTATTTTTACTTTTATGACAAAGGAAAATCGATTTGCTGTACCTGTTATCCAAAATCTTTTTCAATGTCCCTGTCCAAATCTCTCACTCACTACTTCACTACTTCACCCACAAATATTTATGGTTTAAAATGAGCCACTTTGTCGCTGAATGTGTTTAGCTAATCAAGGCCCTTCTTTCTAGCTTTAATAACAATTAAATTATTTCTCTAACAATGTATTGTATTGTATATATAATCTGTATATTGGGCGAAAGCCCGTTTTGTATTATAAAATACACATAATATGAGCCCTGTATTTTTAATTTATTTTGTTCATTTTTGAAATATAATTATTAAATATGCTTGTTAGGTCACTGCTCCATTATGGACTGCTTCTCGGTCAATGGCATCTACCGATCTAAAATCTGTAGTTGCTGAAAAATTAAAGCAGAGTGGAGAGGAAATCAAAGCCTTCAGAAAGCAACATGGATCTACAGTTGTCGGTGATGTAACTGTAGACATGGTAATTAAATATATATAATTCCAAATAAAAAAAAAATATATTCATATAAATTAAATGTTTTTATTTGTTTATAGATGTATGGTGGTATGAGAGGTATCAAGGCTTTAGTTACAGAAACATCTGTATTAGACGCAGATGAGGGTATTCGTTTCCGTGGTTATTCTATTCCTGAATGTCAAAAATTATTACCCAAAGCACCTGGTGGTAGTGAACCTCTTCCTGAAGGATTATTTTGGCTATTGATAACTGGCGAGATTCCAACACCTGAACAAGTTAAATGGGTGTCTAAAACCTGGGCTGAGCGCGCTGAATTGCCATCGCATGTTGTCACCATGCTTAATAACCTGCCCAACACTGTACATCCTATGACACAATTAACATCTGCTGTTGCTTTGCTTAATTCAGAAAGCAAATTTGTACAGGCTTATACCAATGGAGTTCATAAGTCACAATACTGGGAGGTAAGTTCTCGTGGTTTTTTCTTTTATCGTTAATTATAATAAATTTATAATACTTTCATGTTATATAGAAAACCCTGATACATTCTGTATATTTCTTTATTCCCATATTAAAAACCTATTTATTTAATATAGATCAGTCGCATAGCTAGTAGGTTGCTGCTAGTTGGTTCCTGCACAAGTTTAAAATGTTATATACCCACTTCATCAGCATACCAAACGTAAATTTCATATAATTTGATAATGAACCAAATACACTGAATTACCAATAAAATATCATATGAAAAAAAAACATTGTTCAAAGTTATTCCTTGATGTAGTACAATCGTCTGACCATATTTTCTTACTTTAAAGTCCTATCTTGAAAACAGATTGTTGTAGAGCAATATGATATTATACTTAATTCTTTTTACTATAAAATCAATGTTGAAATACCCCAAGGAAACAATATGTTACCTATCTTCTTTAATATTTACAATGCAGATCTCCCCCAAAACAAGCCATGTAACTTTAGTGACTTGTGCGTATGATACCATTATATTTGTATCAAATGAAGATTAAGATGGCAACCCATGTTATACAATTTTACCTAAATCAAATTTCTAATTGGTCCAATAAATGAAAATCAAGATAAATAAAAGTAGGTCCAAATACATTTCAGTCTTTCACCTTTAGTCTGCGCCTGAGTAAAACCCTCAAGTATATTACTCAACAGTACATTATGCAGTTATACCAATTCAAAATGCAACTAAATGTTTAGCATTCCACTTGTACAAAAGGCTTACTGGGGCCTAACTCACAAAATACAAAAGTAAACAATTTTACATACACCTTCATCTCCTCCCACTACTGTCAAATTCAAAGAATTTTAAAAACAACATTTTAGTATATAAAACAATCATGACCTTACAGTATTCAAATTTGTTTTCAAGCTAAGCCCTCTATATAAAACCTTTACAAGCTTTCCAGACTGTGTCTTGGACCAGTGTTTCTTAACCTTTTTTTAGAACAACACATTTAAAACATAAAAACAATTGAAAAAGTAACAATTTATATCTATAAGTAAAATGAGAATGAGACTATCTTCACAATGGTTTTTCTTATCTGTAGTTTTAGACCATCACGTTATAACGTCAAAATAATGTAATATATTTATACTTTGAAGACATATAATATAAATAAACAATTTTTGGATACGCACATATATCACTAATTGAAAACATCTGTCTTAGGCAACTAACTGATGTCCCGTAGTATATGACCATTAATCTTCAAAAATTCCATTTTAAACTCCATTCCAACAAAAATCCCCTAATCTCCTATTTATTATATACTCATATCCATAAATAATAATGGAAAAAAAAACAACATCATCTAAATAATAAAAAGTGATGTCTATGAACAGTTTCTCCCACTCCCGCCCATCAAGCTATCTTTCATTATCTATTGTTTTCACATTTACTTTTATGCTTCTCTTGCAATAAATTTTATATTAAGTTTTATTTATCTAATAAAAAATAGATAAATGTGTGATAAGAAGTAGGTTTTTTGACAGTGTAATATTGTTTTCTTTTTGATATTACTAATACAAAAAAAAAAGTTTGTGTCCTAAATTCTGTTATTAATAATAAGTTATTCAAACCTAAAAAACTTTTTTGCAAACTTAATATTAAAAAAACGATATAAAAATTGGCCAATTTGGATATTTTTTATTTTTAGTTAGGTATGTTGTGTTCAAAATATACTCAATATTTATGTTTGTTATATCAGCAATACAATACATTTTAATTTATTCTATAATTTTATTGATCTAGTATACATATGAAGACTCTATGGATTTGATTGCTAAATTACCAGTAATTGCAGCAACAATCTACAGGAACATTTATCACGGCGGAAATCAAGTTGGCACTATTGACACTGAACGCGATTGGAGTGCAAACTTTACATCCATGTTGGGAGCAAATACTTCTGAAGAATTTGTTGAACTTATGCGATTGTACTTGACCATCCATTCTGACCACGAGGGTGGTAATGTATCGGCTCATACTACTCATTTAGTAGGATCCGCTTTATCTGATCCCTATCTATCATTCAGTGCTGGTATGGGTGGTCTTGCTGGACCATTACATGGACTTGCTAACCAAGAGGTAATTATATTTAATATTAGAGATTTTATCAAACTCAGAAGCAGTGACGTATATAGGAATTATTTTCACTGGGGGCCCATTTACCTCTAGTCAAGCATAGCACTAATATAGCCATAACTAGAAATGTTTTAGGGAGCCAAGTGGTTATTATTAAAGCATAAAAATATAAATTTAGATTGCAGCATTTTATTTTATAAATATTTATTACTATATTATAATTATTATGAAAAATTAATTTTTATGTATATTTTTTAAAAAAATATTGACAATTTCATCTATAATAAATGTTATATTACGATGAATCATCATCAAAGGAAGTCCTGATAATCTAACATTTCCATTTTTCTTGTTGATTCTATAAAAATGTTTTTAACGAACCTAGTTTTGAAAAAATGACTGTAAATAGTAAATACAACACTGAATGGAAACCAATTTTTAAAAAATAGAACGCTCCGTTTACGTATCTAATTGACATTGATGGTTATCACTTGTCAGCAAGTATACAATTCTAATTCCAACTTTCATAATCCATATAGACTTGAGTGGTCCAACACGCAGCCCTCTGTCTTTTTTTTTTTTGTCCCCTTTCCCCTAGAAGACAAAAAATCATAACTTTTTTCAGACAAAAACTAAAAATTACTATAAAACGTAGGTTATAAGTGCAATGAGCAACATCTATAACCATGATTAAATTCAGCTCGCTTTATTTGTGCGTAGGTATTGTGTTTGTTTAGTAGCTACAGCGATTCCGAATTCACGCATAAAAGATTTTTTTTTCTTTGGCGGCCCCCTGGTGTATTTATGAAAGTGTAAATTGGCCCGCCAACTATCAAAGCCAACCTTTATAGACTATCAAAAGTACGTACAGGCAACAGGGGTATGGTTATGTAATATAATATATACATAAAGCAATATGCATACAATGTTTTAATTAAACCTGTAATTTCATTATGGGCCCGGTCCAAGGGGCCTCCCCTATATATGCTTCTGCTCAAGAGTTACGTGTTAAATTAATTAATGGTTTTAACATAATATTTTAGCTTACTATAATATTTAATATAATCAAATAATATGAATTCAGAATTACAAATCATTTAAAATAAATTTATATTTATTCCATCTTTAGGTTTTAATATGGTTGCAAAAATTACGTAAAGAAGTTGGAGATTCTGTAACCAAAGAACAACTAAAAGAATTCATTTTAAAAACATTGAAAAGTGGACAAGTTGTACCAGGATATGGACATGCTGTGCTACGTAAAACCGACCCACGTTACACTTGCCAACGCGAGTTTGCTTTGAAACATTTACCTAATGATCCATTGTTCAAATTAGTATCACAAGTATTTGAAGTTGTACCTCCAGTACTTAATGACCTTGGCAAAGTCAAGAACCCATGGCCCAATGTAGATGCTCATTCTGGAGTTTTATTACAGGTGCGTGGATTTATCTGGATATATAATATTATACTGTCTCAAATCATTCTTACATTTTTAATATTATTTTATAGTACTACGGCTTGAAAGAAATGAACTACTATACAGTATTGTTTGGAGTATCCCGCGCTCTAGGAGTATTAGCTTCTTTGGTTTGGGACCGTGGTCTTGGTCTTCCCATCGAACGCCCTAAATCCTTCTCTACTGAAAAGATGAAGGAATTGGTCAGCAAACTGTCCGCAAAGGCTGCATAAACTGTGTACTGATAATAATATTTATTTTTTTCAAAAGAAAATCCTGCACATAACTTATTTTGTTTATTTCTTGATACCCCGTCCAATTAATTTCTTACCTTGTCAATAGAATTAAGTCAATAGACCGGTTTTTTTTTTTTTAATATACTTTGGTTCAAAACTAATAATAGCATACTTTCAGTTATTTCAATATTTTGTTTTAATTATTAAAGTAAAATCTCAAATCCAGTTATGTGAATTATAAATATATTTATATATTGTTGTTCGTTTTAAAATTTCCCAAAAAATATGTATAATGTAGAAAAAAGTCCATAATGCGTCCTCCTGAATTACTTGGAGTATAACATTGCTGTTGTTTATTAGTATTTAAAAATTATTAAATAGATGATGAATTATTCATTTACTAGATTTTGTTGATTGTTTATATTAATTGACAAATGTATTTTAGTGCATTGGACAATAATTATTTTGTACATGCTTTTATTGAAAACAATTTTATTGTAAAATAATGAAGTTTTGTAGTTTTATACCTGTTCTTTTAAAAATCTATTGTTGATTAGTTATATATGACATAAAATATTAACATCACAATATCATTATGAAATATGAATTATAAAATGTTATGCTTATAAAGTTATAAAAAAATTCTTACTTGTAGTTTTAAATTATAATTATAATAATACTCTATTCGTATTTTCAATACTGAACTTAATATTTAGTAAAGCTGTATACAATTAGGTATGTGACAAACAGTGAAAATATAAAAAAAAATTTTTATGCATAGAATTAATACCTATCCACATTTTGAGATGGTTAGTGTTTGAATAAAATTGCTTGTATACATTTTTTAACTTTTTTCATTTTATAACAGCTTGAAGTAAAATAAATATTAAATATCAAATCTATATTCATTGATGCAATTTATTTTAAATGTTGACATTAAAACTCTAGATTAAAAGTCTATTGATTCCTTCTTTTTTAATAATCACCAATTTGATTGTAGGTAGCGACAAAACAATGATAATTTTCGTTACGCTAACCGGAAATGTTTAGTGCACTATTGTATTTATCTAAGGCGTAATGTAGTGACGCTACGTCAATCGCTACAAATAAAGTAGTGCGCTACTCCCGACCACTGCCTATACTTGATAATATAGTGTATTTAGGGTTGGGTTATTATTGTATACCTACCTTTAAAATATATATTTTTATTGAATAGGTATTATAGGTAGTCCAAAAGATAGATACATTTTTCAATTTGTAGCCTGTAGGTTAGGTTATTAACTGTAATAAATTTAAAAACCAATAAAAAATTGCATATTTTTGCATTTTTTAAAAATAACAGTTTTGTGCATAATGTGTATTACATTTGGTAAAATATGTGGAATAGGTACGTTTCTTTTTTTTTATTTAGGAACAGTAAACTGTACAGCTATTTATAATTAAATCATCAAAGTATTTTCCGTATGCTAATGAGATCAATTATAGTTGTCAATCATCAAACACAGATAATATATTTTTTGACTAAGAACTTTCAGGTTTTTTGTTTAACAGTTTTGTCGGCTATAAATAGTTAACTACGTGCTCGCACGTCTATAGGTATCGTATCGACGGCTCTCGTAGCTTGTAGAATCGTGTTTTCAGTATTTTTTCTTACTGATAAGTACCTACAATATTAGCACATTTTTGTTGTACACTTGAAATGTAAAAATGTTTTTTTTATTTATATATTATTTTTACGTTTGTATACAATTTTAACTGCATATTTTCATTCAGCTTTATACTTAGGTAAATTTTTTTGTGCATATTTTCATGATTTTCAATGCTATAAATTCCCGAGTACTCACTACCTATATAGCCTTTATAGAATAATAAATACCTGTTATAATATGTAAGTAGGCGATGAGATTTAAAATTTAAACACACTACAAATGCTATTTTTATTAGTTATTATTATTTGTTCTCTAATAAACCACAGCAACAATTAATTTAAGAAGTAAAATAAAAACATAATAATTACCTACTGAGAAGGTACTAATTCAGTAGGTAGGTATCAAAATAAAAATAATATACAACAGGCGTCAACACTTTGACTTAATTGTTAACAAACCAAAGTAGGAATTTTATAAAAAAAATACGCACAACTTTTCCGCGCCACCCACACATGACCCCTGTAATCAATATATAATTATTAAAGTATAAAGTATTCGATAATATCAGAGTTGGCTTTTAAATAATAATAATATGTAATCAGTATTCAGCACAGTATTGTAAATAGGTAGTACTTTTATTTTGTTATCAAAATGCGTACCTAACATAGGCATAGAATAAGGGAGTCTAAGGGAGCTACAGCCCCCTGGGATTTTTTTAGCCTCCCCATCCCGTATATTTTTAGAATATATTATGTGGTGTACCAAAAACGTAAAAGGCTATAGCCCCCCTAAATAAATTCATCACGTCTATGATACCTATACCTAGGTAGGTAGGTATTTAAATCGATGAATAAAATTTTTTTCAGAATATTTTTCAAAAAAATATATTGAAATACCTACCTACATACATCATAAGGAATTGTTATTTATTTTTAAATTTGTTTAGTCTCATTTCAAGGTTACGCACCATTCTACATACCTACCTATACAGTATATCGAATTGTACCTATATGGCTATATATAATATATATATATTAAATAACCACCAAAAATATTGTTGTTATTTATAAACTTATGGTAAAAAAATGTGTTTAAGAGGCTTGTTTTATATATATAATATAGGTAATACCTATATAAATATATAATATTATATATACATAGTCATAGACACAATGAAAATCAACTATATCTATATACGTGTGAACACGATTGTCGATTGTGCCCATATAATAATGCGTTGACCAAACGACAAGGATATAATATTAGGTAATAAGCATGAGATATACCTGCTATCTATCTAACTATAGTAAATACTGGTAATTTTGAACAAGGTTTTGAGTAGTACCAAAGTAGCTATTCATTTATACGGCCGCTAGATCGGATATTATATACATCATAGTCCATAGATTCATAGGCACAGTAGGTAGGTACAAAGGCGGACATTTGGTTAAATGTTTAGGGAGGCTATAACAATCAAATGTAAAGTGACTCGCAGGGGCTTCGCCCCCCCCCCCATCCCCTTCCTATACATAAGTATATAATATTACTAATACAAATATAAATGTTTGTTATAATAAAAAAAAAAATAACATAATATATTTAAAAATAATAAATAATACATTTTATTTTAATAACAAATATCTGTTTTTATCAGCAAAGATATTTAAAATATCATTGCTATTAATATTTTTGGGCATATCTTTTTCAATATATAGTATAGAAAGATTGCTGAATCTATCTTGAAGCATCGATGTCCTTAGCAAAGTTTTTATTTTTTTCATTGCACTGAAACTTCTTTCGCAAGTTGCTGAACTGATAGGTATCGTTAATTCTATAGTAAATAGTTTTTGCAAATTAGGGAATACTGTTTGGTTTTCTGACAAAACTCTTATAACATCAGTTATGTCAATATTCACAACAGAACCAATATTTTGAACCACACCATTTTTTACCACTGTCATTTCTGAATTGAGACATTCCTTTGATACATTCATTAGAGACTAAAAATTAATATAAAATAATATGTTAATAGTTATATTGTCATTTACAAATTAAGTTTCGATTTCGGGGGTCTATTAAAATATTTGGGGGAGGCTAAGTCGTCGTCCCCCCGATGTTCGCCTATGGGTAGGTATGTAATATTCATATAGTGCTAGTTATAGTAGGTACCTACCAGTCTTGTTAAGTATTCAAATACTTTTTAACCAATGTATTTTAAATACTTAAAAAATACTTTTTATTTGTATTTTTATTCTAGAATACTAAATACTTTTTTTAATTCTCGTGGTCTAATCCAAATTCCAATTACTAATATTTTGGAATGTACTATTTTAAATTTTGTTTCTACGATATTATTTTAAAATGTTTCTAACTTCTCATACTTTATAAATAAGGTTTCACCAAAATACAAGCAGATAACAGAATGACTAAACACTGAAACCCCGTCGGCTCCTCACTCCCATATTATACCATGACATACAAGAGTACAAGACACTGACCACCACTGGTTGGATTGGCATTTATCTTGAATCTTTAATTAGTCTTTCTTCTTATTTAATGGGTGGTACTTTGGTAGTAGTTTATAATTTTAATACAAGTTTTGGTATCAATGCTATTGAACTTTTTTTTTGTCATATTTATTTTAATTTGTACAATCTGTATAAAATATTTTTACAATCAGCACAATAGATGGAGGGAGACATAAGAGGGTTTGGTTAATTGGTTGGCTTGATTAAAGAAACTATTCAATAATAGTACTTCATGGCGTGGGTAGTATTGGTTAGTCGACTTGTTATTGAATTGATTGATTATTAATTATTCAACTTCAAAAAAGTATTTGTGTAAGTATTTTGAATACTTTTAAAAGAAAGTATTTGAATACATTTGAAAATTAGTCTTAACAAGACTGATACCTATACCTAGAAATATATAATATCAACAGACCAACAGTATACGATGATACATATCCTTTGAGATATGTACCCGTGTATACATATTATATTCGTGACTTCTGAAATAAATATTATAATCAAAGTATATAGTCACTATAAACACATTTAGTTTACCTACCTATTGTCGTATTTGTATACAAATTCCTATACAGGTTACATATACAGCTTATCGTTCTCCTTGACGAAACGGTGACATTGACCATCGTTTGCTCTTATTTGAAGGCCATATTATTTTTTGTTTTTTTTAGGTGTTCAATTTGTTATGATACATTCGTCGTGTATTCTAAAATAATATTTCTATTATACATGTAACATGCTAAGTACTAACATAATACTATGTGAATATTTAGTAAGTTGTGAGTATCACAATAATATGCATTATGCATTTATGCCTATTGTCTATTGGCTATTATAGGTACCTTGCAAAAAAAGGCTCGAGAGTTTTAGGGAAAGCATATTTTTTTTGGTCTTTGAACATCCAAATAATTTAGATGCAAAATTGTTTCACACTTCCCTATGTTATATACGACATTTTATTTTGCTAATTTTTGCATGCCAACCTATATTTACGGGGTTTAGTCCTATTTTGCTTATTTCGAATTTAAAGTGTTATTTTTTTTGTTTATATTTTTAGGTATTTTTTTATTTTTTTATTGATTATCTATTTATATAATACACAAACAAAAATTATTCTATTGACAAAATTATTTTCAATAATTGTAAATTAGAAAATAACCAGTTATACAATATTTTTCTCCTATCAAACAATCCGGAGTGAATATTTTTTTTTAAGTTGGTAATCGGCATTTGGTTAAAAAAAATGTGTACTTAGATAGTCGGCAAAATATTTTTAACAATATTTAACAGGTAAACCATAAACTCTATAATACCTATTAGTAAAATTTATTTGATTACTTTTAAATGAGATGATTTTTTAATTATGAATATTATAATATTGGTAGCGATTTTTTTGTATAGTACCTAGGTATATATTATAGGTATACGCTTATTGGTAAGACACCCAAAAGCTAATAATTTTGGTTTCTTGAATATTCTAAGGATTTTTGTTTAAGATTATTCTTATTGTGCAATTTTGATTTAGTTGTAAATTTTTTATATCATTGTTTTTCACGCCACCCCAGACAAGAAGACCGTATTGAAAAATAGATTGATAAAACGCAAAATATGTGTCATGTATGGCATATATATTTTAGTTAAACGAATTTATAATAATGCAGCGACGCAGCGTCTCTATTACTTACTAAATTATCAATGTGAAGATCCCATACTATATCGTAATATATATTCGGTGGCGCATTTTTTTTTTGGGGGGAGGTGTCCTCCATGTCTGGGCACCCCCGACTTTAAAAAAAAAGTCCTTATATATTGGACATAGGTGTTATCATTTATTTTAATAATTATAAAATATATGGTATTTTTATATAAACGGCAAAACTGAAATTAATTAGATTAGATTCGACGACACAGAGACTACATCTACAATTTATCAGGGATATCCAGAAATTATTTGAATTTCACCGGGTCATTGCAATAATTAAAATACCCGCAGGTTGCAACGAAAATTCAACAACGACGAAAATATTGTAAACGTATGTAGTATATTTTAATCTAGTTTACAGTTTATCAGTTTAGAGAATTATACATTTCATTATTAATAATACCATTGATTATAAATAGTAAATAAATTCTAGTACTTGTAATCAACGATTGTACTATTATGGTCTTTGTCATATTCAACAATTTATTTTATATATATTAAAAATGACCAACAATATTGATCTGTGTATATGAAAATGGCGGTAGGTAAATAAGATTTTTTTGTAGAAAAAAGAAATTTTAGGGGGGAGGAGGAGGGGGTTATAATAAATATTTTTTTTTAAACTAGAGTATTATACAATCTATACTAACACAGTACAATAAGCATAACATATGGTTCATTTATCTTATGTGTAATGGCTTGAAGGTCTTGATGGAAGAAACTATCCAGTGAAGGTACTTCGGCATGAATTTACGTTATTTGGGTATTATAGGTATCATAGTTATGTTTACTTTATAAGGTCACGGGGCCATTGTCGTTTGAGTCTTCTGGGAGGATTTCCTGGGATGGAGATGGATAGTAGCTTTTTCATATGAGGATTGGTGTGATTTTGGAGACGATTTATAAATTTTTTGTAATAATGACTTTAGGAACGTGAAGATCTGTATGAAGAGTGTGATTTGAAATATATGGTGGAGCATTGGTTATGAGTCGGAGGATTTTTGATTGGAACACTTGTATTTTCCGCGTGTTTGATACTTTTGCTGTGCCCCAGACTTGGATGCCATTGAGCCAGATAGGTTTAAGTAGAAGATTATAAATATGGATTTTGGTTTTGAGGGATAACTTTGAGAACTTACCGAGAATGGGTCTGAGAGAGTAAAGTCGTTGATTTAATTTTAATTTTGTTGTATGGATATGCTTAGCCCGTGTTAGACGTACTTGGGAGTGGTCTATCAAGGAAATTGATTTTTTTGTTTTCTATGGAAGAAATGGTGGGGTCTTTAGGGTTGAAAACTTGGGAGAGGTGTATTTAAATAAAAAATATATATATTTATACGTCACATACTGATATCGATGCATAAATATATTATAGTATCTGTCTCAGTGTTTAAAGTGGTAGTGGTGACGTATAATATTATAATACACATATTATAGTGGTCATAATATAATTCAATAAATTTGGCATACAATAATGGTACCTATACATAAACATATAAAATACATTGAAAATGTATGTAGCCATGTATAGTTATGTTATGTTATATGTTTGAATTGTTAGTTGTTTTAGTACTTATTACTATAATAGTATAATACTATTTACTATAATGGCTGGTACTATAAGTCTAAAACATATATTGATATATTGAGGCCACTCAACGCGAAATAAACTTTTGTTGAAATCTATAAAATATTGCAACGTCCTTGTTGTATAAATATAATATGTACATGTATCTTTGTATATATGTGTTCACAAAATATAAAAATATATAATAATAAACATCAACCGGAAAATCCCCCACAGCGTTCCCTCTGCATGTAGTCTCAGTCAAAAAAGTCCTTTATCGCTTTCATAATAAATTCAATCTATAAATGGCTTATAAAATATATAAATGATTTTTTGGGCTTGAAGGTGAAACAATTATTATTTTAACTAAATGCCTGCATTTTTTTCTACATAATTTGAGGTAATACAAAATACCTCATAGGTTGTAAATGTAGGTAGATTAATAATATCATCAAATATACTTAGTAATACCATAGGCTGACTTAAAAGTTAAAAAATTTAAAAGTCAAAGTATCAATTAATTTATAAAGGTAATTATAGGAATAAATGCCGGTGAGAATTCTTGGTGAATCGTCCTGTACTCCTGTACCTATAAAATATACATGCTACATAGGTACAACAATTCCTCTATATCAGTGATTCTTAAACACAGAACACTCATAATTGTATAAGATTATTGCAGTCATAAAATAAAACAGTAGGGGGGAGCACGTTGAAATAGTTGTCGTGTGGGACAAGTTGATTAGGTTTGTTACAAAAATGTATTTAAACATTTAGTTATAATTCTCGAAAACATTAAGAAATATATTGATGTTTATGTGTAAATTATTATCTAATAATAAAATATGTGCTTGTCTTATTATATGTTAATTGTTTGCTTATTGCATAACAATTACTAATAATTAGTATTTAGTACGCGAAGGACGTAAGCAATAAGGAGTCTACTGCAGTTTTTCAAATCCTAAATAAAAAAAGTATTTGGTTATTTAAATATTATATACTAAATAGTGTTATTTAAAAAGGTTTATTTGATATTTACAAAATTCTATTCAACAGAACTTAAATATTAATCCATTATAGCCTTATTTTAATGTAATCTTGCCCCAACCAAGTAGAGACAAGATTATGAAATTGACAAACCTGCATAAATTATTTTTAAAACATAAATTTCTGACTATTAAGAAACCAACAAATTACCATATTTTAATCTTGGTAAACTGAAGAGTGAAGATTGTCTGTAAAAAAAATTAACATAATTTACCTGCTACTTAAGGTCAACTTGCTCCAATTTAAAATTATATGTAGAGGTATACATAACAGTTTATATATCAGCCAATATAAAATTATATAATTGTATAGTGGTTACAACTGTACAAGTAAAGATGATGAAACTAAAAATTCTTCTCCTCAATAAACGTTTTTTTTTCACTGATTTTTTAATGTTGACGGAACACTTTAAGGTCATGATGAAGAATTGTAGCACCCCTATGTTCCACGTTCCACGTTCCACTAGTTTAAGAATCACCGCTCTTTATAAACTGCTTGTAAGTTGTACCTATTTATGCGATCGTAGAGTATTTTTTCAAGCCCACACTTTTTTTGCAATGTGAACTCGGCAGTACCTAGTGAGTTCACAGAAAAAATACAAAAGATAGATAATACAATAATACTCAACCTCAATCGATGTCAGATGACTATGAATAATGATCCATTAAAAGTGTGGTCATTAAAAACAGATTTATCCTATATTACTATGGACTGTTGTTAACTGTAGCCTGTGAGTGTACTGCAATAATAGACAATTAGGTAAAAAAACAACCGTCCGAAAATGTGCAGGATTTCAAGAAGACTTTCTTCTTTTTTAGTTCATACTATTTTAACTATAATAATGTATTATAATATTATCCTCGGATATTATACGATATACCTATGATGACAATATAGGCTATGCCCAATCGTTGCAGTTGTTTTTGTTTTACAGATATAAGACATTGTAATATAATACTATATACAATATACTATGTATAATATATGAATTATACATTATGTATTTGTGTTACATAACCGTACCCGTACGTTATAAATGCCCCCCTCCCCCATTTTATCCTGAGTAGCCACATAATATATATTATATTACACAAGAAAAGACTATTTAAACGGTTTATTACAGACGTTTCAAAAACAAAAAGTCAATGAATTGTACCATGTTATTTGTGGACTTGTGGTATACTGTATACACAGTATGCTTTGCTCTTATTATATAGTAATATAACTTATATAACCTAATATATTATAACTACAATATAATATTGTATGGTGTAATTATTCAATTAATATACATAGAATTTTTGTACAATGAAATCGTTTAAAAATGTTGAAAAAAATATAATAATAATCATTGTCTTTGTAACATTATACGACCGCGTCTTAAGATAATACCTACCTATTGTAATATTTTCTTTTCTTATTATATTGTATTGCATGATGACATTTAGACAACAACACGGCTTATATTACGATTCCTATATTTCAGCGGTACCTAATCTACATTAGATTATGACATGTCTAACTTAAACGATGAATTGTTTTGTATAAGAGATAATATTATATCTAACATGATAAATAAAATAAATAAATACTAAATATTCACTCTTTAAATAACGTACGTTTAGTGGTTAAAACAATTATAATCTATCGTTGTTCATGCTTTGCTGCGGGCGTCACTATGTAGGCCATATCAATAATAATGATATAATTAATTAGACATTAAGCTATATTAAGCTCGGTGATGACGAGACAGTTATAGGCAGCCGAAGAATATGCAATTGATGACAATATAATATAATACTGTTAAATATTATACTCATATACCCGAAATACGTGTCTTGACTCTCACAATAAGTTTCATTCGTCAACTACATTAAGTTACAACGTAATAATATTATACAAGACATATAGTAACAACTAGAATATTATTATTGCACAAACATTGCCTAATCCTTATTTTCATCGATTATTATTTATTCAAAAACTTAATTGTAGTAAATATCTACTTGGTAATATATTTATTATCACGCGAACAATTTTTGTAACTCGATATTTTAAACATCGCATACGAATATAACCAGACAAACTTGATAATCTATGAGATTACTATTTCATTTATAAAGGTTAAGAGGTCTAGATTATTATGCTGAATGCCTGAATGTAAATGTATATTATGTAGGTATTTACGTCTATCGTCTATCTGTAGACTAATTAGTAATTCTATAGGGTTAGCAATATTAAATAATACCAATTAGATGTGTATTTGTGTAGAAGATTTCTGGATATTTATTTATTGATCAATATACCTATTTATATAGCTATAGCCTATAAGAAATTTTCAAAATGTTGTAAATTTTTTTCAGTTAGAAATCGATTTTGCGTAAAAATTCCCGTTTTTCCTTAATTTTTTTTTTGTTTTTCACGGTGCTTTTGAAAGTACCAAAATACCAACTAGATTCACTTTCCCATCAGAAAAGATACTGCTGAAGAAAATCCAAGCACTTTTACTATCCTAAAAGGTGATGACTAGAGCTCGGATTTATATGTAAATACATATTTTCTCTGCGACATGATAAACTAATTTCGGCAAGTGATGAATTTGTTTCACAAGATTTTTGATAAAACGAGCTATATTTGATTTTACATAGTTTTACATATTTTGTCATAAATACATATTTTTACATATTTCACAACTACTATTCAATTTTTTCTCACATATTTAGACAATTATACTGTTTTAATGTCTTTTCTTCAGAGTTCAGAATTATTGAAAGGTTATCATGACTATATATTATATCGACGGTCTTTTGAATTCAAAAATTTAAAAATGAATGTTATTAATTGTAATCAATATAATTAGATGAATATAAATTTTTTATTTCATTTTATTATATAATTAATTATTATTATTATTATTTTTTTTGATAATACATATTTTGAATTCTTTAGTACATATTTATGTACATATTTTTGTTGTATAAATACATACTTTGGTTATATAAATACAAATAAATCCGAGCCCTAATGATGACACAAAAAAAAATTTTAAAATTTTAAAAAACACATAATTGTAAAATCAATGCATTCATCGCTCCGCTCAGAATCTAAAATAAAAAAATAAATTTAAAAACATACATCATTGTAAAATCAATACATTCATCGCTCCAATTAGAATCTAAAAAACTTAGAGTCATATTTTTTATTAGTAAATTATTATTTATTTAATTTCTCGGTAACAAGTAAGTTTTTAATTTAACATTACCATGAAATTAATACATTAAAACGATCTCCCCTCCACTTAGACCAAACCATTTAAAATATAGATTAATATTATCATTATCGTGTATGAGAAACATTCTAACAAGTACTTAATGAGTTAATAATGCCAAAAAATTATATAAATTATTATAAAGTTGGTAATTTGATTAATTATACTTTATAGTATAATATTATACTAAGCTAAATACTGTCTAAATTGTAGTATTTTATATTTGTGTACATTATCAGTACATAGAAATAATATTATGATATAAAAACTTAAAATATTTTTTTTTGTAAAATAATCAACGAATATCAAAATAATTTGCTTTAATAGTTAATAAGCAAATTTTTATTATTTTAAAATTGTTTTTTTATCAAAAGGATACACTTTTGTATTTTGTATTAATTGTAACATTTTTTTGAAACTAATATACTGATATTAATTACCAGCTTAACACTGCAGGTATAAACTATAAAGTATAAACAATTATCGATTAATAAATAGTCATCACTCATCACTATTCACTCTCTATAGTCATTACTTATGTTGTTTGATTGTTTGATTTTTACAGCTATTTATATTATTATTATATCTACCTATAAATATGATGTATAGCCGTATAGGTAATGTTCATGCCTTCATCTGCGTTTAACAAATGTAATCCATACCTAATGTATATAATAAGTTCATGTATAGTGTATACTACTACACTGTATAATGATAGCAGAGAAACATTGAGTAACAAAAAAAAAATCGAAACCTTGGGAACCAGCACCTTCAAATACCATGATATGTATACGGAAATGGTTTAAAATGCGTTAGGAAACTGATTTAAAATGTGATAAATTATTATCTATTATATTTATGTATAATAGATACAACGCATCTATGTGATATATTAAGTCAACAAATAATAATAATGAATAAGGTTATATTATATAGGATAGACAGGTATAGGTACTATAGTGGTGAGAATTTTACCCAATTACTAGGCACGTAATATACCATATGACAACTATTATAGGTCCCTGCGTACCTGCGAACTTACATTGATATCTTTAGATCAGTAATATTCGTAGTTTTTATTATTTACCGATATAATTTTGTTTTAAATATAAACACATTTTTGGTTTGGTAAATGAATGAATAAAGCGACAACACTGCATGCATATCTTAAATTGAAATAAGAATCATAATTTAGCTTTTGCCATTTTGTGCCAATTTAAGCCTTGATTAATGATTCTTCCCGTTAGAGTGTTAGACAATTCAAAAACCGATAAAATTAAGAAAAAGTGAAGACGTTCTGCAATCATGAAACAAAATTGTTTCTGCTGAACGCAAAATGGCTGTTTTAAGTTTTTAAGAAGAAACAACTCCGAAGAAGTGCACTATACTATGTAGGTTCGGTGCCTCTGAATTCTTATGTAGTTTTTCACGTAAATTGGAATTCGAGCCGATCATACACCAATACACCATTACGATTACTATAATTATTAATATACCTACGTATTAATGTACTATACGCGTAGGTATATTATATTTTATATATCACAATATAGTACAGCACTTTCACAGTTTTCCACTTTCTCGCAGCTCCAAGAAACCGGAACCGTGCATTTAGATACTGTGCTGTTAATGGAACAAGGACACTCCAAAGTCATATATCTATTATGTATATATATTAAAACGCAACTAAATTTGTATCATCTTCAACGGAAGATCAAAGACAAATGAATTGAATTCGTTTGTCGCGTATGCCGTAACGTCATTGGTGAATTGGTCGTATGAATAATGTTTATTGTTTGATAACCGAAAAATACTCAAATCGGTTAATTTTTTTCGATATTGCTATTTAATTAGGTATATTATAGTATTATAGGTACTATATCCATGTCAAATTTGGCGTGGCCTAAATCGTTTTAAAGTGAAATAAGTACTATTTGTCAAAATTAAAAAGAAAATAGATTTTCATATTTTAATTATGTCAATTTAATTTTGTGAGCGACCATATAACATTACATTTTACGCAAAAATATAGAGTTAATAAGTAAGTATAGGTACTAAAGTAACCCGCATATATAGAAGACCTGAAGACCTATATATTTTCCTGTTGCCCCAGCTTGCAGCTGTTAGAACTCAGTTATTCGTTTTTGATAAAATATCGTATTCAAACTTCCAAGGCTATTTAACATTATACGAAATACAAAACAGTTATGGAAATATTTAAATCGTAAACAATATGTGCCCCTCGTAATATAAAATTAGAAATTGTATATTCACCTATTGCGTGCATGGATTGGTTTTTAAAAAATTACAATCCGGTTACATTAAAATCAGGGATGGAAAACGTTTTGAATTTTAGATTCTGAGCGGAGCGAAGAAGCTAGTGGTTTTACAATGGTGTTTTTTTTTTTTGTTTAATATTTAGTGGTGCGATATTGATGTATTGATTTTATAATGATGCGAGTTTTTTTTGGTGTCTGAAGACACTATATTACTTTCTAGTAGAAAAAATGCGCTGATCGTCAACTTTGATAGGGACTTATTTGAGTTATTTCTGATAGAAAATTGTATTTAGTTCATAGGCGGAGCCAGAAGTGTTCTTCAGCGTATGCAGAATCTAAATCGGTTCACCACAATTAGGGGGAGGAGGCTTGGGGGGTGGGCTAATCCCTAAAATATTCTTAATGGTCACTTTATATTTAAAAATAATTTAGATTTAAATATGTTATAAAAATATAACTGCATAACCTTTGCCAATACAAATAAAAAAAATTTTAAAATTTATGTTTATTATATATTAGTAAGTATAAAAAAAATTCACTCAAAAATATTATAAAGACATTCGTCTCTTAAAATCTACCGCTATCCCTAAATCGTCTATTACAGTATCGACATTGAGTGCTATTTTCTGTTCTACTATTAATATCATCAAAGCATTTAATCTGTCTTGCTTCATGCTATATATCAATTTGGATTTAATTAGGGTTAATTTAGAGAAAGACTTCTCAAAAGTACAACGTGTTACTGGGATCACTACAAACTTTTAAATGAAATAAAGAAATTGGTTAAAGTTTTTATAATAATCATTAGACTTCAGCTAAATTAACCATTTATGGATTTTACTTTTCTTAATTAAATTAAACTTAAATTAAAGCAGCCTTGGGGGCGATTATGGCATGCAGCTGCATATAGGTACCCTGTACGGCTGTACGCCTCGTGGCTTGCCTATGATTTAGTTTGTTCTTTAGTTGGTAAAAAGTAAAAACGTAGGTATTGAATATAATCTAGAAAAAGTAATTATTATAATAATATAATTATATTATTATAATAGGATTATTATAATAATTGTTTGGTCACTATGGATAGTAAAAAGTTAGACCATTCAGAATCATTTTTATTTTTATTTGTAATATTTTTTATACAATGATTTATCATTGAATTCAAGTTTAATACATTTATTATAGTGATCTACTCAATATCACTCGACACTTACGACCCATCTATACTGTACAGCAGAGCATTACCTATTTTGTTATACATTTTACCTGTAGTTAAAAATTATAATTATAATTTGTAAATAAATAAAAAATTAAAGTATGTAGAATTTGTTGCTGGGTATATGCGGTTGCATACGTATTATTATACTTTTTGCACACTCTGTGCGCACGCCTATATATAGTTCAAAGTTCAAAACTACATTTTTTCTTTCTTATAACCAGTAGAAGAATATTTAACATTAATTAGTTATTTTTAAAACTTTTACCCATTAAAATCCAAAACTTAAATTTGTGATTAAACCGATCGTTATAGACGATGTGAAATCTTGTTGGATGTTCAAAACTCGTCGACTCGTTATTACTAAGAAGTTTAACTGTCTAAGAATATAGAAAACAGAATATCAGCTAATAAGGCTTACGAATACAAATAGGCAGGTACATGATAGGTATCTATTAGATAACGCAACGCGGTCGTAAATCGTAGTACCACTGATTGGCGTACACATGAAATTTCAATGGGTGGGTTTGCATAAAAAAGTTATACAATATAATATTATCTAATGAAATATTTTTTAAATTGTACTCATTTTATTTACCCATGCATAGGTATATAGTAAAAAAATACCAAGGGAGGGAAACCCAAAACCCCCGTGTGTTCAATTGTGCTGTGTGTACTCCACTGCTACCACTAGTAGATACCTATTACCAAGTACCAGTGTCCAGTACTACATATTATACAGTAGGTACATATACCTACTAAGTATTAAAAAAAATATATCACCTACCTACCTACCTATTTAGTTATAATTGATGTGACGTTCTTAGGTACCTATTACCACGAATTAAGATATATCTAGCACTTGTTATAATTTATTATAACATTCTAATATTTATGATTTAATAAGCGTGGGAACACGTGACGTCCTGACGTATTAGATAGTTATTGTTTAGGTGACTAAAATAATATTTTGTCATGCACCTAACCACAGGTGAGAGCTACTATAATATTACTAGGTAGGTATATCTAATAATTAATATTAAGCACCAACTATTAATACTTGTACACTACACTTGTATATGAGAATAATGAATAATATTACAATTTAAAAGTAATAGTTATATATAATAGGTACAAGGAAGTAGGGACCTAGGAGTTATAGTAATTGGTATGTAATTAATGAGGTATACAAGTCTTATCTCATTTTATAATACATTTTATTACGTCCAATATTCTGATCTGTGCATCAACATTGGCGCTGTTGCGTAAACGCACCTCGCACGTTATCAATTATAGAAAATTGAGAATGATAAGAATAGGAGGTAATTTGTACTGTTATCTATCTAGATGTCGAAGACGAGCAGACTGGTAGAAGGAGACCGTAGCGATAACGCACGAAGCTGAACAAAGAATAATAATTATTAGTTTTTCTGTATTATGCTCCCATTAATCGCCCCACCAAGGCACCAACACCACTTTCACTTTCAACCACCAGCGATTAACCTCGTACAAACAGTGGCGCTCAAACAGGCGCGTTTGCTGCTGAATCCGTTTAGTGGCGTGCAAAGGTTATCACCGTACTACCGTAGGTGACCCGTCGGACTTAGTGGTATACTGGTATAAACCGCGTATGCCTGTTATGTGTTGTTATTGTTGTTGTTTTAACACTTATTAATTATTATTAACAATTATAACATGTCACAGCGTTAAATATTAATTGTAGGAATATTGCATTTTCCCTACTCTCCTGTGAAAGTGTGAAAACGCGTCACCGCGATCCCGTCCGGTCGTGTTCCCCTGCCGTCCAGTCATCTATTAGTGTTGTCCGGCAGTGCGTTCTCGTCCGTCGACCGTCAGTCTCAGTCAGTCAGTCGGTCAGTCGGTCCGTCGGTCGGTCGTTTTCTCAATTCTCATTATTATTATATTAACGTCATAGATGTGGTCGCGCACTGCACCACCTGCAGCCCAAACGACGGCCGTGAAAATTAGTGCGGCGGCAGCATCGAAGTCAGCAGCAACGGCAGCGGCAGCTATGACCTCCGTACCTTGGAGGTGCCGAACGTGCGTTGCGACCAGCTGAAACCCGACACCCGCTGCGGTACGATATTTTACGCGACCGCCGTGCGTGTGCGTATTCCGCGAGCGAGTACACGACGTCGGATAAAATATAACAATAAGGATAATACCTATTAGTATATTACGGTCAGTTGCAGCGGTGGCGGTTGTCGTCTCGCTCCCACCTGTGCAGTGTTATTATCTTAGCGCGCGCTATATCGTCGTTCGCGGGTTTTCGTCGTGCACCCGAACGTCGAAGCGAAAGAGGCGACGAAACACGCACGTACCTTCTTCTGTGGTCTGCGGCTGGAGATCGGCGAGTGTATAGGTATGTACCCTATGTCATCTGCTTACGACAGCAGTAGAGCGGTGTGTATAGTTATAGTACCTACGTACAGCGTGGGAACGGGTCCGAAATCGAGGCGTACTATTGACTGCCTGCCTGTCCATCTAACATAGTTCAGCGGTTGTATAATAATTGTAGTTCCTACGCCTCGATTGACAGCTCACGCTGTCGATGAATTTCTAATTTTTATTAATTTTTTGCTCTTGTGACATTTGTTCGCAGCACCCCTATCTACTCGGCTTGCTCACAGTCACCATGGGCCTCCTGTTTTCAAAAATATGGAGTTACTTCGGCACCGAAGGTAAATGTTTTTAAACGCTGTTGCCACACGACTGTCGATTCAGGTGTCTAATAATTTAATGTTTTTGTATTGTCGCAGAGCACAAAATCGTCATCATTGGCCTGGACAATGCTGGCAAGACTACCATATTGTATCAGTTCCTAATGAACGAAGTCGTACATACTTCACCGACTATTGGCTCAAACGTTGAAGAAGTTATATGGAATAATATACATTTCATAATGTGGGATCTGGGTGGACAGCAGTCTCTCAGAGCTGCTTGGTCCACATACTATTGCAACACTGAGGTATACATTAAACCATAAACTCCGCTTTCAGTCTTGAAATAATTTTAATAATATGTAAATATTTGTCATAGGGCAGTAGGTGTTTACAATGTTAAATTTCTTTTGTAATTACAATAGTAGGTAAAATCATGTTTTTAAGATAGATATTAAGAGAATGCTACTCATGCATTGTTTGACTTTGTCATATACACGTATGAGTGTATGATATAGCAAATTTTCATTCACTGGTTTCAATAGAGTGCTTTTAGTTTTGATATTAGAGTGAATTGACCTTTAAGAGGATGTTACGCATGCATTCTTTATCTCCATCTTATAAACGTACAACAATAATAAAAATGCTTAAACACAGATAATGTTCTTACCTAAAAGTTTAATAATAGGTCAATATTGTTGTATGTTTATAAGATGCAGATTATAAACGCATGGGTAGCATCCTCTTAAAGAGTATTCACTAATAATAGCTTATTAAAAAAAGATGTTAGGTGTTTAGAACAGCAAGATTACAAAGATAAGTTATAGACATTTCAGTTTTATCTACTAAACTAAGTATATATCAGAAAAATATTTTAAATTTATTGTACGTTTTGCTATTTCATATATTATACCTAGCGCAAGTTAACTTAATTTAATAGGTACCTTACAAATCTATTTATAATAAATGAGGTTGTAAAAATGTAGTTTCATAGGAATCACAGTAGGTTATAATAATATTAGGTACCGTGATAGGAATGAAAAAAACCTAAAATTGCAAATATTTGTGTTATTCTATTTAAATATTTATTTAATATGTTCAATCCTAATGTTAGACTTGTGTTAGAAATAAACTAAAATTTCAGGTCTTGTTTTTAGTACCTATATGTATACTTAGTACTCGCCAACTTACTAAAATACCTATATCAAAAAATCTTTTGAAAAAATAAAATTATTTACAGTTTGGCAGTATTGTAAATGTTAATATAATGTATTTTAAATTTGTATTATGTTAATCTTATTCAAATAATTATTCATAGATATTTCAAATTTGGTGTTATAAATTTTTGTATGATTTTGATAGTTTTTTAAAGCTATGTATCTGTGTATGTTCGAAACATTTATATTTACAGTAAAAAAATGGTTTTATAATTTTTTAATTCCTTTTTATTTTCAAAAAAACCATTACTTTTTGTTTTTACATTAGGTACTTACATTATATTTTTAATTTCTACTTAAGTGCAATTTATATATTATTCAATTTGCTAAATCATTTATAAATTATAATTGTTAATAAAACAATAGTCAGATCAAGCACATGTATAGGTTACCATTTATTTACTAATTGGTTGCTGGCCGGAATATATTGTATAATATTATACATCAACATTATATAACACAATATCCTAGTAATGGATGCCATTTTTTTTCTATGTGGTTGATCTAACTATTATTTAATAATTGCTATATCTAATCAATTAATAAATGTGTAATTTAGGTACTGACTCCCAATTATATTTGGCCATGTCATATTTATAAATTGTTAATAAGGGATCAAGACTCAAGAGTGATAGAATAAATATTTAAGAGCTGTGCATTTGACCTTCATTTATTTCATATTCAATTCAGGAAGTGCTGAAAAAACTTGTTCTATACTAAATAATATTTATATTTAAATTATAATACTGTATAAGAATAGTAGGTATTTACGTACTAACGCTTTTATATTGAGTTCATAATAATTACATGTTAACTTACTGTATTATTTGTAATGAAAGGTAAAATTAAGACAAATTCTACCATTGAGCATATTTTAAGGTTTATGATAAATTAATTTTACAAGATAAAAATCAAAATTGTTTATGATTTGTTTATAAAAATTATCCAGATGAAATACTCATATATTTATCAACAGAGTTGAAATTTTATCTGTTTCAAATATGTTGTGATTAACAGTAGTAGATACTTAATATTGCTTGTATGTTTGTTTCAGTTTGTGATAGTGGTCATTGACTCAACAGATCGCAGTCGTCTGGATTTGAGTCGTGAAGAACTTTATAAAGTGTTGAACAATGATGAACTATCTTCAGCTGCGATTCTTGTTTATGCCAACAAACAAGACATGAAAGGTGCATTAACCGCTGCAGAGATCAGTAAACATTTAAACCTGACTTCCATTAAGAAACAACAGTGGCATATCCAAGCTTGTTGTGCGTTGACTGGTGAAGGGTAGGTGATTACATTAATAATATTGTAGTATAACTTTAAAAAAATTTTGATACTATTTATCTTGCAGATTGTATCAAGGGCTAGAATGGATATGCAGTCAATTGAAGAACAAATAAACGCTTTTGTTGTTATTATTTTTTTATATGATGATTTAAAAATTTCCTGTTGTAGATAATCAAATGTGTAAAAAATATATTAATCAAAGTAAGTATAAATTATTGAAGTATATTAAAAATAAAATGTAAATAGTATTTTAAAGTTAAAATAATTAATAACTATTCTGTATAATTTGTTTGTTTGTTTTTTATTTTTACAATTTCTGGTTGAGTTGTGTCATTTAAATGTCTGGTTACTAACTAAGGTTATAAATAATACAAATAGAAAAAATTAGATTTTCCAAATCTAATTTGAGCTGGGACACAATTCAATATGCTCTTTGTCTAGGACTTGTGTATCTACAAAACCTTATAAAACCTTGCCAATTACCAATATTCCATAGGTCACTTGTACTGGTTGTACTGGTGTTCATATAAAATGTATACTTGTTTTAATATAAGTTTGTAATTCTATTAAGATGTAATCATTTGAATAATAAAATAGGAGGGGGGACAGTGTGGCTCTTGGTTGGACTCAGTCACCAATGTGTTCTGAGGTCAAGTATCGGCTGGCATTTTCAGATGGATTACGACCCGGGTTTACTGTCGATTCGTCCCACCACCTACTCGTATTCGTCCACCAACCATAAGCCCTCCTCCCACAAAATACTAATGGCCATAGTTGCCTGTGGCCATAGTTGCTGATGCTTAGATTCAATAAAAAAAAAAAAAAAAATACACTACCACTGAATAACCAAACATAAATTCATACTTAGAATAAGATTTATTCATTTTTCTTTTTTCTTCTGCAGTTCAAATTTTAACTGGACACTTATTGTTTTAAAAATTTAATATGGGTTACATGATAAATAATTTGTTTTATCAGTTTAATTTTTGGGTGGTGATCACCCATTCAAGTATAAATATGAGGAGCAGCTTGACAGCAGTACCAGATAGTTTTTGATATTTTCACAAGTTCACTCTGCTACACCAGACATAAATAAGATGGACTTGGAGTTAACAATATTAATGCGATAATGCCAATAGGAACTAACAACAATCAAACTACACAATTTTGAACTTATGTATTCAGTACTCGCCTGCCTGTAGTGGTTTAAAATAGACTGTTTTATATTAAAATTTGACAGTATATTCAATCTTTACAATAAAACATTACTGAAAACATTTCAATATTAGTTATGTGGGACAACAAAATATAGTCAATGCAGATAAAATTAAGATACTACCTATAATAGTATAATAATATATTAGTCCGTGATTATGATATAGATAGGTTGTAAGTACCATCATTGCTATTTATATTTAACTATGGGTACCTGAAAAGGGGGTGCAAAGATTTTCATTTTTGTGATATAATAGTATATTCATAGGCGCAATTTCAGTTTCTGACTGATGGGCTTTACATATTTAAATGAAATAGACCTGTGGGTGGCTCTGCCCTCCTCACCTCATGTTAAAATACATTACATCATTACTTTATTTTAATATTATATAACATTATGTATATTTTTTTCTAACCCATTTTACTACATTTAATGTACGTATTATAGCTATGCATTTACACATTGCTAAAATGAAAACTATTTTTATTAAATCAAATTACAACATTTAGGTACTTATATATATTATATTATAATTGTAACTGTTGATTCAAATTTGAAAGTTTATAAAAAAAAAAAACAAACTAAAACTGTATATTCTAAACAAATTAACATATTATCAGTAATATATTTTAATTGCTTATTTGTAATACTATTATAGTATTATTGAACCTATATGGCTATATTATGTTTGGTGGATCTAATTATCTACCATGGATAGTCATTTTGAAAACATAAAATTGGTTTGTTATGTATTAATAGGTTACGATGACGTTCTACATTTATTAGGTTTTCTAATGGAATGTAATAATAAATAATTGAAAAAAAAAACAAAAAAATGTCCTGTATTTTATTTTTACATATTGTGTAATCACCTACGAAAATATTAAATATATAGTGTCGGTAAATCAGTACCTACATATTATATATCTTAGCTGTATCTTATACATATTTAATTGAATTAACTAGGTCATCACAATTTAGGTACCCCGGCGTATCTGAAATTCTCAATCCAACATTCATTTACGAAGCGTCTGATTTTGAAAAATCCTTTGTCACCCCAAGAAGTTCCCCATGAATTAGCTAACAACCAGTATGCGTGTTCTCCTTCCAGACCCCATCCGATCATCCGAACCGACAACAGCCCTAAATAATCGCCGGTGACATGATGGTAAACACCTGTTGTAAAAATAAAAACTAGATTAATGTAATATTCTAATAATACGCATAACCAAAATATTACCTAATATGTTATTATTTGTCATTAGTTATTAGGTACTCTGGTACTCATTAGGTATCGACTGCAGGGTTGGGAATAAAATCATTATTCTATAGTCTGTCCAGCGAGAGAACGCGCCGCGCACCGACCAAAACTGGTTGCCCCACGCAACACCCTGCCATAGGGAAACCGGGTTCGATAGCAGCGAGACGCGGGGGGATGCGCAAAATCGGCGCGTTCTCTCGCTGGACAGAGTATAGATATGTGCAGAACTTATATGGATTCCGAAATCCGGATAATCATTGGTAAGTTAATTTAACTCACCATAGGTACCTACGTTATTTTTTAACCGAGTTAGATGTAGGCTGTTTAAACGAAATTAAAACAAGGAAATATTATATTTGTTTAAATAATATAATATTGGTAATAACTAATAAGTAGTTATAAATAGTAATAGGTACCTACCAACCTAATACTTATGCACTATTAAAGGTTGTCAATTAATTACAAAATAATATAGAAAAATAGGTTTGCGTGGAAAACGTAATGTCGTAATATAGGTAGGTACATTATATACCTAGATTATAGGTAAGTAAAATATTAATATAATATATTAGTAAATTACGTAGGTATTACGTAATATACTTAGGTATGTATTATATTATAGTATTTCATTTATAATTTATACCAGATTTGTAAGCGAGAAAATCTTCGTAAACTCGCATCGTGACTACGTATGGGCCGTGTTTCCTCAGGTTTTTCCTGGCTGAACACCCGTCGAACGTAAAAACTTTCTTGGCTGTCACGAACAAAATAATATGTACAATTTATTATACTATTCGCAGTACTAATATTATCATTCTAAATCACTGTCTTCCGAACCTTTGATGATGTCGTCCAAGTATTTGCCCTCGTGTCGTGCGTTGTAGCAGCTCAGATCACATTTCGGAGTGGTTGCCCGGTCGCCATCGCACACGCCGTGTGGACCGAGCACCGAACTTGGATCGGCGGACGTTGTGGATGCGTTGCACGGCTGCATAAGCCACGGTTGACAGCCCTATTATATTTTAACGAAGATAAGGAGACATTTTTGTATAATAATCATAATATTATTATGATCGTGGCCGCTGCAGGCGGTCCTGGTTCATAAAATTCTTTTGATAAGTGATACATGCGTGTCCCTTACTATAAAATAATTTGGTAATATGCTTTGGTCGATTTTCCTGTATATTATTTAAAGTATGTAGTAAAATAGAATCTCAGACGATTATACGTTTAAAAAAAATTAATTTTTAACATTTTTTTTAAAACGTGTACTTATAAAAAAATACCTTTCAACTATAAAATATTATTAAGCGTTATATTTTTATGCCAAATCTATGCGAGACGGTGATTTTACTTTCCTCATCTCAATAAAGCCGCTACTTTTTGTATTGTTATGTCATAAGATGATGAATGTTTTTATACACCACTATTTTATTTAAGAGTAAGGGGAGATAGGGGAGATGGTAAACTGTGGCAAAATTAACCTTTTTTTAAAAGATGATATGTAAACTGCGGCAAGAAAAAATTTTACATTATACAAAATCGATAAGATACATTATACGAACTGCGGCAATTTCTTTTATATACCTTCTATATATACATACACTGTTAATTGTTTGCCATTCTGGCTAAAAATTGTTGTAAATTCCATCACGCTGAATAAATATTAAACTTTTAGCTACTTCTACTAACATTTAACACTTATAAGTAGGTACTAACTAGTATTATCAAAAGTAAAGGGACCGATATTACCGATATGTTTCGTTAATACTTAAAAATACATTTGGATTTACCTTACCAATTTCTACGAAGACGCAACATCACATAATTAATTAAACGATATACGTACATAGGTACACGATATGTATATGATTTAGGTACTATAGTATAGTATATATAGAAGGTATATAAAATAGTAAAGTATATAAAGTTAGGTTAGGTTAGGTTAGGTTAAGTATATAGATTTTCGAATTGGCTAATTAATACTACTCTAGGGGGGAAGGGGGCGAATACACCAAAATCCCAACTTTATTTAAAATATTATGCTTCACCGAGGAAACTTTATATTTGTGAATTCTGAATATACATGCAGGTTCCCAAATAATTTTCACGTCTTACAGATATAAATATATAATACGATTACCTCGTTGCTCCCGTAGTCGCCACCAGTAACGATTCCTTTTCTTAGTATATATCTCCACGCAGCTGCAGTATATCCTCCGTTGCATCCGTTACCACAGTCTTCACAACAGGAAACTAGTTTTTGCGGCGAATAAAGTGCTGTAATGTTACCCTGGGATGCGATACATATGCGATCGTTCATCGCCGATGTCACAGAAATCGCCTGAATGGATAATAGTTTTTTTTACAGATTACATTTAAATAAAGTAGTGTATGGTGATATTAAATCACTGCAATTACGTATTCTAAATATTGAATTTGTTATTCACTACCATCAACCGTGATAGTGTAACACTACTAATGGTTTGTGGTGAAAACAATTAAAATATGTCCTAAGGAAAATGAAGTTTGTCGTTCACAAAACTAATACTGAAGTCTGAAATACCTAATGAATGTAGTATTATAAAAGAGTATAACATTTTTTTAGATATGGGAAATTCCATTTTTTTTTTTTATCAAATCCGAACTTACCGGCGACTAACATATATTTGCTGTTGTTGCAGAGTGTTGTGTCTTCAAACATTTTCAACTTTTTATCTTCATTTTTTTTTAATTTAAAGCTATTTTATTGTACTATCAAATATAATATACACAATCAAACCAGAAATGAACAAATTATTTTTATTAAATCTTAAAAAGTAAAAAAAGTTACCAAGAATTAGAATTTTTGAAATGGAATCGTGTACAACTCCAAAAAATAATATAATCAATATTGTATTCATTATTAATTTTAAATATTATATAAATTCCAATTGTATTAAAATATTTATTCAAATACTGTGATGCATATTATTTTAAAGTAAAACAAATCGCTTATTAAACTTATTTGTGAGCATAAATACCTACTTATATTGAAAAAAAAATGTAATAATTATCTGCGCATAATATAATATATTTATAGGTACGTTGAATCATACGTTTATAAAGTCATTATGGATCAGAAATCACGACTCATTTTTTTTCTTAATAATGTGCAATTAATAACTAATTTTGATTAAAATATGGAGATGTCGATTTATGGTTGCTCTCAGGTCTTTATGTTATTTGATAGAAATTTTATAAAATAATTATATGTTACGAAACAATAAAAACATGTTAGTTCAATTAAGATGGTAGGTCCCTGTTGATTTTAATATTGGTACATTTTATAATTTATAATAGGTAGTTAAATAAAATTCAGAAAAATGATTTGTGCATACAATACGTATTACTGTATTAGAATCAGTAATAATATTAGATTTTTTTCATATAATTTAACCCCAGAAGTATACAATCAATATTACTCTTATAGTTAATAGTTTTAAATTGTTTAAGATATTTCAATATATTTATAGTAAATTAATTTACAATATATGAACATTGACAATGTTCTAAATAATAATCTTATTTGCTTAGATTATTTATAATATTATCTTTAATTACCTACTTGGTGTAAAGTTTATTTAATAATTTATTTTTAATGATAACAATATAAGTTGAATTTATTATACTTTATTATATTATTATTTATTATTAATATGTAGGTAATATAATTTATAATTTATCTTTAATTGACATACTTGTACATTTCTGTGATATATTTTATTTCGGAATATCACCTATTTTTTCATTCTTTTTTAGAAATACTTGAAATATTATAATGTTTTATCATGGAGTGTATGTTTTCAGATATACAGATTTGTGATATCAGATAGTCATGTGAGTAATCGCGACTGAGTTATAATTCATATCATAACTTTAATAATTATTCGTGGTACAGTTCATGCATATAATACCTATGTGGGTATATTTTAATAATCCTCTCGAGTTTTGTCCCCGCAGTGGAAAATCACAAATTGTATTCCGCCACTTCTCCACAACTCAGTGGTAATAACTAATAAGACAAGTTGGTAGGTACTTTACGTTTCGATTGAAAATCATTTTTCGGAGATCTATTCTTCAGGTGGTGAATAGGAAAAAATTCGCTGGAACAGAAAATCCTCTCTAACAATCGATTCGATGAACCAGAAAATATTGGGTCTATATACTCTGTACGCTAGTAGGTAGTCATATCGCACCATCAATATATCATTATGGGTAGTAGTTTTATAAAACGATATTATTTTAGGATGTGTATGATTCACACCTAGGTTTGACTTTAAGTATATTTCGCCACCCGCTGCGATTTTACAATATGTCCATATTTATCTATGATCAATATGCCGCCCCTAATTATTATTCACTTAAAATGTCCGCCCGGTGCGGACGCACCGCTTTCCATTAGTCATCCCCATTCACATCTATATCTACGTTTAAGGCGTATGTATCATATCATTTATATTAGTGTAGATAAACAAGTTTTTGTATACCCAATCGGCCGCACAATTGCCTTGATTCCAGATGTGCGAGATGGAAGTGCAATTGAACCAATGGTATCGGGCATCAAAACTCTCAGGCGTTACGTTTGCGTCTCCACCATCGTCTTCGTTGTCGTTGTCACAATCACCACCCTTGACCGGAACCCCATCGAAGGTCTCGTGCTCCAGACCGATCCACTCGGGATGGTAAAAAGTTCCCACTAACTTCTTGTGGTCGTTTGTATGAAAACTGTTTATTCCGGCCTGAACGGAATAAAAAAATTACGACGTAGGTACTTAAATGAAATTATACAGTAGGTAGGTAGTAAATCGAAAATAATATTAGACGAACAGCGATATCATTTTAACTCCTAATATACCGCTGAGAATACATGCAGTGATATATATAAGCATACAGCTTATTTGTTTCGTGCCAAGCTGCACAACACGGCATATATAATTTTAAAATCAGCTACATTTTCAGTTTTCAAAACATAATATTTTTTATGCGAATGGCATAATATTATAAACCATTTTAGTAACTAGTTATTCGCGAAGTTTTTAAGCACAAAACTGGACAAAATCTTTAGGGTTTTCAATATATCATTATGATTTTTATTTTTAGTCTATACCTATTGGACAATATTAGACTAGGTAAACAACGATTTTTTATTAGTAACAAAAAAATAAATCTGGAAAAGAGTGTTTGATTTCGTATACCTATACGGTACCATCCGTAATAATTGGTTTCACAGAACAACTAAAAATGTGCAGGGTATCGTTTAAAATTGTCATCGTTAAACTTTCATACCATAATATATTATATAAACTACGGTGGGATATTTTTAGTTCTTACCTGCCATGTCACGTTGGCGCTGTTGACGTGTTTGACGATGTTATGCAATTTATCATTAGCATCACACGTTAACCAAAAGCTGGATACGAGCAGCAAGACGATTTTCATTGTGGTGCGCAACGTATTACTATAGGTACTTTATAATAATTAATATTAGCTGCTGTCGGGTGTTAATTAACTATCGTAGTGAATCGGGTAAATTTCGCAATGTGCTTTTTTTTATCGGCATTTGAGTGCGAGGTGTACCGAAAATATTGACGTTATCACAAATTTATTGTCTGTCGAAAACACTATGTGTTAAAGTCAAGTTGTAACGTGTTTAGTCGATTTACCCTAAGAACTGCGCGCGTGAGCCTAGAGCCGGCCGGCTTTAAAACGTTGTTTTTAGATGGCGTTATTTGAGTTTTTGACAATCGTTAACTTGTGAGAGAGTAATGGCGTATTGACAGAAGAAGAGTTGTTTACGTACATATATCTAAATTATTTTGTGCAACTCAAAAATGTTTGTTTAAGAAACGAGTGATTAAATAAAAGCAAGTACTTGAACGAGTACTCATTATAATATAATCTTTCTTGCCAATATTTATCTGTTGTCCAAATGTTAAATACAATATTATTTTCGCAAATTATAACTCTGTGAGGTTACTATGACCTTGAAATGTAACTGTTGCCCGAGAGCGGCGATACTTAATTTTAAAAAAGAGAGTTAAATAAAAAATAAAAGGAAAAAGGATAATGATGGTAATAATTTGTGACGAAAAATTGTTTAAGGAGGACATACAAGTAGATGAAAGAATAATAGTAAACTATAATGGATTTAAATTTAACAATCAACATTCAAAGATAATTTTATATTTATTTTAGAATATAATTTTTAAGTACAGAACGTATATAATATAGTATGTTGATATAAAATATCTTTGAGAAAGATTCACCATGTGTGTACAAGCCATATGTATAACGATTGCCACAGTAAAAATAAGTTATCTGTATTCAGGTATTCTAATGAATTACCTACTTATAAGGTACTCTGTACAGGTACTAAAATGTATTTTTAATTTTTAAAACTTTTAGATCAAACATTTGAATTTTAAAACGACGTAGTTTATAAATAATTTACCACATTAGTTTCTTATTAATGCACGTGAATACGTGATATCTAAAACTGACTGCTTTCAAAAACAAAAATACTCATAATACATCGACATAAAAAATGATGATCGGTTTTAATCAATCAACAAATGCGTTTGGTTTTATACATACTGTCATTAGTTATTACCAGGACTCGTAAGTTCATGCATTTGCATATCTATCTTGCTAAGTCATATTTAATGCTATATGGCATGCAAATCCATTTAAAAGTACCATGGTTAAGTATGTGAAGTTTTATTTTGAATATTTAGAGATTTTTATTTGCATATTTGGCATAATTGTAAGTTTTTTTTATTTTATCGGGCATATTTTGTTACTTTGTCAAAATTTGATGAAAAATGCAATAATTTATATTTTTTAACTGTATAAAATATATATTGGGAATTGTTTTAAAATTTTCGAATTTTTATTTTAAAATGAACGACTCTCAATGTTTATTTTATTTTATTATTATTTATTAATACATAGATATTTTTAAAATATTTATTTTGGAATTACATTTAAACAAGTAAAACATAACTTTTGAAAATATGAATGAATACATGCCAAAAATGTCTTATTATTTCTTCTTTTTTTTAATTTGCATATTTATAGCGCATAATGTAAATGCATTTTTCTGAACTTTTTGAGGCATATTTGGCTAGTTTTTGAGGCATAAGTGCGTGCTTATTTTCATGCAAGGGAACTTATGAGTTCTGGTTTTAAAGGTAGCTTTTATTAATAAAAGTGTCCGCTTTCATAATTTTATCCAACGACCCGGTAGGGTCATATTAAGTTTTAAAATAAAAGAGTGCAAAAATTCACACATAGGCAATGCAACACGTGAAAACTAGCCGGGTATAATTACAGGAAGCAACACGATTTACGAAAAAAATTTCTTGAGAAACCATAACAAATTTAGAGTTGAATAATAAAGTTTGAAAATACAATCATCTAATTGAAATTTATATATTTTTCAAATAATTTTGACCAATATGAACAGAGTTATAGCCAATTTAACTAGGAATCATTGTAGCGTATTTTCCACAATTTATTAAATATAAAGAGATGTGAGTTTACATTATACACTATACAGTGGTATAAAATTGTATTATATGAGGTGTTATACATATGATCTGGTTTAGTGAAACCAAAAAGTTAATAGATATATATTTATATGCAGTTTAAAATTCTAATTTATGTCAACATTTAAAACATAACTTAAAAAAATTGATTTGATAAATGATATTTAAGAATATAATTTACTACAAATTGTAATTACAATATTTTAAATTAAAATTATTTTTTGATATATTCGATATATCAGGATTGGTATAGCATGACTAAAAATATTAATGTATTCTAAAATAATTATGTTATTATTGTGGTTTTTAAAATGTTTTCTGAAATTATTAAGCCATTTTAAAATTGGTCATTAGTTTTATAATCTGTGTTCTATTTCCGATAATTTAAGGTACTATACAATGTTCTGCATTACGATATTACTTAACAAAAAAAAAAAAAAAATTAAAATATCGTATTTTAACATCTTTAGAAATAAAAACAACAATGTACAGAATTATGTAGATTGTACGTATTTTAGTTGTTATGTAATGAATAATGAGTTAGTTTTCACGCAACTCGTGCCATCGATCATATCAATTTCACAACAACTATTATTGTAACTAATACCTATAATCTATATAATAGTATTATTATATACCTAAAAATTTTTATCCTAATATTAGAATGTTGATTTGTTCTATTTTCAACATACTAACCGATCTAACGATCTGCCAAGGATTCTAAAAACGAATTTGAATTTTTGTGAAGTCTACTTGAGATCAAAATTATTATCTTGTTAGGTCATACACTCATACCAAAGTCCTAAGTGAATTGGAAAATCAAAACTTGGCATTCAATCTTCTTTTTTCAGAAACATTATAACTTTCTAACAATCTAACATCATTAAAAATATAATACTCTGAATAGTGAATTCCAACATTTTATATCATATAAAAGCTACGCTTACAATTCTATTAAATAAGAAATTAGATTTTTATTTATTTTTCTTTTAATTTTATGTTTATTTAACAGCATAATATTAGATAATATTAAATAACAATACAATATTCTTTGATACAAAAGAGAAGAAAAAAACGTCAGGTAATTATCCCATCCTGACAACTGACATATAAATCACAACGGTAATCCAGCGTACATAAATTCTTCTATATAACATTCGTTGGCACCTCGTAAAATTTTGACAAATCCGTTATCACCCCAGTACGTGTTGAACGAGTTGGCTGCCAACCAGTACGGCGTGCCGTTCTCTTCTCCCCAGCCTAGGATTTTAACCGCTTGAGTGGTAACGTATTTTCCAGAGTTATATGCGTAAACGCCTTGAACAGAAAAAACGCATAGTTTTGATGTAATTAAAAATAATAATGGTTGTTATAAATTTATAGATCAACACGTTTATCCGGTGGGCCATGGCGTAGTGGATTGGCCAATTGCCACCCGGTGTCGCAAGTTTCTAATACTCTCAAATGTTTTTACTCCCGGGTGGTACAATTATCCTAGGACAACTTACTTTACCGAGGGTAAAATTAACCTAGAATACTTTTACCCGCATGGTAAAAGGCTTCCAGAGCATATGGCAGATATTGAGATATGGAAGATATCCTGGGACTCGGGGTGAAAATCGATTGTTACACCGACACTTGTTGGTTAGCCTTTCAGCCGGTTGCTGGTTCTCGGATGGAACTATCTGAGAAAATTAAGAGGACGTGATACCCGTATGTGTTGTCTCCGTCTTGCAATGCGCATACCGTGCGTAAAATAGCAAATTGTACGATCAATAGAAAACGTGTAGCTCCGTTGGTTAAAAATAGTGAACAGAGGGAATTGACATCTTATAAAATTTAAAGGTAAGATTATTATCTAAAAAATATATTTTAATTTTAAAGCGAGTTATGAGTATTTTAAGATGTACAAACAATTTACAATTTTAAAATACTCATAACTCGCTTTAAAATTAAAATATAATAAAAAGCATTTGATATTGCCTAGATAATAATCTTATCTTTAAATGTTGTAAGGGGTCAATTTACCTTATTTTTTTAACCAACGGAGCTACACGTGTTCTTTTGTGCGTGCAATTTGCTATGTTACGCACTTGTAAGACGGAGACAACACATGGGGGTATTACGTCCTCTTAAGCAGCCCGAACGTCATTAGGTATGTGTCATGACGTGTTTTAAATACGAAAAAATCAAGTCTTTAAATAATAATAGTTGTGATAAATAAAAATATTATTAATTATTAAAGTCTAAAATCTCTTGATAAAAAATGAAAATCATGCATACCTGATTGATAGTTTACAAAGTCTTGGTACATGAAAAACGACGCTGTTATCGGGCCGTTTTCGTAAATTTCTTTCATCGCCGTATATCCTGGGACACGATAATGCGTTCCTATATAATGTAATGTATGTTATAATAAACTACAGGTACTTTAATAAAATAATTAAGTCATAACACTCATATCTCATTAAAAAATGTCAACCATTTTGCATCATTTTTACTATCATGTAGTTGGGAGCTACGCACTTACATGCCTTTCCTTAGTAAATTCGCAATTGAATACGAAAGTACCATAAATTATAAATAATAAGTACTAAATTATGATAATTAAAATAAGTTATTTCAAATTGTACTATTTTTAGATTAAAACAGGAGATATTTAAGCTAGCACATGAGTATCATAGATATATAGCGATAATTGATTTTGCAATAATATGGTGTTTTTTTACACAAACAATTTTTGAGGCAGTAAAACTTTTTTACTATCATTTTGATTTGAAATGAAAACAGAAGGTACATTGTAGAGTTAATATTTTTAATTTCAAGAAAATTAGATATCATAAACGCATATTATACAACTTACTGTAAATAGGTAAATATCAGTTTTTAACAAAATATTACACCATTTTTGGGCAAACTGAGATCGGTTCAGATTCAGAATATTGTTTTAAAATATGACATTTGTCACGATCAAATTGAAATAATACTCATTCTACTTGGATACATTGAGATAGAGGTCAACATGCAGTCGCAGATCCAGAACTTAATTTTGGGAGGGGCATGGGGGGGGGGCAAACGTACAAAAAGTTCTAAAATTAGCTACAAAATTGGCTAAGCACAGTGTAAAAAAAAGAAAAACTACGGCGATTGGGGGTGGGGCAAATGCCCCCTTTGCCCTACCCCTGGAGCCGCCACTGTCAACATGTTTAATAATATGTACCTATTGTACCTATCACAACATTTTATTTTAAAAAACTTATTTGAATGTTAAGTATATTAGAATTATCATATCAATGTATACGAAATATAATTTGTATGTAAAAATTGTGTACCTTGATGATTGTCTTTCACGTATTTTGTCCCATAGTCGGGATTATAACATTGAACCTTGCACTCTGGAGTGAATAGTGTCTTATTCGAGCATGCGTTTTCTACTGCAGTTTCTGTATGCTGGCATGGTTCAATCGTGTACGGTTGACATCCCTATAAAAGAGAAAATCTGCCGTGTAACAGTAGAAAAAAATGATAGGTACCCAATATTGATACCAAAATAAATAATATTATACTATAATATGCGTTTGTTAATACTTAAATAAGTTTCCTAAAAATTAATAAGTTAATAATACATTTTTTATTATACCTCGTTCGAACCATATTCACCTCCGGAAACCAACCCGTGTCTTCTGTAGAAGTCCCAAGATTCGAAATGTTGGCCACCCGAACAACCATCTCCGCACAGGTAGCAGCAGGACAATATCTGCTGTGCCGATAGTTTTGGTTTTACCGTTCCATTTGAATGGATGCATATCCGGTCACTTACGGCTGACGCTACGGAAATAGCGTAGCTCGACTTGCAGTTACCCTGGTCGTATATCTGTCCAATGGACGGACACATGTACCATTTTGCTCGGGCGTCAAAGCTTTTTGGCAGGTTCAAAGGATCCCAAAATCCGCTATTCTATACAAATAAAATATTATTTCGAATAACGTTCGTTTAATGTGACTGTTGTTAGAATTGTTTCACTTTAAGTATACAGCAGTCACAAATCCACTAAGCTATATTTTTTACCAGTATTACATATTATGACTCTTAAGAAATTTGAAGATAGGGGAGTATAAATTTGATTTAAATTAGAAAATTGAAACAGTTAAGTTATTTCTATAAATTTAAATACTTATTATGTTTTAAAAAAGTATTTTTGAATGCCATGATTTATTAATATAACATCCGCCCCTCTCTCATCCGTGTGTACGTTAGTACGTCACTGTTTACGCAATATTCCTTACAGGCACTTTAACAAATCATGGCATTGTGTAAAACAAACAAAATTATTCACTTCGGCTAACACCTGAAATGTAAAATTTATCTGTGACAGCAAAATTTCGAGTTGTTGAGTTATTTTGAGATCACGCAATTTAGATTATGCATCGAGTGGTTATGCTAATTTCGAAGGACCACAGGTTTTTTTTATTTGAGACTTGAGGTGTCGATAGTTCCAAGTTATTAAGGTTCGAGTTACCATGACTTGCCCGCAGTACCTATAGTGCGTATTAGTTTTTTTTTTACATACCTCTGTTTTCGTGGCACCCACTGGTACGTTTACATTGTTTAATAAATCATTTTTGTCCTTTAAAGATGCGCACCGTTCGATGAGAACGATTAGGCTTACCAACAATACCAAAACGGTTACAACAGACATCTTGTTGTGAGTGAAATCAAAACGAGAATGTAAAAGTCTTGTGGTTTTGGTTTTGAAAAGTACTTCATAATATTGTCGATAAACAATATTCTGATTTCTGAAGCGCCAACTTATATATTATTATCAATATAGGTACTTGATAAAAATAGGTAGACGTTGCGATATCTTTTTAGATAATTATAATTTATATATTAAATAAAATATTATTCTTAACATAAACACCTGGTGTACAATAATGGCATGTTCTTCGACAAAATCGTCAAACCGTAATATTGTTGATATTTTCCACATTATTATGTCTATGTACCTATATATAAAAATTATTTATCAAATCCAATATCGAAGATTTTAGTGTAATTCATTGTGAACTTGTAATAACGATATATTCGTTTTTCGTTTATCTCGTCCAAAAAATAAAGGTAAGTACGCTTTTGATGAATCGTTTATCGCAGATTTCACACTTGTCTGAAGTACCTCTTATAAGTGTTTACTTCAAATTTAATATCCCATATACTCTGATTATTCTAATTTAATTATATTATATTTAATTAATATAAAAAAAATATGCAGTTTTACATGTACGATGTTTCTTTCATGTAATTTACAATTTCAAAGCCATTGCGTTGAATTACTTATTTAAATGTACGAAATTTTTTTAAAACCACCAAAAACCAAACAGGCTACTTAGTTTACTGAAATTTATATAATAATTATTATCATATAGTCTTGATTAAAAAAATCACTTGGTAAATTTATTGAATAATAAAATTGTATATATTTGTATTTGTCATTTGATAATACATATTAGATTCTGAATGGAGCAATGAATGTATTTGGTTTCAAAATTATATGTGTTTTTTTTTTGTATTTTTGTATCTTTCATGGATTTTGGAATTTGGATTTTTTAAAAATGCTTCAAACTTTTTTTAACTTTCAACTCATCTTTTTGAGTAACAAAGGGGATATAGTTGGTACTGGGGGTAGTTAAAAGTAATTCCCAGTAGGTACCTACTTTTTTTAATAATTGAGAAAATTAAAAAAATATTAGGGAAAACAGGAATTTTTATTTGAAAAATCGATTTTTTATCTTGTATTGTAATATTAAAATGAATAATATTGTAGATACTTAAATGGTCATGAAGTTAGCCCCTCCACTTTGTCCGATCTGTTCGAAACTGACGTCAATATTTAGCGAATCGATTACAATTAAAACAATATAATAAAAATGTTGAATGACTTGGATTAAAAATATCAAATATACACTTTTTATTGATATAGTTTTTTTTTTAAATATAGATTTTATTTATTTTGTTCAACTAGGCTTTTTTATTCCATTAAGATTCTTGTATTCTACAGAATTTTACTACATCAATAGATTTTATGCATCAAATTTTAATAAAAAATTCAAGAAAATTTTTTTTTTTTCCTATCAGAAAAGTTACTATTGAAGAAAATCCAAGCACTTTTACTGTCCTAAAAGGTGATGACAGACACAAAAAAAAACAAAAAAATAAAAAAAAAACTGAAAAAAAACACACATCATTGTAAAATCAATACATTCATCGCTCCGTTCAGAATCTAAAACACAAAAAAAAACACATCATCTAAAATGTACGTAATGCTACATATAATTTTATGATCATGTGATGTTAAAATATTATGGTGATGCTGGATATTGCTTCAAATTGTAATGTGTTCTTAATTCTTTCTAGCTTTTTAAATCTAAAAAATTAAAAGTTAGTTTGCATTAAGTTTTGAAAATTTAACTTTTTGTTCATACATTATAATGTTTATATTTTATAGTATTAAAATTTAATAATGTTGATTATGACATTTCAAGCAGATTTCTGTATTTTATTTATCTTAATTGAAATAGTATTAATATATATATTCTATATATTAAATTATCAATTTTATGAACATTTTCTGTCGATCTGTTCAGGATTGTGTAACTGACTCTCAATATTTGCAGATAATTTTGAAATTTAGTATAAAATATCTATAGTCAACTAAATAATTACGCATGGATTGTATTGTATAATATAATATTTGTAAAAAGTATAATGCCTATGTAAACGTAAACAATGTATAGTTTTGGAGTGTAATTAATGTAAGCTTAAAAATGAAAAATGCATTCGTTTTTATAAAGTTTGGTATAATAATATATGCGTTTGGATTTCAAAATATTTTACATAATATATATATTATGTAAAATCCATTATTGTAGAAAAACTCACTCAAACATTGACTATTTTATTAAAAAGTGTTTTTGAGGGTGTGCATACAAAACGTATTTATATTAGAACTTAGAAGTGTCCTAAACTAATCCTGTACTGGTGGATAGTTACTTGACCAAACCGTTCATTGTATTTGTGTTTACATATTCACTTGAGCCGGAACATGCAGCAGTATATCACTTGAAGGTTATTTCCTACCATTAATCGATCTTGACTATTGAAATTCCTATTGTTGTAAAAAAAAACCAGCAATTCTTTATTATACGCCCGAATCAAATATTGTATACGGTATATCTATTGAGAGAAAAACTACGGACATCGCAATTTGTTCACATAATTCCGCTCGAAGTACGTATACGTCATGAAACCTTTACGCGATCGCATAAAACCGTTGATACATTTCTGCCTCCTGTTTGGTATGGAATTTTGTTGTAACGACTTTCAGATCGTTTTTTTTCTATTGATATTCATTAATATGTCAGTGAGTATTTACATATACTATGTAATGTTCGTTTATGTCCAAACGCAGCTGTCAGAAATGTTTGATCTGTCTACAATAACGTCCGTGGTTCGACTGCATATCCGTTTTTTAGCGCATCCGTTAATGATTGGATTGTTGTATGCCAAAAAAACGACCATTATGAACTACATAAGCGACTTTGATGATCTCGTCCACAGAATCAATGATGTCTCATTGAAGCCGTATATGATAAACTTCTTCGGTTGGCTGTCTACTATCTTGGTCGCGGAATTCATACAGATAATGGCGTTTCATCATCGCACGAACTTAAGATTTTTTACGATCTCTGCCACTGCTCAGTTCGTTATCTCTAATGTGTGGCTAGTAACACCAGTTTTGATGTACATTTTTCTCATCTCCTTGGTCTCCCACGGTATACGAGAAATGAACAACGACATAACCTCGATCAGAGCGTGGAGAACGCACATCCTCAAATGGAAAGAGCTCCAACACGTAGGAATAGTTCTAACTAACTCGGTGTTTGGAAAGATTATCATTATTTTTATAATGTTCACCATCATGGAATTAACCTTTTTCTGTTTTGCGATATTTTTATGTTGGAAAAGGAAATATCCTAATGAAATTTGTGCATACTTAATAATCCTGTTTGTTCGTGCAGGCTTGATGTTTCAACTTTTCCGAACAAGTCATAAATGCAAGATAGAAGTAAATAAATTATTAAAATAACGCATAGTTGTATATTTTATGTCTAAAGGAAATTATTTTTCAGTATAAATAATTTGTTTTTATTTTCAATAATGTCTAATTTTTTAATTTTTAAGAAACAGATGAAAAGGACACAAATACTTTTGAATAGTGCTGGTAAAACTACAGTATCAGATTACAAAGAAGTATGAATAAGTAAATTGAACAATAATATTATAATAGCTAGTTTAATTATACTTAGTTTCAGTTCACCTCTATGTACATGCTGCACACTGATTTCAGTTTCATGCCGTGTAATATTTTTGATATTACGTACAGAAATTTAGTAACTGTAAGTAATTATTAAGTTGTACCAATCTATAAGGGAAAATAAAAATAAAAATAAATTTTTTTATAGATATTCACCATAATTGCTGCCTACTCGGTTTTTCAAATTCAGATAAAACTAGTTTAAGATTAATGCAACTAAATTAAATATATATATATATATAGATTAATATTTGTGTAATTATATAAACATATTATAATACCTAATTAATAATATTTATTTTTATCATAATCAACTATACAACCAGATATACTTCAATACAATGTGTTCTAGAATTTAGATTCTAATTGGAGTGATGAATGTATTGAGTTTACAATGATGAGTGTGTTTATTTTTTTGCTAAATATGTCGATAAAAATTTTTTTGCGTTAGGTCAAAAATGTTGAGAATTTTATACAAGGTTCCTCATAAGTCATAAGTCATAAGTCATTAATATAGGAATTTAAAATAATATTAAGGCTACATAACTACAATTATCTTTTATAAGCATTTCAACTTTTAAAGTTTATTATTATATTTTTGCTAACTAACCGAAAGTTTAGTTTTCGATGATGGTTAAAGCGTTGGAAAGCGTTCTTTTTCCGTTCAGCGGGCTGTAAAGTAGGAATCCCCATAGAGCCGGTTGGTAAAGTGGAAATCCCCAAAAGTGCTGAACGCGCATATCACGCGTATCCCCAAACAACCTGCAGACGCTAAAATCTATACCACGATCCCTACAAGACATAAACTTTTGGTTACATCTTAATATCTTATATTCGTATTATAACATCCATGCATGACGCTCAAAATAAATAAAACCAAATCGTTTCTTTCGTGAAATTTTTTTTGTAGAATAGTATAATAGTTGTTACATAGATCCCTGCATTACCTTTGCCGTGATCGATGAACGTAGAGTCGTGACAATAAATAGTATGTGTGACTCATGCGGGAAGGCAATTTCAGTCTTGGGCGAAATGCGGCTTGTGCCACCAACGTCACCCGCAACTGAAATAGCTCACTTCACTTTACATCATTGAATTCAGATTTAACACCATTCATTACAGTGACCCACTATTGTAATCTACTGTACAGCAGAGTGAAACTCACTTATCCACTTTTTTTTCAAATTTTTTAAAATTACAAAATTATATAATATATTTGAAAACAGTAACTATAATAATAATTAAACGTAATTCAAAATGAAAATAACTTGTACGATTATTTTTAGTGTTAATATAATAATATAAAATATGAGCGCCCATAAAAAAGTTATTATGGATTTACGGTTAATGTTTTTTTTAATTCCCACTAACATCCTTATGCTTATAAATAGTTCAAAAATAGTGATTATATTTTGAATTTTTTTTGTGTTAAGGAAATACCAATTTAAACATTTGGTGAAGATTTCATGTGTCTACAGTTATTATTTTTAATATTACAACAGAAAACAAAATTGAATTTTTCAAAAACTGATTTTGCATTAAAATCTAAGTTTTTCCTTTATTTGTTGTTTATTTTTCTTAACACTTTTGAAAGCTACTGGGGATTTTTATTTTTGATCTCCACCCCTTCCAAAGTACCAAATAGATTGTTTTTTGGATACATTTCCTTCAAAAAAGATGCTGAAGTAGAAAATTGAAGCATTTCTACTGCCATTAACGTGATGAAAGACACAAATAAAAAAAAAATCATACATTTTAAATTCAATACTGTCATTGCTCCGCTCAGAGTAGTAGAATAGTACAAGTTATATTATATTTGTTATTATTTGACATAAATAGTTGATTAAAAATTAAAATATATAAATTAGTAAAATATAATATACTTATAGTTAGAAGTTGTACATTTTTCTCAAGATTGCTCCATGCTGTTAAATTGCATACACACATTGCCGTGTTTAAACTAAAATTTTATTTTTTTATTTTTTTATTGGACTATTTCTTAGAATATTATGTTTATGACAACTTTGAATAAAAACATTGAATGTATCAAATATATTCTTACAAAATAAATGTTTGTAAAAAAATTTAAGTTACATACTCAATTTGTTAAAGAGTAATTTAAAAGTTGATATATAGTTTAAAGGAGCTGTCAATTTGCCGAAAGCAGCTACAAACGTTTAAGCCGCATTTATTAGAAATAAGCAATTATTATTTATTTACGTAATTTGTAATTAATATTTGAGTTGGTATATATTTTTGTTTTTTTTTCTTACAACAAAAGAAATTTCAACGATTTATTTATGTATTTGTATTAATTAATTCAATGTACCTATAGTTAAAAATGTATATAGTTTGGTTCCTACTTCATATTATACGTACGTTTCTCCAGCCCCCCCCCCCCATTTCGAATTTCAAACATTTTTTTGGCCAAACATTTAGCGTGTAATTAGCGTGAATTGGCGTGACTAGTTTTGAAATTTGGTTGGCACTAGGTCAAGTATAAAAATTAAAACAAGGTGGGGGGGGGGGGGCTGTAGACGTTTTTTACAGCCCCCCCCCCCCCCAATAGGAATTTTGAATTTTAAGTTCTTTTTTAACGCAAATATTTAGCGTGCTATTGGCGTAATGTTGCGTGACCTTTTCGAAACCCTACATTCAAAACCCCAAGTGCCAGGGGCGTTACCATTTTTTCGCCATTTCCCCCCCCCCCCCCCCCCAACGACCAAAAAATTATTTATCGAATTATTTTTAACATGAAAATATTTTCTAATTTTATTTTTTAGTTATTGAGGGAGGAAAACATTGAAATAATCACCAGTAAATTTTTAAAACAGTAAAGGTACCTTTATTTATTGTACCAAAAAAATTTATATTTATAATACTATGTACACTTGAAATAAGACAAAATATAAAATTCACAATTGAGACATTGAATTATCAAATTTTTAACATAAGTATAGCTAGGTACAGAGGCGTTCTCAGGATTTTTTATTGGGGGGGGGGATATGAATATTTATCCCCTTATTTTTAAATAAAAACAACATACATTAAATTTTAGGCTACAACAATTTACATCAGGCTGCTCAGACAATTTTTTTTTGTCTACTTCACCATACCATCAGCTTGTATACTTTCTACATCAGAACTTGTGGGAGGAAACCACTTTTTTTGAAAAAAAATTCAATATACTGCTTGAATTATTTCTTTCATTTTGAACAAAATTAAATTACAAGTCAGTCATCATACTCGTCAATACACTATGCAATCGCTAAAATCAATTGATTACCACTGGAAAATATGTTATCACTTGTATAATCGATGGTATCGTGAGACTAATTATTTATTGCTTACATTAAATATCAATATAATATTAGATTACAAATATTGCTGTCTGTAACCGTGGTCTGTAATCTATTATCTGCTATCTGTATACCAATAATTGCATATTATTTATTTATTTAATTTTCTCATCAGTTAATCGTGAAAATCCATTTCACCTAAAAAAAAAGGTCATGGGGGGATCCATCCCCCATTTCCCCCCCCCCCCCCGTGAGAACGCCCATGGCTAGGTACATAATATATAATAGCATTTAGATAGGAAATAACTAGCACATAATATAATATATTATAATAATATAGTACCTAATGAACAACTTTTTTCTTATAAAAAAATTCATTTGCATTTAAAAGTTAGTTACCTATTGAATAAAACATATAATAGTAGCTACATCATAACATAAAAATACACATGATTTATCTGTATAATAATAATGAGACAACTACCTTTACATCAGAAACGGGTATAAAAATGTATTTATATTTTAATGATAATAAGTTAATAATAAAAGAATTTAATACAGATATTGAATCAACATAAAAAGATCCTACAATACTAGATAAAACTGGTGTCTCAAACATTAAGGTTAAATTATTATATTTAATAACTTCGAGAAATATAGATCCATTTTTCGTTTACCAATTTTTTGGATGTTTACAATGTCATTTGAATCTAAAAAAAAATATTTATTACCTACGTATATTACTTCTACTGACAATTTACTGACAAATTAAAAATGCTCATATCTCGCTAGAAAATTAAAATGTCGAATAAAAGCCAGAGCTTAAGCACAGATAATGTTATTATCTAAAAAATGTATAATAGGTTAAATCACTCTAATATCAAAACTAAAAGCACACTATTGAAACTAATGAACTAAAATTAGATGTCGTACGTGTGTAAGACGGAGACAACAAATGCATGGGTAGCATCTTCTTAAGTTAATAGGTATAGGTTAGGTGTGTTACGTGTGTTAGGTGTCGGCCTGGCACACCAAAGGCCCATGGATCAGTTTTTTAAGGGGGCCTCAAAACTAAAATTACGAAAACTAAAATTATATTTTTACTATAGAATTTAAACTTTGAAGACAAATACATAAGCCATAAGCATAATATTATTTAAGTAAACTTCTAAAAGTAAATATCTTAACTTCATCATTATTATACATATTATTTATATATGTGAAAAATAATTTTTTTGTCGTTTGGGGGGGGGGGCTGGGGAAATGGCATTAAAGGGGCAAAGCGCACGGTACCTGGGGTTTTTGGTTTACGATTTCAAAATAGATCACGCAAATTCACGCCAATTGCACGCTAAATGTTGGCGTTAAAAATAATTCGATAAATAGTTTTTTTGTCGTTTGGGGGGGGGGGGGGGCTGGGGAAATGGCGAAAAAATGGTAACGTACGTTTTTTGTCAAGGTCATCGGACTGAAATATTTAGTGGTACCTCTTTGAAGACTATATAGCAAACTATATCTACTAAATGTATAACAATCTCTCTGGACATACAGATCACTCCGAGTATAATCTAAGTACTCCACTATTGTCCATCAGGTTAAAAAAAAAATACAAAATATCTACTACACCGTTAAATGAACTGAATGTATAATATCTATGTGGCTATTATGTATCTTACAGTTTTGGTTTAAGTGCCATATTCCTTATTGGAGGACGTTCATTGGATGACAAGCCATCAGCTATACTTCTAAGATCGGGGGATGTTATTGTTATTGTTATTGTTATAAGGAAAGCCGATTGTACCAAATGTGCTGTTACTTAAAAATGATCAACATTTTAACTATGACAATGAGTCGGAGGATCCTTTGGAAAACTTTATGCAAGTTACAAGGATTAATATAAATAATAGACAAGTGACTTGTTTGAAACAAATAATTAAACTTAATTGTACCTACACCAAACTGTAAACAATACCTACAAATAAATTATTTATATAAACATTTAAGACTACTAATTATTTTTATTTTAGTACCCAATTTCATACTAAATATATGCAATTTATTCAAGTTTCTGTATTAATATATTGATGTAGTGTAATAAATAAATACTAAATATCTAAAATAACAAATAAAATATAGGCTAGTGCTACTCATAACCAAATGTATAACCAATTTTATTTTATTGTAACTTATAATTTTTTTTCATTTTAGATTCTGAGCGAAGCGATGAATATATTGATTTTATAACGATGTGTGTTTTTTTTTTTTTTGTGTGTCTGTCATCACCTTTTAATACAGTAAAAATGCTTGGATTTTCTTCAATAGTAACTTTTCTGATAGGATAGTGAATCTAGTTAATACTTTTGGGGGGTCAAAAGTCAAAATTTCCCAGTAGTTTTCTAAAGCTAGGTGAAAAACAAAAGAAAAATTAAGGAAAAACGGGAATTTTTATGCAAAATCTGTTTTCGAGAAAATCGATTTTGGTTTTTGGTGCAACTCAAAAACAAATGACCGTAGGTACATGAAATTTTGACTGAATGTTTATATTAGCATTTTCTATACACCATAACATTATTCAAATATTTTGACTTATTTTAACCTGTTTACGGACATTAATTTTCCATTTTTTTTAATTTTTCTTTCTATAAATATCAATAAAAATCTGTTGGGTAAAAAACTTGAAAATTTAATAGAAGACTCCTAGGTTATTGTTTCGAAGGCAGATGAAAAAAATTAAAAATCCTTATTCACAGTTTTTATTTAAACATTTAATTTCAAATCTTAACAAAATATGAAAAATCATGAAAATTAGCAAAATATTTTGAGTTGAGAATTCATAAAAATTTTCTTTTTAAATTATTCATAGGGCACCAGATTATCAATAATCAAGTCTACACAAAAATTCAACTAGAGTCACAATACTAAAAAAAAAAATTGAAAGAGGGTGTTGGCGCCCGCAGGCAACTGCATTTTAGAAAAAAAAAAAAAAATTAAGAAAAAATTAAATAGTAGGAACACACTTTAAAGACTTCAAACTAAGAAGTCCATAATCTTAAATGAAAAAACTATTTAAAATAATTAAAGGTAGTTAATTTAAGAGGAATTATTCATAGGGCACAAGATTATCAATAATCAAGTCTACAAAAAAATTCAACTAGCCTCACAATACTAAAAAAAAAAATTGAAAGAGGGTGTTGGCGCCCGCAGGCAGATGCATTTTAGAAAACCAAAAAAAAAAAAATTTGGAAAAAATTTTATGTTAGGAATACACATTACAAACCAAAATACCCAAACCCTTACACAGAAAAAACGATTCAGAATAATTATAGGTAGTTCATTTGAGAAGGATTATTCATAGGGCACCAGATTATCAATAATCAAGTATATACAAAAATTCAACTAGTCATAATACTAAAAAAAAAAAAAATTGAAAGAGGGTGTTGGCGCCCGCAGGCAAATGGATTTTAGAAAACCAAAAAAAAATAAATTTTGGAAAAAATTTTACATTAGGAATACACATTACAAACTAAAATACCCAAACTCTTACACAGAAAAAACTATTCAGAATAAATATAGGTAGTTCATGTAAGAAAGATTACTCATAGGGCACCAGATTACCGATATTCAAATTCTTACATAATATTCAACTAGTTACATTAATAAAAAAAAAAAATTGAAGGGGGGTGTTGGCGCCCGCAGGCAAATAAATTTTAGAAAACAAAAAAAAATTTAGAAAAAATTAAATAGTAGGAACATACCTTAAAGAGTTCAATTTAAGAAGTCCATAATCTTAAACGAAAAAACTATTCAAAATAATTAAAGGTAGTTCATTTAAGAGGAATTATTCATAGGGCACCAGATTATCAATAATCAAGTCTACAAAAAAATTCAACTAGCCTCACAATACTAAAAAAAAAAATTGAAAGAGGGTGTTGGCGCCCGCAGGTAAATGGATTTTAGAAAACCAAAAAAAAAAAATTAAGAAAAAATTAAATAGTAGGAACACACTTTAAAGACTTCAAACTAAGAAGTCCATAATCTTAAATGAAAAAACTATTTAAAATAATTAAAGGTAGTTCATTTAAGAGGAATTGTTCATAGGGCACCAGATTATCAATAATCAAGTCGACAAAAAAATTCAACTAGACTCACAATACTAAAAAAAAAAAATTGAAAGAGGGTGTTGGCGCCCGCAGGCAAATGGATTTTAGAAAACCAAAAAAAAAAAAATTTGGAAATAATTTTACGTTAGGAATACACATTACAAACCAAAATACCCAAACTCTTACACAGAAAAAACTATTCAGAATAATTATAGGTAGTTCATTTGAGAAGGATTACTCATAGGGCACCAGATTACCGATATTCAAATTCTTACATAATATTCAACTAGTTACATATAAACTAGTTAAATTATAGAAAAATTTAAATAGTAAAACCACACATTAAAGAGTTCAAACTAAAATATCCAAAATCTTAAACAGTTTTTAAATGTTTTAAATTAAGATATATATAAAAAATCAAAAAAGTCAAATATATAAAAATAAATTGAATGGTGAACGTGAGACAGACTCTTTTCAAATTTTGTAGTATGTACACAGGTACTCTATGTTCTCCTAGGTATAACCGTTAATGTTGAAATATATTTATACAAATCAATCTATAAGAATTCAATGGATTGAAAAAAAAATTGTTGAGAAACCTGGGTGAAATAACACTAAACAAAAGAAACGCTGGAAGCTAATACAACAGTACCTAATAACTACATTCCATAAATTAGGTTTGTTTACATTATAATAATACGAACAGTTATTATGATCAGAGGTGTATCATCGTAATATATGTATTAGAAAATGTATAAAAATGAATGTAATTTATTAAGGATGTAAAATAATGTTTAATTTAAAATAATATTGTATTTGCTGGGTCTACAGTCAATATTAAATTACAAACTTTAAAAACTAAATGCAAATAAAAACATAGTCAGATATCTGTTTTAGTCTTTGTTAATATGTGCGGAAAAAAAGTATACTTAGCACAATGTAAAATAATGTGGGAAGGAAGTCTTGAAAATTCTTTGACAATAGGATACCAAAACACAAAACATATTTAAATAAAACTATTGATTTTATACATTTTCTATTTACAAAAACTCATGAGTATTGAAAACAATATAAAATCCTAATAAATAATATTTTTTATATTTATAATTTGTCGTGGTAAATACATCATTATTTAATGTTTGGCTGTATTTAAGTTTTTATAAACTATACTGGTACAACTCTAGCTGACATCTTTAAGACCGTGTTAAAAACTATGATATTAGTTAACGTCTAATTTCCTGTCCTATCCTTACCTAACCGAACCAAATTAATAATATTTAAATATTTTCTTTCATTGTTATTTTACAATATCGAAAACCTTGATAGTTAGTAGAAAAAGATCTTCGCAAAGCTCACGACCTGTCTCGCTAGTCGTCCATCAGCACCATAGCTTCAACCAACCATAGGTTTACCTAACTAACCTCCTTATGACTTACGTATTAGGACACTTTGAATAAAAAGATCCTGAGTTGCAGGTTGCCGATCTTAAGTGTTTGATTATCAAGTTGAACCTTTGATTGTTGACACCTTAATCCATTCTATATACCATAGATAATAAAGATATCCACGCCTGTGTTAAATACATTTGAGGCCGCGTTCCCGGAGGGGAATGCAATTAAGGCTACTTTATATTGATACTCGATATTGGTATACTTTATTTGGCCTCAATTGTTCCCCTCCAAGACCGCTGATATATGTCCTATCCATATCTTTATTATCTATGATGGAGCCATACCCAGCATAAATCGATCAACGAGTCTCTATTAATGACTTATCAGCTCTATCCTCTCACACACCACTTGGAGACAACACATGCACATGAAAGGTTTTTTTAAACAACATTTTTAGCTTCAATTTTTTTTTTAAAAAATACCAGGATAATGTCGAGCATGGAGCAACTTTATAACGTAATTCAATTAATTTTATTTGGACTAATTGAAACATGCTATGGAGGATGGTCCTTTTGGGTCGTCCAGTGTCCACAAATATTTCAATCCATAATATGAAATCCCAGCCCTGTCCCCATACTCTGATATTAAAAGCCCAGCCCACCTTCCTCTATGCAAAAGTAAATTTAAGACAAATTTGTAAATCAACGCACAGTCTCTCTATTCTATTAATATTTGTGATTTCATTAATTTTCAGTATTTTGTTTAATTAGATTGGGAAAACATAAGACAATATCATTTACACAAGACTGTGACTAACACAATCATCCTTGATAAAAGCACATGATATATATACCTTCTATATTGAATTAATCGTTTTTTTTTTTTTTTTTTTCAGGTACTTTAATTGGTGGACGGCACTTAACTACTGTCCCTCAACCTACTGTGGCGACTTTGAGGCATTTCCTTTTAGGAAATTAATAAATCCTCAAACATAACTCTAATTCAAGAGTTTGTAACTAATACAATACATAATATAATATGATTATAGTACATTTCGTAATATTTTTTTTACTGTTAGTGAAATATTAAGTTTTTATTTCTAATATAATATATGGTATGATATTTATGGACGACACTTGCACCATGGCCCCTCGATATAGTAATGTGGCGACCCGGCACATCTCTTAGATAAATGATTATTAAATACTTAATCAAGTCTTCCAATCTATTAAACATTTATATTTTGAAGATAATTTGGGATAATTTAAAGAAAAAATTTGAAATTGAGAGAGAGACTGTGGTGAATTAACAAAATATGTGGTGTAAAATATACATTTGAACACGTGTTATAATGTTCTATTGAACCTAGTTAATTTTTTATAATGTACTATAATAAACATTTGAACATTTGAACATTTATTACAATATACGTATAATAGTATACATAGATTTCAAGTATGATTTTTTTTAGTTTTTTTTTTTTTTTGATAGTTACCTACAACTACATTACAATACAAGATATTTTTTTTATTTTTTGAAGCAATATATGTTTTGGATTATTTAGATCTATATAAACTGAATTCCAGACCCGTAGTTTAGTATTTAAAGTTTATGTGATCAGAGTCGTGGTACCAAATTTTTTCAGACTCTACTAGAATGTTGTTGTCAGTGGCGCCGAGTACGTACTTTAGGTGTTTCAAATGAACCACCTAAATTGGGTGGGTGGGTGCTTGTTGGCACTGGGGTGTATAATAATAATATCAAGTTATAATTTAACGGCGTAATTGTAATTTGTATAAACCTGTGAACATATTTTCAAAAAAAAAGAAAAATTGATGAAACTTTTGAGTATTGTTTTTTATGAATATTGTTTAATTTTGTCTATAATTAATATTTTTTATAGTCTGATGTTAATAAATATTATAGAATCTATGTAGGTACTTATTTTTCTTTGTAAATACTCGATTTATTGAATACCTAATTCATAGATATATTATATAAATTAGTAATTTAAGTAGGTAATACCATTAAATATTAAATAATAGTTTTATCTATATAAATATCATCATAGCCCATATTTGTAAGTAATTAGGTTATATATTATAATATATTTTTATTTACAATATTTTATTACATAAACAATTATTTTTTAAAAACTAGTTAAAAATGGAACAAAAAATTAAAAACTATTTTACATTTTCACTCGATTTTTATTTTATACTTAATTAGGTAACATTATTATTGTGATTTCTTATTAATATTATACTATAATTA
>CM017802.1:10359949-10431173 GCA_008086715.1 Sitobion miscanthi | reverse complement strand
TCAGCTAGTTATACTATATTATACGTATTTCTATTGTAATTATCTGTTCCCAGTTCTATCTAATACGATTAATTAATACATATTATATTATTATTTTTATTGTTAATTGTGGTACTACGGATTGATAATTTGTATTTTAAACCGTCACGTTTTCAAAAATAGTCCACTCCGGGAAATATCTTTTATTAATTTTTTTCCCTATAAATTTATTCACTGTTAAAAATTGTGTTTAACTGTTTATTTAAAAACAACAATCATCTGAGACTCTTACAGTCCTCTACAACAATAATTATAATACGTGGAAAGCGACTCGCCAGTACCTACATACTCAGCCGATACCTAATATATCAATAGGTAAACCTTGTATTAACGATACTTTGCGATTCCACCTCGATACTAACCCTTACCACAGCGCCATATAAAATGTAACGGGAGCGTTTCATTTCATATATATTATTATTATATTGAGTATCCGAAATAAAGGACTTAATAAGCAAACTATACCATTTTATTTATCACTCGACGTTGATAGACTATTGATGAAAACCTCAGATAGGTAGGTATAAAATATAAAATAATATCTAGCATCTTCCTATACATGTGATGAAACCCGTAAACATATGTATAAATTAGATGATAATGTCAACTGAAGTGGCAGGAACCTTAAAATTATTAAATATAATTGTAAATAATAATGAAGTATACTTACTCCAATTTTTTCTCTTGACTTCGGTTACTTTTTTTTCATCCTGATATTCTCCTAAATTACAACATTTATGTCGTTGTATTATGTCTTGATTTTAGCTCATTTCAAGGAAATAGGAATGTATATGAATACACACAAAATAGGTATGTAGTGTTCAATGTACAGGAAAAGTATTATCGACGATCATCGTTATCGTAACAATGTAGATAGTATTTATTATGTCAATTTTGGTTCACTAGTTTATTAATTATGGTCCTCTAAAGTTTACTAAAATGTGCATTAATAATACTTTTAATTGAAATACCTTATTGGTACAGGTTTAATTCACAAGAGCTAAATCATTTTCTAACATTATTTGTGTTTGTAGGTGGGCTTTGCTTTTTTCAATTTTTAGTATGTTATGTGTATATTATATAAAGTAAATAAAAAATGATCATAACTCATCTAAAAACTGAACTATTGAAAAAAAACCAAAACACAAACCACATTCAAAGATCTAAATTAAATACTCACCATTTACCAAAATTATTAAACCAACAGCGTTCATTTCATCTGTAATGATATGATGTTTCAAATATCAATGAATATTTATAATATTTTAGATTCTGACCGAGCGATGAATGTATTGATTTCAATAAGCTGTGGGTTTTTATTTTTACAGTATCTTTTCTAATAGGATAGTTAATGTAGTTGGTACTTTGGAGGTTGAAAATAAAAATGTCCTAGTAGTTTTAAAGTCTTATCCTATTTGCTTTTTATAAATAATATACTAGAAAAGTGATCACATTATATTATAGTGAACTCCTGTATGTACTTAAACATGTCACATGATCACATTATTATTAAAGTGGAATGTATGTTGTAAGGTAAAATATAATAATACTTACCCTTACAATCTTGATCAACTAGGTACAAAATAGTTAATGGTTAGTAAAAAATTATGAGATTCTAAAATATTTGGCTTTAAAGAGGACATTAATCCCATTTAATACCTATGATTCTCCATTAATATTAATTAATCTTTGATGTATGAAGTAAAGTAAAAATAATATACTGTACTACGTGCAGCATATATACAACCAATAAAAATTAAAATCAAAAATATTGGTAACATATTATTAATATTTTTAACCATGTTTGTAGGACGAAGTAAGACGTAGGAGCAATAAATTGATAATATTCACAGCGTCGAGTTTATGCTTTGGTATTTAAATGAATATTCAGCAAACAAAACATATATATCCATAAACAATTGAATAAACAAAGGTTAGGTAATGATACAATAAAGTTATTTCATTTTTATTCAAAAACCATAATTATTCGTGAGGACATAAAACGTTTACGTAACCACTACAAAATTTTAAGATTAATTCTCAGCTATTATTTAGGTATACTATTAACCTATTAACACTGTTCTACAGTAAGGTGCTGGTATTGAATCCAAGCTTAAAAACAATGATATATTTAAATAAGATTAAAAACTACACTATTATAATAATCTGGGCTTAAAACTGGTAACCGGTTTGTAACGAAAACCGGTAAAAAACCGTAAATTTGAGAACCGAAAACCGATAACCGCTTTTAGTTTTGGAATGTTGGAAGTGATTATTGGTTATCGGTAATCAAGGTAAATATCTAAATATTAACATCAAAGCGGTTACCTCGTATTTTCAATCCCGGTTTTATAACCAAAACCTATTCCCGACCTAAAAAATTAACGTTTTTTTCGTGAAATTTAAAACTTGAATTATGTCATGAATCATGATAAAATTATAGTTGAATTTAATTTTCCAGCTATTTTTAAATTTTTTTCCCCAATTAATTGCCGTCGAGTATTGCTTATCTGTTGTGAATATCACATATATATATATAGGTAATAGTGTTTAACTTTATATTATAAATACCGTCATAAACGTCGTCGTTCATGATTATTTTTTTATTCATCTTTGTTTCTTAGAAATATACACATTTATATACAGTGCCACAACTTACTATAGATAGGGGATCTTCCAAGTTTACTTTTAAGCAATTTGTTTCAAAATGTTTAGGTTTTTATCACATTCTACTTTGTTTTGCATACATTTATAAATAGTTTAGTATTGAATTATGACTCCAAGAGCCCAAACCCTCCTGGTTCTGCATTTGTTATTTGTAGTGTTTTCTCCAAGGGTCAGTCCGAAGGCTAGCGTAGAATGCTCGATCTGCAGACCTATGTTTTGAGGTACTGTAATATATACAATACAACCAAAAAGTTCCATGTCAATGTATCACTCTTAGTATCATCTTGGAAAGCTATTATATTTAATTTCACTTTTTTTACAATTATAAATAAGAAAATTATAACAACAACATTTTTTTATGGAATTTATTTTTAATTTATAAAGATCGCGCCATTATCTTGATCATTTGTTTTTAAATTTAAAAATAAGTATTTAAATCGAGGCAAATCGACCAAATTAAAGCATATTAAGTTTTTGATTTTGATTTTTTAATAATAATAGTTATGTTATCAACCCACGAATGGCCTGAATAAACTTTTTTAAAAATATGATAAAAAAATTATTTTTAAAAACCGGTTTTCTCCGGTAATCGATTACCAAAAAACCTTATCAACTGTTTTTAAACAATTAACGGTTATCATAGTATTTGAAATATCTTTAAAGAAACGGTTACTGTCTACCGAAATATCAAATTTAAACGATAACCAGTTACCAGTTTTAAAAAATTTTCGGGTGCTGCCGGAACCGATTACCGACTTAATTGATACTACTTGTGAAAATTATTTTTAGTTAAAGATTCATAGAATTGTAATAATTTATAACTAAGATTTGAACATTTAATATAAGATTCCTCATAAGTTTTTCTACCTTTAACAAGCGTTTGAAGTTCAAATGTTGGCAACAGTAGATATGCCTTTGTAAATAAACATATTTATCGTGAATCTAATATGTATTATTTAGGTAGAACTATACATAAAACACAGACGTGTCTTAACATATGGTTCAAACTACAAAAGAAAAATGTAACAAGCCAGACAATTAAATGTTTTAAGAAAAATGTGTTAAATGTGCAACGGAGTGAATCATTTTTTGAGGCTCCGATAAGATTCTAGTTAACAAGATCGTGTTGTTGGATGTTTATGAAATCACCGCCACCCAGTGGCGTGTAACATAGGATCTAAGTATTGCTCAGGCAACACCTTTAAATATGGGTGGTTGGGTATTGATAGAAAAAAAATAGGAAATTGTTTAGGTCGGTATAACAGTCATCTAAAATTATATGAGCTACACCCATTTTTTTTATGAAACACGCCACTGCTGACACCAATCAACATTTGTTAACAAACTGCAAATAATATAGTATTATTATGTTACCCAAATATATGACATAATGGATAAAATCGGTGATTGCAATTGAAATAAATAATCATAATATAATGATTCAAAGGTTAATGTTATAATTCTTGATAAAATAATTTTGTAATTTATTAGATATATTTTAGTATATATAATTAGATATATTTGTGGTCATTTGTTTTAGAGTTACACCAAAAACCAAAATCGATTGTCTCAAAAACAGATTTTACGTAAAAATTCCCGTTTTTCTTTTGTTTTTCATGTCGCTTTTAAAAATTACTGAGAATTTTTTTTTTGACCCTCCAAAATACCAACTAGATTCACTATCCTATCAAAAAGTTACTGTTGAAGAAAATCCAAGCACTTTTACTGTCCTAAAAGGTGATGACAGATACACAAAAAAAAACACACACATCATTGTAAGATCAATACATTCATCGCTTCGCTCACAATCTAAAATAAAAAATTCACGTTTTTAATTTGTCAATTTGTCACTTATCGTACATCTGGATGTATAGTAACCACTGTTTTATTTTAGTTTTAATAACTGTGATATTTTCTATCGAACGTTTCAAGTTAGAAAACATTGACTCTTATCACTGCATTTAGCCATCTTATAAATTTTGAATTGAGTAAAACATCACTCTCAACTACATTTCATTTGAATGTCTTAGAAATTGAAGGAGAGTATAATATTTTGAAATCACTACCAGATATTAACCAGGGGTCTTCTAGTATGGTAATTCATAACTGGCTAGACAAGTTAACTGTAAATGACTTGTCTAAGTTTCCCAAACATTTTTAAAATATTATCTCTTTTTGTCACAATTTCGGTTACAATTATTGTAACTGACTACTAGCTGTGAAAGAGCCTTTTCGAAATATAGTTAAGTCAACAAAAAATAAAGGAGTCAGATGTCACAAGAACGCGTTGAGTGTTTATTAATGATATTTGTGGAGCAAGAAATGGCTACAAATTTAAATTTTTAAAATATCATTGAAGAATTTAAATCTTTAACTCTGGCCATGTATTTTGTTAAAGAAAATTATTCGAAGTGAAACCATGCCAAGCAATTTCCATATTTTGTAGGTATAGGAAATCATTTGGATGATAGCAAAAATAGTTGTAAATATAGTAAATTAGGAATGCACCACCTGCAAGCAATGTCTGCGCACGCTTATGTATGTTTATACTTAAGAGGATATGTGTGCCATCTGTTGTCTCCGTTTTACAAGTGCAAATTTACGCTCAGCAGATCACGTTTAGCTCGGTTGATTTAAAAATTACGGTGAATCGACACTAAAATGAGACTTGATGGTAAGAACATGAACTGTGTTTGTATGTGGGTTTTTTCAGTTTTTAGGTGAGTTATGATCATTTTTAATTTAGGTATAATATAATATATGCACAACATACTAAAAAATTGAACAATAGTAAAGAGCCCACATTTAAACACAAATAATGTTCTTACTATCAAGTTTCATAATAGGTCGATTCACTCTTATTTTTTTAACTAACTGAGTTAAACGTGATCCACCGAGTATAAATAAGACGGAGACAACAAATATCTGTGTAGCGTCCTCTTATTAATGCTCTTAAAACTTAAAATTTATAATATACTACATACCTATTCTGTGCATTCATATGCATTCCTATTTCCTTGCAATGAGCTGAAATCGAGACATTTTACAACGACATAAATGTCATAATTTAGGACAATATAACGATGATAAAACTCATACCAAGATCCAGTTCAACTTTGGAGTAAGTATACATTCATTATTATTTTATACAATTGTATTGGATAATTTTAAGGTTCATGCCACTGCAGTAGAAAAGTATCGTTAATAACAAGGTTTGCCTATTGATATATTATCTTCTGAGTATGTACGTACTGACGAATCGCTTTCCAATAGTGAATAAAATTATAGTAAAAAAAAATTAATAAAAAATACAGTTCCCGGAGTGGATTATTTTTGAAAACGTGACAGTTAAAATACAAATTATCAAATCCGTAGTACAATAAAATATAAATAATAATATAATATGTATTAAATTTATCGTATTAGATAAGAATGTGCAACAGATAATACAATAGAAATACGTATAATATAATATAACTAGCTGATCCATTGCACGTAAAATTGAAAACTCTTAAAATAATAAGACTGTTGTCTCGGGAACCTATACAAGCACATCAAAATAAAAAACGCGTTAATAAAACAATCGTAGTTACGTACGCATTTCGAGTGGTCTAAAATCCCCCGCAGGTGGATTGCCTACCTGAAATCATACTACTTGTCTCACGCATACAAAACATACAAGCGTGTCTCACGGGTAATTATATATTCAAGATATAGTATAGACCAGCGGCTCTTAACCTGTGGTCCTAGGCCCCCTGGGGGTCCGCGATACTCATGTCGAAGGTCCGCGGCAGCCTTAACACATAACATACGTCAATAAGTGATATGAATGCATTATTACAATATTGTTGGATGGTTATTATTTATTTTTTCATATATATAATATGTAGATTCTACAGTGCCACACCAAATAATTGTATTACAGTAGAACCTCATTAATTCGGACCTCATTAGTCCGGACTTCGCTTAATCCGGACAGCCATTTATAATACGTAAATTACGCTAGTTTATGTTATAGATTAAAATAAACAAGAAAACGAATTCTAAAAATATCCTATAGATGCGGGTTATTTCGATTACATATTTATCACATAACTTATGCCATAGATTAAAATAAACAGTAAGCGTGTCAAGTGTGAATAACGAAGGTGAGCCTTAATATGTATGTATGTACTATATTAAGTGTGTAATGATTATAATACAATTATGTATCATATATTTTTAGGTTAAATATTGTAAGACATACATATGTATTTATATTTAGTTTGAATAATAAATTAATATCCAATACATTGTTTTTTTAAATTTATAATTTACGATTTTTGGTTATTTTGTTTAATCCGGACTTTCAATAATTCGGACAACCTAGAGTCCCATATAGTCCGAATTAATGAGGTTCTACTGTATTAATATTTATTAAGTAAAATCAATTTTTCTTGTTCTTACGAAATGTATATGCGCACAGCAATGTAGTCTCGGAAGTCTTATAATTACTGCCTCTAAGTGCAGTCGATCGATCGTAGTCAACAATAGTTTTATACATATTACATTTATATAAAAAATGAATTGTAATAAAATAAAAATAATTATAAATGTGTATGTTTTGTTATGTCTACTTATGTAATTTGTTATATAAAATAATGATTATAATTTTGGTTATGATAACATGAGATTTTTTGTAAAAAAAAAAGGTATTTGAAAAAAAAAAATTGGTAAGGGGGTCCGCGATCTATAAAAGGTTAAAAACCGCTGTACTAGACCATTCCATAATAATTTATTATATTAATTTTGATATTTTAGTCCAACAATATCATGATTTTTTATTACGAATTTACAACTGTGCAGTAGTAATGAGTATAATACATCCGTGTCCTGCTGATGCATCGAGTGCGGCGCGGTACAAAACCACACGTTAGAATAGGAATCGGACAGAAATCGCACAAATTCACCGCACTAGCGTTGACTTAGTAGAGTTTCAGTGGCGAAAAAACATGCTGTTAATCACTTTTTAAGTGATTTTTTTTAAATTTTTTAAATGAAAAATTCATTAAGATGTAGTAAATATTAAACACAATTTCGTGCCTGGGTATATACTGTGAAGTCCAATGTGAATCTCGCACACGAAAGTGCATTAATTATTATAAGATATACATATTACAGGTACATTATGAGCGCGACGTGCGATAAGACAATTTATCCCACGGAACTCAGGTCTCCGCCGATCGATGACTGCACACGCTCCCCTTCTTGTACCCATAGTTTAGGTATAATTATATAAGGTCTTTTCACATAAACCTTTAACAAGGCACCCAGAGTATCGGCCATACATTATTATCATTATCTGCGCGCATGTGGTCTATTGCTTGTTCGTGCCAACCACGATAGCCTGGTATCGGTTGACAGAGAAAAAGACCGGCACTTCATTTTTTGCTCCCGTACCCACATGCAAGATGACCAGCGAGTAGGCACCGTTTTTGCTGGTAAGCCACGAGATGGCACATGATAATATCGGTAGGTAATGTTTTGTTGTTAACGCATCCCTAAATTATTATTATATTATTTCACAATGGCCGGTACTCTTATTTTTCTTATAATTATTAAAAATGGTATATCTGATTATTATTCTGCGCCAGTATTTATTTATCTTTAAAATAAACATATATAGATATATACTTTCTCGCACATTCAGGTATTTTTATTTTCATTACTGGTCACCTATCTCATTGATCCAAAATATGTATCCTATTTTTATTATAATTATATACATTTTCAGTTTCCAATTTTTTAGTTTTTTTCTATAAATATCAATAACATTTTATTTGATGGTTAAAAAAGCTTAAAAATTTAATAGAAGGCTCCTAGGTTCTTGTTTCAAAGGCAGATGAAAAAAATTAAAAATCCTTAGTCAGGGTTTTTATTTATAAGCATTTAAAGTTCAAATCTTGACAAAATACGGAAAAATCACAAAAATGTGCAAAGTTTTTTAAGTTAGAAATTCATAAAAATGTTCCTTTTTAAATTTAAGATTTGAACACTTAATTCAAGAAACCTCATAAGTTTGTCTACGTTTATCGAAAAAAAATGTCTACCGGAATGTCAAATTTTTCAAGCGTAGGAATTTCAAATTTTCACAACATTTGATATTTACTCGATTTTTCATGAAGCGATTTTCTTATTTTGTTTTTATTCAAAAACGAATAACTGTAGATACATGAACATTTTACTGAATTTTTATATTTTTATTTTCTATACACCATATATTTTTGAAAATATTTTGACTCTTTTTGTACTGTTTACAGACATTGTCAGTTTTCATTTTTTTTAGTTTTTTTTCAATAATTAATTTAATAAAATAATTTTCTATAAATTTTTAAACTAAAATATCAAAATTAATATAATAAATTATCATAGAATGGTTTAGTTTATTCCACGTTATCAATTTATCAGCATATTTATTTGTTTGGTAAAACAACATTCGCATTCTTAGGCTAAACACAAGCTGATTGTAATTTTATTAGTATTATATAATAATTTATATAATTGATTTTAAGTCTGATTTTAAGAAGGTTTACGTACTTAAAAGTTATAACAGTTATAATTATACATCTATTTATACTTTGAAATGTCTTCAAAAAAATAATATAATACCTATTTATTATATTTTATATTTGCTTTACTAATAATAAATATAAAAATAACTTTAGTGATTATGACATGTTTTTTATATATTTAGAGAGAACATTTCCTCAACACCTTCGCCCCACCAAACAGGAAATATGTATTGTATAATCACCACTATATTTAATATTAATATATTATAATATAGATATTAGATAATATTATATAGGTACCATTCATAAGAAATGGCCGGTTGTCAGTACAGGGTCTACATATTGATATTTAGTATCTAATAAAATTTAATTTACGGTCTCCCCCTCCCAGTAAATACGCCATTGGGCCTAATATTAACTTACTGAACTTCAGAGTAAAACCCACTTACCCACTTACCCGCTATTATTTTTTTTAATTTTTATTTTTTAGTGCACAATCTTTTTGACAAGTTCTGCACGAATGTAAGATGGGTTACCTAACCCAACGTTGATTGTGAGTATATGAAGAGGTTTTCCATGTGTTCAATGCATTGAAGTCACAATTCGGCATTGGAAATATAAAACTTTTGACTAATTTTTTTTAAAACACCAATTTTTTGTCCAAGTACCATACCCCTAACCTATAGGTGTTTATATACAAAATTAACTGATATAATGTAAATTAAATAAACTTAATGAAATGTAGTTTTATTAATTCAACAATTTTATTGTGAAATTTAAAGTAATACTAAATATGTTAATTAGGTACATCAATAACACCATGTGCACATATTATTATTAAAAAAACAGGTATACGATATAATGATGGAGAGACTTAAAATAATTATCCTTTATTAAATAAATCAATATTATTAGAATATCAAATAAGAGTTAGGTATTATTATAGATATGTAATAAATATATAATATATTATACAAATCACCACAATATAAAATCGTCTTATTTAATAAAGTACGAATTTTCTTACATTTAACCATTAAAAGTACATGAAGAGTATAATATACAAAATAAATATTTTTTATATTAATAAGATAAACTATTACAATAAGTCAATGCCGAGTATTCACTTTCATTTCCTAAAAAATAAAAACAGTTTGACTTAAATTAATTTATATTTTTTGGCTTGAATATAATTATAGAACTAATTTTTGGTACTTATTTAGTGTGTATTTTAATTTTTAATCAATTATAAAATCTATGGAATGATAGCAGAAGCTGATATTATGTACATTTTCTGAACTTAATTTTGCCGCTACATATATTTTAAAATAATGACATATCAGTTTTAGTCTTTGCATATAGATGACGCCACACACAAGAGAGACATATCGTATTTTTACCACTTGAAATATACGATTCTAAACTAATTAAATGATAATTCAAAATTAACAAAATGTACATATCGGCTTTTGCCATCTTTCCACAGAAATATTATAATACATGTCATCAAGGCTGGGCAAGTTAATGATTTTTTTTAACTCAGTTGAGTTAAGTTAATATGCGGCAATAACAAAAAGTTAAAAGTTAAAAGTTAATTTAACTATAGGTTAACTGAGTTTAATTAAAAATTAATACAAACTTTTTGTTAACTTTTCATGAAGTTAAAAAAAAAGTTGATTTGTTTATACAACGCTAGCGTACTTAACTTTTTTTCAACCCAAAACTAAAGTATAGGATATAGTGTTAATACTTCTTACAATATTTCCATATAAGTTAGATTCGAATGATATACATTTTCAACTTTAAACAATTTACGATACATATTTTTTGACATGAAAACAAAATAGACTGAAAAAGTGAAATATTATAAAATTAAAAACAAAATAAATTAACTTGACTTACTTCTTAAAATGAAAAATTAACTTGTTAATTAAGAAAGCAATTTAGTAAGTTAACAGTTAAGTTAATGAAAAGCCAAAAGTAATTAGTTAAGTTAAAAAGTTAAAATAAAATTAACTTTTTAACTCGTTAAAGCCCAGCCTTACATGTCATAATATGTAGGTGGTGTAATCGGTTTAATAATTCTTACTATCTTTACAATAATTCACGTAATTTGCCACATGTACTGAAATAATGTAATGCATTAGCTTGAATTTTGCATTTTTTATTTCGATGCATAGTCATATAATAAAATATATTCATCAACTATAAATGCTTAACAATTAAACAGTAATTTATTATTGTAATGAAATACAATATTCTAAACAATAATCATCTTACCTAATCCATAGAGAACATTGATTACAATTACTTACTATTACTGCCATTGTAGCCGTTTTTAACTAATAAGCAATACAAGTAATACAATATGAATAAAATATAATATAATTGACGTCTAAGATTTTTTTTTTTATAAATATGGTTATAAAAAAATGTTTATGTCATATTTCTACTATATTATTTTTAAGATAAGGTTTCAGCAGCCATCGTTTGGATGCCCGAGCGGGGTGCGCTCTTATCTTGAAAATAGTTTGGTTATAATAGTTATACAATATATTGTAATCACATGATAACATGTAATGGCAACCATTTAAATAAACTAAAAAAATATTATTTTCTCTTGAGCTGAAAAAATCATGGGTTAGCTATCGCCTACCACTTACCCCTTAGCCAGTGCCGCAACTAGAGATAAAAGGGCCCAGGTGCGAGTCAAGTTTTAGGGCCCCTTATTCCAAACTTGTTTTACAAAATTGCATAGCACTAAATCGCAATTAAGGGTGGGTATTGGCAATTTCTATGAATTATAATATTTCCAAAATATTTCGAATTATTTTGAGCTGTTTTCGTACATTTTCATTTTCCAATTTTTTTGGTTTTTTATTCTATTAATATTAATAACATTGTATTTGTTGTGTAAATAAGCTTCAAAATTTAATGAACAGCTCTTAATATATTGTTTCAAAGACGGATAAAAATAATAAAAATCTATACTCATAATTTTTTTTTATAAGTATTTAAAGTTCAAATATTGACAAAATATGTAAAATTCACGATTTTCGTTTTAAATCTAAGATTTTTTTGTAATTCAAAGACCAATAACTGTAGATACATGAAAATTTCACAGAATGTTTATTTTATCAATTCGAATACCTACTTGATAAAATTTTCATTATATTTTGACTCGTTTTGAACAATTAAAATTAAAATTGTTTAGTTTTTTTTTCTATGAATATCAATAAAGTTTTATTTTTGGGGCCAAGTTATAATTAAAAATGTATAGTATAAAATATTATCTTCATAAGTATAATCAATAACATAATATTAGATGTTGGACTTAACACGTTGCAGATTTCAAAAAATTTCAATTTTCATCATGTGTTGTAAATTGGTGAAAAAGTTCATATTAGTTTAAAATCTAAAATCCTTTATGTCTGAAAAGGCCCATCTAAATATGATAATGGGGCCTTTTGGGGGTGCTGTGCACCCCCAGCACCCCCGTTAATTGCGGCACTGCCCTTAGCTATTTTAATAGGAATCGGAAAAATAAGCTATAAAAATCCTACAAGTCCTGAAGAATCTAGTGCTTATATATACCTAGCTAATCCCGCACACTTAGTAATTCGTGGTCCGTAAAAATGACAACTCTTAAAAAAAATTGTGATTGTACAACTCCTATTGGACGTAACTCGCTGCAGTAAGTGCAACTCAACCACCCTGGTGGGCAATCCCGCTTCGTCGGATCGCGGAAAACGACGATGAGTGGCTTTATTAAAACGCAGTGTATTCCGCTATTTTTTCTATTACTGCGACCACGTGGTCACATCAGTTTTTTTCAAACAAAATCACCAGAGATGTAAAATTTCATGTTTTCATGAAACTTTTCAAAAAAATTGAAACTTTTGATTTCACACTTTTATATAATATCTTTAATTAGTTTTGTATACGATTCAATAGCTTTTTTTACACATCTAAATAATATTGTCAAATTATTTAAAACTGATTTATATATTAATGTAATTACCTATTAGATGCTGGCCATCTTAATTTCATTTAAATGGTAATCATTGAATACTAATAATAATTATATTGAAGCAGTGTTTAATTATTTATTTATTAATTATTTATTATTATTATTTTTAAAAAAAAACATAGTAGCGTAAATAAAATATAAATAGGGATATATAATCGTTTAAAAAAATGAATACCTAAAAATTTAATAATACTTTAATAAAAAAAATCGATATTTCATAAAAAGCATAACTAGTTTAAAAAAAACCTAATTTAATAAGAAATTTTAATGTGAGAAAAGAAATCTTAATAGAAATAAAAAGCCAATTAAAAAAAAAAATAACATTTTTTTGAGAAAAATTTTTAAAATGTTTAGGTATTCATTTTTTTAAACGATTTTTATATCCCTATTTATATTTTATTTACTCAACTTTGTTTTTTTTATCGTAATTACATTTTTTATTGCCTATATATTTTATTTTAAACTGCTCTTTATTTCAACTAAGAATTTTTTTATTCACATTACATTTTTTTATTAGTCTTGGCTTTTCTACTTAAGTTAGATTTGTATGAAATATAAACTTTTTATACTAGGATTTTAATTTCAATTTAGATTTTTATTCTTTATTCTTATACATCAACAACTTACATATCACTCAAGTAACTGATACAAATATTTTATCAGCACATACGTACAACAGTCATATCACTACTTGTATAGTATTTTTATTTTACCGTGTGCGTACACACAGGCATCTAACACCACCGTCATATATTATTTTATAAGTTTTAGGCTAACCTATCCTGAATAATATTACAGATACTTATATTTTCAATCCATCATACATACATTGAAATATTGTATGAGATTACATTAGACTAAAATCATAGCTTATATATACCAGAAAAAATAAATCTCTTTAATTATTAATCGTAGAATTGGTATTATATTCATAAGTGTTATGTAACATATAAATATGTTTTATTGTTATATATTTTATAATTGTTACAACTTGTTTTTAAATATCACGGTTGTTTTTATTTTACACAAAAATTTTAATATTAAAATTAAAAGTAAGTATAAGCATATTTGTGTTTAATTCAAATACATATAATAGATTAAATGTTGAATTATTTCAAACATTAAAATAAATGTAGTATACAAACGGTGAAGTCGAAATATGATAGTATAATTTTTGCATTTAGTGACCAAATTATATACTCAAAGACGACGTATAAGACCCTCAGAGTCGATATCCTCTATTCTCCTTAGTCAGTATACCTACTACATAGTCATACAAATTTATAATATTGTGTGTCATAAATATATAATTTTGTGTATATTGTCGAGTTAAATGCATCTACGTAATTGCGACTATGTATTTTGTAAGTATGACTTTTGTGTCTTAATACGTATCCTAACCTATGTTTGGTTGTGGGTGTGTGTGTGTGTGTGTGTCATGTTGTATGTATGAATATATTTACATAAACTAAATATATGAATACTGTATATACATTTATTTTAATAATACTTTAATTTGATATTAATTTGATAATTTGTATTTTAACCGTCACGTTTTCAAAAATAGTTCACTCCGGGAACTGTCTTTTTTATAAATTTTTTTTCACTTTAAATTAATTCACTATTAAAAATTGCGTTTAACTATTTATTTAAAAACAACATCATCTGAGACTCTTACAGTCCTCTACAACAATAATTATAATACGTGGAAAGCGACTCGCCAGTACCTACATACTCAGCAGATACCTAATATATCAATAGGTAAACCTTGTTATTAACGATACTTTGCGATTTCACCTCGATACTAACCTTACCACAGCGCCATATAAAATGTAACGGGAGCGTTTCACTATATATTATTATTATATTGAGTATCCGAAATAAAGGACTTAATAAGCAAACTATACCATTTTTATTTATCACTCGACGGTTGATAGACTATTGATGAAAACCTCAGATAGGTAGGTATAAAATATAAATAATATCTAGCATCTTCCTATACATGTGATGAAAACCCGTAAACATATGTATAAATTAGATGATAATGTCAACTGAAGTGGCAGGAACCTTAAAATTATTAAATATAATTGTATAAATAATGAATGTATACTTACTCCAATTTTTCATCTTGACTTCGGTTACTTTTTTTTCATCCTGATATTCTCCTAAATTACAACATTTATGTCGTTGTATTATGTCTTGATTTTAGCTCATTTCAAGGAAATAGGAATGTATATGAATACACACAAAATAGGTATGTAGTGTTCAATGTACAGGAAATAAGTATTATCGACGATCATCGTTATCGTAACAATGTAGATAGTATTTATTATATCAATTTTGGTTCACTAGTTTATTAATTATGGTCCTCTAAAGTTTACTAAAATGTGCATTAATAATACTTTTAATTGAAATACCTTATTGGTACAGGTTTAATTCACAAGAGCTAAATCATTTTCTAACATTATTTGTGTTTGTAGGTGGGCTTTGCTTTTGTTCAATTTTTAGTATGTTATGTGTATATTATATAAAGTAAATAAAAAATGATCATAACTCATCTAAAAACTGAACTATTGAAAAAAACCAAAACACAAACCACATTCAAAGATCTAAATTAAATACTCACCATTTACCAAAATTATTAAACCAACAGCGTTCATTTCATCTGTAATGATATGATGTTTCAAATATCAATGAATATTTATAATATTTTAGATTCTGACCGGAGCGATGAATGTATTGATTTCAATAAGCTGTGGGTTTTTTATTTTTACAGTATCTTTTCTAATAGGATAGTTAATGTAGTTGGTACTTTGGAGGTTGAAAATAAAAATGTCCTAGTAGTTTTAAAGTCTTATCCTATTTGCTTTTATATAAATAATAATTATACAACAGAAAAGTGATCACATTATTATTAAAGTGGAATGTATGTTGTAAGGTAAAATATAATAATACTTACCATTTTTATTTATCACTCGACGGTTGATAGACTATTGATGAAAACCTCAGATAGGTAGGTATAAAATATAAATAATATCTAGCATCTTCCTATACATGTGATGAAAACCCGTAAACATATGTATAAATTAGATGATAATGTCAACTGAAGTGGCAGGAACCTTAAAATTATTAAATATAATTGTATAAATAATGAATGTATACTTACTCCAATTTTTCATCTTGACTTCGGTTACTTTTTTATCATCCTGATATTGTCCTAAATTACAACATTTATGTCATTGTAATATGTCTTGATTTTAGCTCATTTCAAGGAAATAGGAATGTATATGAATACACACAAAATAGGTATGTATTGTTCAATGTACAGGTAATAAGTATTATCGACGATCATCGTTATCGTAATAATGTAGATAGTATTTATTATGTCATCCCAGGTGGGGTAATACGTAAAAGGCACGGGTCGCCAGTTCGATCTCGACGACGCATCGGTGACAATGACGGTCAATATATGTGACGTAAAGTAATAATCACATATTATTAACATAATTAAAATAGTGTTTATTATACAAAATTATTAATAAATTATTATCATTTCAATTATACAGTCCACTAGTTTTTTTATATTTATTCAATTACAAACTGAGCCGAAACGTGTAATAGATTATAACTTTCAAGTTTTAAGAGTATTAATAAGAGGACGCTACACAGATATTTGTTGTCTCCGTCTTATTTATGCTTGGCGGATCACATTTAACTCCGTGTACGGGAGTTTTTTTTAATGATTATGGATTGATGACATAGAATTTCGTTAAATAAAAAAGACGTGTTTCTTTCTTTTTAACAGGCAATTTTTTTATAACAATTTCAAAGTTTTTAAACACGCAGGTGTACTAAGAAAAAAATCAGCTTTATTTTTTCAAATGGTAACTACTATATTTCCGGTAAACCTTTTTTTTCTGAAAATTTTGATACTCAAATCATTAATTTTGGTTCACTAGTTTATTAATTATGGTCCTCTAAAGTTTATTAAAAGGTGCATTAATAATACTTTTAATTGAAATACTTTATTGGTACAGGTTTAATTCACAAGAGCTAAATCATTTTCTCACATTATTTGTGTTTGTATGTGGGCTTTGCTATTGTTCAATTTTTAGTATGTTATGTGTATATTATATAAAGTAAATAAAAAATGATTATAACTCATCTAAAAACTGAACCATTGAAAAAAACCCACACACAAACCACATTCAAAGATCTAAATTAAATACTCACCGTCTATCAAAACTAGTAAACCAACAGCGTTCATTTCTTCTGTAATGATATGGTGTTTAAAATATCAATGAATATTTACAATATTTTAGATTCTGACCGGAGCGATGAATGTATTGATTTTAACACGATGTGGGTTTTTTATTTTTACAGTATCTTTTATAATAGGATAGTTAATCTGGTTGGTACTTTGGGGGTTGAAAATAAAAATGTCCTAGTAGTTTTAAAGTCTTATCCTATTTGCTTTTATATAAATGATAATTATACAGTAGAAAAGTGATCACATTATTATTAAAGTGGAACTCACTGTTTATGTACTTAAACATGTCACATGTGTAATGTATATGTATGTTGTAAGGTAAAATATAATAATACTTACCCTTACAATCTTCTTGAACTAGGTACAAAATAGTTAATAGTTAGTAAAAAATTATGAGATTCTAAAATATTTGGCTTTAAAGAGGACATTAATCCCATTTAATACCTATGATTCTCCATTAATATTAATTAATCTTTGATGTATGGAGTAAAGTAAAAATAATATACTGTACTTACGTGCAGCATATATACAATCAATAAAAATCAACATAAAAAATATAGATAACATATTATTAATATTTTTAACCATGTTTGTAGAACGAAATAAGACGTAGGAGCAATAAATTAATAATATTCAGTGTTGAATTTATGCTTTGGTATTTAAATGGTTATTCGGCATACAAAATATATGTATCCATAAACAATTGAATAAACAAAATATCTAGAAAACAGTACCTATGTGTAATGATAAAAAAAAGTTATTTCGTATTTATTCAAAAACCATAATTATTCGTGAGGACATAAAACGTTTACGTAAATTATATATCTCACTATACGCCACTACAAAATTTTAAGATTAATTCTCAGCTATTATTTAGATATACTATTAACCTATTCACACTGTTCTACAGTAAAGTGCTGGTATTGACTCCAAGCTTAAAAACAATGATATATTTAAAATAAGATTAAAAACTACACTATTATAATAATCTGGGCTTAAAACCGGTAACCGGTTTGTAACGAAACCCGGTGAAAAACCGTAAATTTGAGAACCGAAAACTGATAACCGCTTTTAGTTTTGGAATGTTGGAAGTGATTATTGGTTATCGGTAATCAAGGTAAATATCTAAATATTAACATGAAAGCGGTTACCTCGTATTTTCAATCCCGGTTTTATAATCAAAACCTATTCCCGACCAAAAAAATTAACGGATTTTTGGTGAAATTTAATACTTGAATTATGTCATGAATCATGATAAAATTATAGTTGAATTATAACTCCCCGAGCCCAAACCCTCCTGGTACTGCATTTGTTATTTGTAGTGTTTTCTCCAAAGGTCAATCCGAAGGCTAGCGTAGAATGCTCGATCTGAACACCTATGTTTTTGGGTACTGTAATATATACAATACAACCAAAAAGTTCCATGTTAATGTATCACTCTTAGTGTCATCTTAGAAAATTATTTTATTTAATTTCAATTTTTTTACAGTTATAAATAAGAAAATTATAACAATAACATTTTTTTATGCAATTTATTTTATTCATTTATGAAGATCGCGCCATTATCTTGATCATTTGTTTTAAATTTAAAAATAAGTATTTAAATCGAGGCAAATCGACCAAATTAAAGCATATTAAGTTTTTGATTTTGATTTTGTAATAATAATAGTTATGTTATCAACCCACGAATGGCTTGAATTCAGTCTGATTCCAAATAACAAATAAACGAATATCTTTTTGCTTTTTTCAGTTATTCTAACTGTGGAATTTTTATATGTCTGTTATGCTATAAAAATCAAAAAGAAATCTTGATTTACTTAATAAGAAATGTGAAAACCTGCAATAATGACCGTTATAACGAACCTTTTAGATTCCTTCTTGAAATGTCCACTAAATGTTTATTTTAGCATTTTCTGTACATTAGGTACTACTACCAAAATATCGGTAAATACTGTGTAAACTGGGCTAAAAATCTTGACAATTTTATACAAGGTTCTTCAAAACCATTTATAATTTCAGTACAAAGATAATATTAACGATTAATCAGTTTTCGTAACGTTCACTAAAAAAAGGAACTCGTTCACGTTCACGTCCGTGTTTTTTTTCAAACGAATGCGTTCACTTTTAGGTTCTTTTAAAAAACAAACGCGTTCATTGGGTCGTTAATTTAATTTTTTTTATAAATCATTAGTCTGCAGTCAATATAAAAATTAAAAACTCGTAAACATATACGACTCAACCAAAAAATAAAAAATAAAAATACAATTTAGACTTTAGAGCATATACAATTTATAAAGTATCTGAATTAATTTTTTATATCTGACACGTTATTTGAGTTACATTTTGATTAGGATTTCCTAGTGATAAAATTAAGCGAATACTAAGGTACTTATTATGATAAATCTATTAGGTTTATTACAAATTCGCGGAAATCATAATGTTATTATTGTTGTATGTCTAGCCGGGGACACTGGAATTTCAAGTATTTAATTTATATATTTTGCAATCAAACAAATATTCTACAAATTAGGTATATTGGGAAAAATGAAAATATTATTATTTTAATATATTTTATATATAATACAATATTTATGGTATTTATTTTTGGTAACTAAATCGAACGTTTTAAAAAACTATCAAATTCATTAAAAATATAAACTAGTGACGTTCACGTATCGTTCACTATATTTTAACGACGAACGTGAAAGCATAAATGTACGTTCATTCCTAACATTGTGATTAATAACATTGATATAATATTATGATAAAGATATACACTATTATAATAATCGACTATTAATTAATATAATAAATACAATATTTTCGGCGAAAATTAAATCAACCAACCGTTATGATATAAGTACCAATAATAGTAAAATAAGTATTAATTTAATAGCAATATAAAAATTCATATCATAGGCTGACCTATATATTATGTGGGTATAAAGTATAAACTATTCACTAGTGTTTAAACATGTGGCTAATACTATACAAAAAAATGTTTACCGAGCATTTGTCTTACAAATCGCAATGAAAAATAAGTTAAATATGTGCTCCGGAGTGAATCACATTGTGGGGCCCCAACAGTGGCGTATTTGAGGGGGCATTTGACCCTCTCCCCCCCTCACCGAGGACTGCGACTTGTTTTTTTTTTACTGTATTAAAGAAGCTGTAATTATAAGTTAAATTCCATTATTATGAGTATTATGACCATACAGGACTTACTCAACTATCATGCGTTCCCAGTTCCCACCACCATTTAACTATTTAAAATAAGATTTATATTAACTTAAATGGTGGTTCCAACCAAATACGGTACCCAATTTTTCAAAAATCCCATGAAATAATTGCATTACATTTGTATTAATTTTCGGCACATCTGATTTTAAATCAAAAACCCGATTCCTAAGGAGCATATATAGTCTAGAAACTTATGATTTATAAATCAACCATTTTTTCGAAATTACAATCGAACTTCAGGAAATATGTTTAATTTACTACCGCTTTTAGTAGTTTTTATAGTTATACGTGTGCGTCCGAGAATATTAAAACCGGCGGCGGTTGCCCAACGCAGCATTGCAGCGTGTAGGTACGACGTACGTGTGTGTGTGTGTGCACAGGTGGCAGCTACATGTAAAACCGACGCGCTTGTTGTCTTTAACGTTATATCTTCCTCCGTGCCGTTGAAGACGAGACCATGACGAAAACCTGAATAGAAAGTTATCGGAGTTCAGTGCTTCACGCGGACAGAGTTTTCACCTCAGGTAAGTGGTGAGGACTGAGCGATTGGACAAGTAGTCCTAGACAACTTTCCTCCGGGAACTGTATGAACGATGGACCCTTCTAATGCAGCCTGCAAGCTACGAGGTCGTCAGGCACTAACCCACGTGATGAAGGGTCAGCAGGGTTATCCATGGTAGGCACATGAGACCAATCGCAATCTGGAAGTAGGTATTGGATCTTGGCTACTCGGTTGGTAACAAAAATCTTATAATACTTTTGGTTGGTAATGAGCCATGACAGCACTACAGACGAATCTGTCTAGGCACGCACTTTTGAAACCGGAACAACAGATGTGATTTTTAGGTCCGTTGTAACATTTGAGCCAATAACAGGGTTGCGTATAACTCTAACCTAGGTATGGTGAGAGATTCATCCTTTTCACTACCTTTCAAGGAAGCGATCTTGGTCTTACATGTCACAAAGGAAATGGACACCTTGTCCGTCCTGTCGACAACGTGGAGGTACACCGTAGCAGCATAACCCTTCTGTGACGCGTCGGCAAACCCTAATAGTTGGACATCCTGAAATCCTCTGGTGTCAATATGGCGAGCGATTTCTATGTTGACCAACGAAAGCAACTCTGCCAAAAAATGACGCCACGCTGTCTGTAGATATAGGGGAAGCGAAGTGTCCCACTCTAATTGTGTCTGCCAAAGTTGTTGCATGAATGATTTCGCCCACATAACATCGGACCGAGAGCACCAATGGGTTCTAACAATCTAGCAATGGCAGATAATACCCCTAGCTTTGTATTGGGCGTTTCTTCAACGTGCGTGTGGTAACCAAATGCATCGGTAACGGGGTTCCAATGTAGGCCAAGTACCTTCAATGATGACTCATCTTTAGGTTCGAAGGAAGGACAATTAGCTCGATCTTCAGGTGAAATGCAGTCCAAGATCCTGGAGCTATTGTTACACCTCTTTTTCAGGTTACAGCCAGCTGATCAAAGTAGTCTTATGGTATGATTTTGCACCTGACTCAATTCCGCTTCTGTATTCCGTCCTACCACAATGTCGTCGACGTAGGTATGATTAGTTAAGACGCTCTTGGCGGCGGAAAATAGTGGTTCCGCGCAGGCGTCCAAAGCGTGTAAGACACGTATGGCCAGGAATGGAGCGGAACTCAAACCATATGTAACTGTCAATAATTCATACTCGTGGATCTCCTGTTCCGGCGAATGTCACCAAAGGATGTGTTGGAACACGCAGTTTTCATCACGTATCTTGATCTGACAGTACATTTTAACAATGTCGGCAATGAAAATACATTTGTATAACTGGCATGTGAGTAAGAGTTCACTTATGTCATTTTGTAATTGCGGCCCCGCACAAACAATATCATTGAGAGAGACCCCTGACGATGACTTTGCTGACGCGTCAAAAACGACCCGTAATTTGGATGTATCGCCATTCTGCTTCACTACCACGAGGTGAGGTATATAATATTTACCAGGTCGGGTAGCGACCTTCATGTGTCCTAACGCCAGGTAGTCATTCATGAAAGATCGATATGACTCGTACAACAGTTTGTTCTTTTGGAGGCGATGTTCCAAGTTCAATAGACGTTTCAAAGCTAAAGAGCGGGATTCTCCAAGTTTACAGGTTGACGACCTAATTTCGGACTTTGAAGGGGCAATTTGAATAACATCGTCATTATTGAAAATGTGGTGTCGAAACGGTAAAGCAATACAAAAACCACCTCTCACACAGCTCATCTTCTGCGGTAGGAACTGCGGGTGCGACGGGTTCTTCAATTGGCCAAAACCGATGTAGTAGAGTGTCTATCGACGGATTGGATGTAAGGACTCTATCTTAAATCGTTAAATCGTGTTTTCTACGCAAGGCAAATTAGTATGATTCAATCAAAAAAATAATCGAATTTAATTTTGGTGCAAATTAAAATTTCTATTTCTCTTATAGACACATAATCAAAAATGATTTAGAATCATACTAATTTGCCTTGCGTAGAAAACACGATTTAACGATTTAAGATAGAGTCTATCTTAAATCATAGTAGAAAACAGCATAGAGATAAAGTATTACTCTATGGAAAAATATTGCCTTGTCTAGTTGTCTATGCATTATTTATTTAACTTTATCAACAATCATGGTGTCGAATAAATTTTGTGTTCCTGGTTGCTGCGACAGTGCTAAAACTAAATTCGGCATTCCCAAAAATTGCCATGATATTTGGGAAAAAGCTATAGGTATTTCATTAAACAAGCATTCCAGGGTATGTGAGAAACATTTTAGACCGTCTGATATTGTTTCCACATGGGTGTTTGGGGAAGGCACAACCAAATTTCGGTACGTTCCACTAGAAAAGAAAAAGTTTGTAGTTAGTTTATCCATTTTTAAAATTTATCAAAACAATACCTTGATATTTCTTCCAGTACCTTGTATCTATTCTTTTTTACTTGACTTTAAACAAACACAATGTTATCGTATCGTCAAGTTTCCGTACACCAACATGATGTTATACCCGTATTGAAAAACCGCTTCCGCCTAATAGACAGAGTATTCTGCGCGGGGTCGGGTTGTTTCCAGTTTCCACTGTTTACTTTTTTTTTAATTGATAATTTATGCCACGCCTCCCGAAGACCGTGTTCAAGGCCACACACAACCACTCGATTCGGCTAATGCACAGAGTTTCATACCCCTGATTATATCTTAGTCCGTGGGTCGTACACACGTTATTATTATTTACATATTTATTATTCGCATTACGCGACCCGTACGTTGTATTGTTATTTTATGTCAAATTATTTTCTATTAGTTATGCTGATCGATTTGTGATCGTGCCATTACACTATTATTACTAACATTAGCTTGTAAGATATTTGAATTTCAGAACCTTTTTAAATAAATATTGTTCCGTACATTGTCATACCATCGAACCCTGCGTTGTTATCTTATATTCATGACCTCATACTTATAATTGAAATACTTCATGCTACCATATATAGTCCACTTTCTCAGTCTCCTCCCCTCCTAGAGAGCAACGAGAAAGATATAACATCGAAGACAACAAGCGCGTCGGTTTTACGTGTAGCTGCTGCCTGTGCACACACACACACACACACGTACGTCGTACCTACACGCGTCGTCCGGCTTCATTGTGCAGCCGCCTTTCGCACATTTTTGGTCCTACGGTCCGGATCGTTCATAAAATCGTTGTCTTTCGTATCAATTTGTTTTGTAGTATTTTGACGTCGGCACGTTGCACTAATACTTGTCGATAATGCCACCAAATACTAAAAAAAATGAAACGGCCGAGCAAGCTTTGGAATGTGCGCGTATTGCTCGGAACCACGCACAAAAATCAATATCTGATATTTTGAGCGTCCAGAAGTTATCTATGAACAATCCTGGAAAACGGGAACAATTATCCACAAGTGTAAAACGGTTAGATAATCTTTTTTCCCGTTTTCAAGGTGAACAAACTATTGTTATTAATTCATTGGTCATTATCGGTCGCTCCGATGAGTACGAATCAGTCGATTCGCCCGTAACGGATACCGTCGAAGCCGTTGTTGACGAAATTTACAAAATAATTGATCGCACGTCGGAAGCAATCGTGGCTATACAACCAGTTTGGCAACCATCTATCGCACTTCCAAAAATTGAACTGCCATCGTTCGACGGGTCCATAACAAAGTGGTGTGCGTTCCGTGATACTTTTAAAGCGTTCGTACATGACGATTACGGTATCGACGATGTACACAGATTTCATTTTCTATCACAGAGTTTGACCGGTTCTGCATTATCCGTAATTAAATCAATTCCATTGTCGACGACGAATTATCCCGTCGCGTGGGCAGCGCTCACTGATCGATTCGAAAACGATTGCTCGCAACTGCTCATTTGGATAAGCTTTTCGCCTTCAAACCGATCGCTCAAGAATCGATACCAGCTCTGACCTCGTTTTTAAATATTTTTAAAGAAAATGTCGGTACGTTAAAATTACTCGGAGTCGACGATCTCGCGGGTTTTATGTTGTTCTTTTTGGGTTCACATGTATTAGATCCGACAACACGACAATTGTTTGAAGCGGGTGTTTGTTAATCCATTATTCCGAATTTTGATACTCTCATAACTTTTGTTCAAAAACGTTTGAAGATATTAGAAAACGTCCGGGGTGTTGACAAGACTGAAGCTCAATCTAATAAATCTCAAAAATCCGTCGCGCCGAAGTTGGCGTTTACCGCCGCGAGTAATGCTGTTCAGAAGACTAAAAGTGTGTCACCTTGAAAAATGTCTTCATTACATACTGTGCACAACATGATTTAACACTTTTAAACATTAACCGGAAAATATACAGATAAAAGTACGAATAAGTAAACACTATAACGCTATTGAACATTGACCGTTAATTGTACAGATAAGAGAACAAAATATTACCACGACTAGCTGTGATGAACGCACAACTGTAACTTTGTTAAGTGTAATAATATACTACCTACCTATTTTGATTCTTTATATGCATTCCTATTTTCCTTATGAGCTGAAATCGAGACATTTTACAACGACATAAATGTTATAATTTAGGAAATTATTACGATGATAAAATATTTACCAAGATCCAGGCTCAACTTTGAAGTAAGTATGCATTCATTATTTACACAATTATATTTGATAATTTTAAGGTTCATGCCACTGCAGTTGACATTATCATATATTTCATACCTATGTTTACGGGTTTTCATCACAGATATAGGTAGATACTATATAGATATTATCTATATTATATACCTACCTATCTGTGGTTTTCATCAATAGTCTATCAACCGTCGAGTGATAAATAAAAATGGTATAGTTTGTTTATTAAGTCCTTTATTTCGGATACTCAATATAATAATAATATATGAAACGTTGCTATTGAAATTTACATGGCCCTGTGGTAAGTTTATTAGCGAGGTGGAATCGCAAAGTATCGTTAATAACAAGATTTACCTATTGATATATTATCTACTGAGTATGTACGTACTGGCGATTTGGTTTCCACGTATCATAATTATTATTGTAGCGGACTGCAAGAGATCCAGATTATGTTGTTTTTAAATAAATAGTTGAAAACAATATTTTAACCAGTGAACAAAATTATAGTGAAAAAAAAATTAATAAAGAAGACAGTTCCCGGAGTGCACTATTTTTGAAAACGTGACAGTTAAAATACAAATTATCAAATCCGTAGTACAATAAAATATAAATAATAATATAATATATATTTATCGTATTAGATAAGAATGTGCAACAGATAATACAATAGAAATACGTATAATATAACTAGTTGATCCCTTAATCCCTTGATTGACATCTTACTCTTAAAACAATAAGACTGTTGTCCCGAGAACCTATACAAGCATATCATAATAAAAACGTGTTAATAAAACATTCGTAATTACATACAAATTCCGAGGGGTCTGCAATTCATTGCATGTCTCTCGCATACAAAACATACAAGCGTGTCTCACTTTAAATTCGTATATATTGATTTATTTGATAAAGCATAATTATTTTTTTATAATATTTTATTAAGAATTATTAAAGTCTCATCATCATTATAATGTATACCTGGTTTTTTTTAGTTTTTTTTAATAATATATTCATTAATAATATGTTCAAATGATGTTATTGACATATTTAGAATTACTTTAAATTTCACAATAAAATTAATGAATTAATAAAACTACATTTTATTAAGGTTATTTAATTTACATTATATCAGTTAATTTTGTATAAAAACACCTAGAGGTTAGGGGTATTGTACTTGGAAAAAAAAATTGGAGCATTAAAAAAAATTCTCTACGCCGAATTGTGACTTCAATGCATTAAACACATAGTTTTCACCCACACACAATCAACTGGGGCGATACCTATACCTTATTACTTACGCATTCGGACTCTGGATATAAAATAACGTTAATTTCAGGACGGACTCGGGAAACTCCTGATATGATCGTCGTTCATGAAAAATATATTCATTTTATAAAAAATAATATTACATTATAACTACTATAAGTGGAACGACATATATATATATATTAATTGTATCTTATATCATTGTCAATTGATACTTGTTAATAACTTTTGAATCAATACCGACTTACCGCAGATCCGTGGTATCAATAGGCAATGGCTAGAGTTAATCAAAATATTTGTAAACATTTCAAGTCTCTACAGTTATTTATTTTTGATTTACAAAAAAAAAAAAAAATTTCTATTTTTCCCCAATATTTTTTGTTTTTCCCAAATATATTGAAAAGTACTAGGTATTTTTAATTTTAACCTTCCAAAAGTACCACCTAGATCCAATCCTCTATCATAAAAGTTGAATATCTAATAACTTGTCTACAATAAAAAATGTACAAATAATTGTAAAATCAATACATTAAAATGCCACGGACCACAGTAAAGCCAATAGATGGCGCGACAGATATGCTCCTATATTCTATTATCGCAGTATCGCTCAGTTTTCCGGTGACAAAAGTTGGGACCAGCGCCGGCGGAAGGGCAGGGCAGAAGGGGCATCTGCCCAGGGCCCCGCCATTTTGGTGCCCCACACCTCGTATGGTATTTGATAATTTGTAAGCCCATAATTTTGTTTTACAAGATAAAAGTACAAGACTGCAGTCTGCAGTTGCGGCTTGTGGGTTTTTCATATAATAAACGAGTTAGAGTAAAAATAAATTATAATGCCGACGTGCGACGGCGACGTCCAAAATAATCCGCTGGAAACAATTAATTGGTTATGCGCACATCAATAAATTCCATTAAACTGTGGATTCCGTGTTTTTCTTATCCTGGTTATATTGGGAAGACAGATGAACACTGGGAGCGCTGTCGACGCCTATCGTATTGATGGTTAGGCGGGTTCCCCCCCACGCGGAGTCGGGACTCGAGTCGGGAGATTGTATGTATTTTCCAGACATTTCGCATATATTTTGCTTTAAGTGAAGTGTATTTGAAAGTATTTGATAATATTAGTAGAAATTGTACTTACCAACGTATACAGTTGGCTATAAAAGCGTGTAAAGTTTCGATACGAGAATTAATTTATTATAAAAAATAAAATAACCAATATAAAACTATATCTAAACATCCTGAATTGGAAGGTACAAATTGTTTCCACCAGAGCGCGTTTTGTTAATCTATTTCCCCAATAGTTTATGTCATTAGAGTATTAGAGACGAATAGACGATTAGGCGGTATTGAGTATAGAAAATAGACGTACAATCAATTCTCGAGATGCACGTCCGCTGCGATTATATACGTAATTATCAACTATCATCATTTATTGGAAATCGCTCACTACTTCGCAACAAATATTATCTCTATATATAAGAGAAAGTATACTTTACCAATAATCAACGTACAGCCAAAACTACCGTACGGATTTATTTGAAATTTTCAGGATATGTACTTAATACTATGTATAGGCGCACTAAGAAAGGATTTTTCGAAATTCTCATTTTAAAGGGTTGAAATTGGCAAAAATAAATTTTTACGTGTAATTTGTATATCTATATTCATATAACAATAACAATAGCAGTCGACCGATAATGGGAAATACGGTACGGCACGGCGGCCCAAGGGTTTCCATCTACCTGGACTCTGACCTTTTTTTTGTGTGTGTATTTTATCAAAAATTTTTTTATCTATATATTACTATATCTATCCACTTATCTATCTCTATAATATAATATAAATTTGCCTTGGACGCTCCATCACACGTAAACGGCTGCCACCGATTTGGCTAATTCTTTTTTTCGTGTGTTCGCAATATTGTCAGGAGAAGGTTCTTAACTCTCGAGTAAGATAATTAAGAAAATCCACCGGAAAAGTAGAAAATTTGGATGTAAGTGCCATTTGTCCAGTAAGAATAGAAACTAAATAATATTATATTTTCGTTTATTGTAAGGTTGCTATTGGTCATGATTGAATAATGAATATAATTTTAGACCTGTTGCTATGTAGCTTAGTAAAAACGGTATTCCCAAGACTAATTTTTCGACACATACACATCGTAATATCAACGTGTTGATGAAACATTCGTAATTACGTACGGTACGCACTTCAAGGAGTCTGCAATCCACCGCAGGTGGATTACCTACCTGAAAACATACTACGTGTCTCACGCATACAATACATACAAGCGTAGTGTCTCTCGGGTAATATACAAGATGATCGATGAAAATTTTTAAGTTTTGAACATCATACACCGAATTTTAAATAAACAATTGAATAAAGTTGAATCCTATAGAGTTGGTACATATTTTAACGAGCAACGCAATGAACGGGATCAGCTATGATATATATACAATTAATGCATTTTCAGTTCTTGAACTTATGCACATAAGTTATATTGGCTATTGCCAACTATTTCACCTGAGGTAATTTTTGCCCGGGCAACGCCGGGTGGGACAGCTAGTTTCTAAATAATTACTATCGTCGGTATCTCTGTTTCATTTCATGACTGGAATTTGCCATTTCGATAATATATTATGTATTATATTACCGACTCATTAGATTTTAATGAGCTGATTGCAATTTTTACTGCAGCCAAAGCTAGAAAAAAACAATTTTGAAATTTTAAAATCTTGAGTTTTTTTTGATTTTTGAGTAAAACTTGTATTTAGTGTACTTGGTGCAGTTCACCTAAACATTTAACTTGTACATATTTTATTTTAATATGCAAAGTGTATCCAATAAATTAGGTATATAAGCAAAATAATATTTGTAGCTTTATGTTTTAACTGTTTTAAGAAATAAATACATATTGAAGAGTGAACGTTTAATACATTGTTTAATTAAGTACATGAAAAAAAATATTTATAGGTAAGTTATGTAAAACTGAAAAAAAATTCATACAAGTACCAATAAGTAATAGGACTTGCGAAAAAAATTTGCCCCGGGCCCCGCAAAACCTCCCGCCGGCGCTGGTTGGGACAGCCACAGGCACTTTAACCGGTCACGAATGGAGGGGAGGAACAACTGCAAGTGCAAATGCACCACCTGAGAATTTTAATAGTTTGGTTTTTTCAAATAAAAAATAAAATATTAAAATTTCTTCTCCGTTAATTTATAATTGTTGTCCATGATTATGCACAATATAGTAAATACCTATTCTAAGAAACAATCGTATGTCGAACTTTAGAGTAGGGTACAGTGATAAAAAAACGGTAATACCTCGCGTCTATTAATACATTGATTTTGGTCACTAATGATACTATTATTAATTTCGTTAAGGGGCCTCGCTACGACTATTATTTGAGGGGCAACATTTAGGCAATTTTTAATCAATTACAGTTTACAATAATATTTTAATTTTTACAAAGGTTTCCGTACGATCTATGGACAATTTTATGGTGAGTTCGGGTTTTTCAGAATATAAAAAGGAGAACGTAAACAAAATTTAATTTTGTTTAAACTTATATATCACAACTTATAAGCAATTTATATTAACCATTATGTAGGTAAGTATGTATTCAATAATTACGATTCAATATAAATTATGAATCCTAATATTCTTAAAAATGCATCGTAAAGATGTCATTAAATTAGTGTTAGGGAATGGGGGGGGGGCAAAGCCCCCCAACATCTTATATTGATACTAAAAGTATTTTGCACCTAGTGAGCTACTTATCTACGGGCATGCCTGACTGGAACCTTAATGATTTTAGTTAGCCTAATGAGTTCTGGTTCTGATGTTGGTTTTTAAAAACCTATAATTTCGGTCTCTTACCGGTTTTTTAAGAAAAATAACATAAATGTGGTTTACTTTTTTTTTCTTGTTTCTTAAAAAAAATGAAAATATCGGTTTCAGTTAGGGTCTTATGCTAATATGAGAAAATTCGGTTCCATTTCAGATATTTAAAAAATTATAGCAAAATATTAGTACATAGTGCATGTCAATATAGGCGTCAATAATAGCGGGTCAGTAGGTACTAATTTTTAACCAGATACCCCGCAAAATTGTAAAAAATTCAATTAAATCATAAAAAGCCATTAAACTTTAATTCTGGCAAGATTCTGGTCTTAAAATTAATTTAATAATGTCTCCGGTGAGGTTCCAGTTCCAAAACTCTTTCTTTTCGGCACGGTTCCAGACTTCCAGTCCCTGAGCACGGGTTTCACTGAAAGTGTCAATAATTATTTAATTGTTTTCCTACCCTTAGGACGGGTGATCTAAAATATATTATCTTGATTGCCGCGGAAAAAATACGTGAACGCGTTTTTTATTCCTAAACGTGCAATGGATAAAATGTGTGACTGCAAAACAGTTAAGTTAGGCAAGTCGGTATCACTTTATACTGACAATTGACATACTGTACACTAGTTGTTGAATAGGTCACTGTAATGGGAGTTTTAAATTTGAATTCAATTGGATACGAAAAAAGATTCTGAGTGGAGACGGTCTGTCATCCTATATTACTAAGTAAATTTGATGATATTATTGCTGTTAAAGTAATTTATAGATAATAGATAAATTTAAGTGATAAATATTTTTAAAATATCATAATATATTATATTATATAGGTAAGATGATAAAATAAAGCTGATAAATAATTAATAAAGTTTGTCAATATAAATTATGTTAAATATAGTATGTATTTTAAATATTATATATTATTTGTCATAATTTTGTCAATATTTTCCTAGTCAAAATATTTTGTCGAAAGTATATTAAATTTATGAAAAGAGTGAGAAACATTAAAGAATTGTGTGTCTGAATTCATATTTTGTCTATTGTCTGCTCAAGACATTATATTTTACGCTAGTGTAGCCTTGTGGTTATAAAATTCGTGAGCAATGTATAACAGGGACTCATGTGTTAAGACGCGTCCAGTCGTAGTGGTTTTATAGCGTACGATGTGGCATTTTTTATTCGATTGTAATTGTTTTAAAAATCATTTTAACATTATAAAAAACATGGACAAGTGGTACTGCCTGCTGTACAGTAGTTGTAGAACATGTCCTTGTAATGGATATGTTATATTTAAATGCAATGATAAATCATTGTATACGAAAAACGATTCTGATCAGAGATGTTGTATCAGCCTATCATAATTGAATAAATAATCAAATTTTTAAGTTAAAAAAATAATTTTATAAAAATCGAAAATGTATTGAATAGTGTGACTCTCTAATAAAATTTTTCTTTTTAATGGAGGTAGAAAAACTTGTTAAAAACCTTCTATTAACATTTCTAATGTTAGCATGGAAACAAAAACTTTTATGAATTTCTAACTGGAAATAAAATTTGAAAAAATTATTATGGCTATATAAGTAACTAGAAAAAATCAAAATAGTTTGAAAATTTTACCATGTATGGCAAATACTAATATTAAAATTTCAAGAGTCTAAGCTTATTCGTTTTGGAAATACAACAAAATATAAATTAAAACTTTTATGAATTTCTTACTGAAAAATAATTTACAAACATTTGAAAATTGATTATGGCTATGAACACGAGTCATAATTGTTTGAACATTTTCAACAGCTGTGCAGTGTGGCAAAAGCTGCTCCGTATGGAATATGGTTGAAATATACAGTTTATTGCATATTGACTCAGATTGTTATCATCAGAAACAAAATAGTTGCGTAAAGGGATATCACAAATATCAATTTTTCTTATCATAAAAAACACGCTGACAAAAGCTAACAAATTCAAAATTACCACGTATGTATACTTGATTATTATTGGCTCCCTTATTTTTATTCTATCATTTTTTGTTTTTATCATCAAATATTTTAATAAGAAGAGGTATAAATGCAATAACCTTGTATATTTCAACCTCGGACTAAGATATATCTAGTCCGCGATTTCAACCATCGTACGGTTTCATCGCGCTTTTAGAACGTTACTTTTTCCAAGTAGACCGCGTAGACGTTTGTTTACGTTGCCGTTCAGCAATCTAGATAGGGTTCTAAATTTCAATGAAGTTATGAATCATATTTTTATTCTTTTAAACGTGTTTGATTAAAGACGATTAGCATTAGATATAAATAAATAAATAATAATATATTGATTACACATTTACACACAAAAAACGTTGATAATGAATAAATTATGTGTTATCAACCAAGGTTTACGAATTACTATAATATGTTAATGGTAATAAATTAAGTTTGCACTGTATAACTGTACGTATAATTATAAAATGTGGTATATTGGTATTAATTGTGTAATTATTTATAAATTATATCAGAAAAACTAAAATCGTAAATTTATAAATACAATAATAATTTTAAATATATGTAAGTACATAATATTTATATAATGTATTGGTCAAGTGTCCATGGGGGTTTGAACACCCTACCCCCCTACCACCCTTCGTGAGCACGCCCCTGATTATATTTTATGAAATTTTAAAACCCTAATCGTAGATAATATAATAATAGTAAATTACAATATATTTTGTCATAATTTCACGATCATATTGTAGTGTACTTTGTTTCACTAGGTATTTGACAAAATCGAATTATTATTTTTAACTAATAATCGTCTTAGGTAGTTGTTTTTAAGTTTCACTAAAAAAACCTAAGAAATTTTGACGATTTTGTATGGTTTTGGACGAAACTAAATTCGACTGTGTTTTTTTATGAACGTGGGCCGTGGAGCAACCGTGCAGCGATTCAAACGAAAATGAAGGTTACCAGGGTCCAATGAAGAGACCGTACTCGTTGGACGTTACATAAACCTCTTCCAACTTTATGCCGCCATGCGAGACGAATTCAGCGAGTTTTTTACTCAGAACCGGTTTTCTACAAAATTCGATTATTATTTTAAAACAATAATTATAATTCGATGAATTTGAATTCGACAGTGTCACTTAGGTGCGTCACAACTGTGCAGTGATTTAAAATTGAATCGAACGTAACAGGGTCCAATGAAGAGACATATCTTAAATATGCAAAAAATATGCAAAATGATTTTTTTTACAAATTAACAATATATTATTATGTATAAAAATTATTTATAAAAAAAAAAATGCAAAATAACATTTTTTTTTATAACATTGTCTTAGTATAAAAGTATTATAAATTAATTAAAGTATTACTATTTATATTAAATTATTATTTATTATTTTTAGACGAGTACCAGCTGCATGCAGTAATAAATATCGATTTCAAGTTTTCGAATCGAAAACTACTACGGGCTACGATTATCTCGAAGCATACTTTTGTATTTGGAAAAACTTCTTTCCACGTCACAAGATACAATTGGTGCATATTTAAAATTTGATAAATCTTCAACTGACAGTTCCTCGTCTTCATCACATTCAGTTACCTCGCCGTTGATTATACCATCGATTTTCGTGTTACCCATTACGTATTGTACAGTATACTATACTGTTATCTAACGCGAACGTGTTTGGGTAATAATAAATTTACCATTAGAAAATCCAATACTTGTCGTCATTCGTCGACCGTCGATAACGATGATGTCGATTGACGATCGCTTATCGGTGTATAATGGGTTATTTACAATCGACAGTATAGGTATCTTTATAGGCGTTAATTCTACAAAATGTAGAATATGTAATATTTATGCAACTATCAAGAAATATGCAATAAATATGCAAAAAAAAAATTAACCCTAGAATTTACACATTACGAAACGTCGACATTTATAATCAAAATTATTCTAGGTGAATTGTAGAAGAATATGCATTTTGATATAAATCCAGGCCTTAGTTATAATTTATTGAACGCCTTTAGGCTTTAAATTATAAATCAACAATAGGTAATTGAAAGTTTTATAGATAATAAAAACCACTGATTTAAACGAATTATGAATTACCAATGCTCACAAAAAGCTAGAAACAGGATATGTTTCAACTTTTTGCATAATATTTTACGTAGTAGTGCTATATTCCTCATTCTGCAGGGCGTCTGTCACACATATTTTCGGAACAACCGGTTATATCATCACGGGAACAATAAATAATCCAAAACAGAATGGAACAATTTACTGCAAATGTGTACGATGTATATACGATACATTTTTACAACAACCCCTTCGAAGAAAATAAAAAATAAACTAATATAAGAGGGGTATGAATTTGCGTGGCGGGTGTCGTTTACGCGCGTAGAGTGCTCTCGCCTCTCGAGAATATAATTCGGTCGTAAACGATTTGAACGAATGCAATTTTTCTCTCTCTCTCTCGCCGTCGTGTCGAATTCGTTTAATCGTTTTTATTTTCTCCCCTAGCCATTTCTTATGCATATATTATTATTGTTGTTATTAGTCTCGAGCCGTCCTATCGTTTTGATAAATCCGCACACACCCTCTACCCCCCCCCCCCCCCCCCCCCCACCCCACACACACATACACACACCACGAGCGTGTCCAACGGTATAATATAGTAATAATATAATATATCGTTATTACGACGGTGTCGCAATTTTATTCGCGAATCGCGGGCGTGCCGTATCATCCCCCTCGGCGATGACTCAAAACGCGTAGTTCTCCGGACGAACGCCGAGCGCTTCTGCTGCAGTCCCCTCACGCAAAAAACATTTTTATAATACATAATATCGTTTGCGGAAAAAAAAACCCATACCTGGTACGATCGATTTTATATTTTTGCTTTAATTTTGATTCATCGCGGTTTGAGCAATTATATTCCGTAGTTGTACGTACATCGCGTATATATTACGCGTACCTATTATAATACATCAATACATAACAAACAAGTAGGTAACAACTAGTTATTGAACCGACTACCCATAATATTTATAACCGTGTATACGTGTCGTGTACACTTGTGTTTCGGTGTTCGCAATGCATAGTATTTAATTCTGAATAAATTTATTTTTGTGTTTTACATAAATATGGTTGATGATTAAAAATCTGTAGCAATTATAAACAAATCTTGTTTTACAAACTTATTTTTTTTTAGCTTACATTTTTATCTCTCGAGTGCTATTAAATTGTTAGTTCTATCCGACTAACATTCTATCAATAAAATATCATATTTTGTTTTTTTCGCTTTACTTGAAAACTTTACAAACTATTTCAAAACTTGTTGATCAATTACTTTTTTATGGATTTCTTAAAAGTTAAAATAATATACCAATTCCACATTCAATTTGTTACTATAATATCACAATTAATGCACTTCAATTTATTACACACTTTTATAATATGGAAATATTTTTGTAGAATAATAGAAGTAAAATAGTAAACAGAAATTGACGAAAAAAAATTTCGGGATACCTAAATATTATAAATTAAATATTATATTGAAGTCGACGAATTAAAATGGTATTTTAATTATTTCATCATACTATATTATTATTCAATATTTAGTAAACTTCAATCAATTTTTACGTCATTATAGTTATAGATATACCTATATAATATATTCTATCATGACTCATACGAGTGTAATATTAATAATAACCTAACATTAATAATACATCGTGATTATATTATTGTTATTATTTTAATTTTCGATGATGGTATAATATTATACATGATATTATATATATTATTTATACATACATATAAGGTACATTGCGACTTTTATTCGCAAATCTTGCATCATTCACTCCCTCGGCGATGACTCAAAACGCGTTCTTCTCGGTCCCTTTCGTCCCCTTCCCTCGCCATAATATAATAATATAATCTGCGTCACTATAGATGCGTGTATTTTATCGAGCGTCAACATCAAATATTTTCTAATACATTTTTATCGGGCCCCAGGCGATTATTGTACTGTGTTTGTATAGATTTTGTTTCTGCCAAAAATAATACGTAAATGGTTTCTTATATTTTTTGTAGTGGTAAAGTGTATGAAAAAGTGAAAAACTATTATCATAATATTACGATGCGATATAATAATATTATGTGTAACGCGACTAACCCGTAAACGAATATATATTATATTATAATGCCAGAGCATTTAGTAATTATGACAAAACTTACATTGTAAATAATATTGGTTGTATCATCCGAATGTTAGCTTATAGGTAGGTACCTGTATTATTCTTTTCAAAGAATCATCTAGAAACATTTTTAAAGTTGATGCTCCCTCTTGCCACGTACTTTGAATAAAAGTGATTAATGAAGTATAAAGAAAAAATATTACATAGCTCCAAATTCTAAATCTAACGACGAGAAAAAACTGAGAAGACTGGAATAAATAATAGTAGGTATACCTAATACTGAAAGTTTTATTTTTATTGTTTTATGATCATTGATTAAATTATATACTGGCGCCTGGTTTATAACATAATGCAATTTAAGATAAATGTGGGCGTTATTGATACCTAGTGCGACAGTGCGTCTGATTTTGGACGATGTGATTATGGGAAAATTTCACGAACACGAACTATCGATGTATAGAATGGTGCGGGTTTGAACGACGTCCTTTTTTTTATACTGCATGATTATGACATATGAGTTATGATGATCACCGAATTACACACACACCTATAAAAGTTATAATATTACTTATAAATATTGGCTAGGTTGCTAGAAGGATAGAGGTGTATTGGCAGACATAATAATTTCCAAAATAGGTAATCGATTTTATTTTGGTTGAATGATAAATCCATATTTAATACATTTTTTAGAGCACTGATGTTTAACCATATATAGTTACGGTACTAACTGATTTTCAAACAAAATCTTGATTCATATTTTACATGTCTTATCTCTACTCAACACCAAACTGAATTGCTAATTAAAAAATACTATAATATAAAAAATGATTTTGACCAGCATGTTGAATTGCTCCAATGGCAATTTGATTTGTGTCGTTGAATGGTGCGTCGTTATCGGGAATTTTTTTCAAAAAGTGCCGATTTCGTGTAAGTTATAGGTTAAACGAGTAGTACCTACTTATAATATCATAATAAATATAAATATATATATATACACACATATAGATGGCACTGTACTATGTAGTATCATATTATAGGTAGTTTTATAATATATGCATAAGCGTAAATAGTATTTTTTTTAGGGGGGAGGCTCAGGTCTATACTTGATACTCTTTTGATGCTTTTAAATTATAGTAGTGAAATCATTAGTTTTCGGGGGGGCTAAGCACCCCAGCCCCCTTTATTCGATTATAAGATGGTCTATGGCAGAGCCGATACTTGTACAAACTCTTCAAATGTATACAGGATTTTATCTCAATTTTTAAATCGTATAGAATATTATATAAACTCTGTACGAAGGACAACATGTGAAAAATGTACAGCTGTAAATAGTTCTTGATTGATCTCAAACAATTTTGATTTAAAAATTCTTGCTCTATTTGATGTTGCTTTCTAGGTATATACTTCATATTTAAGTAAAATATAAACATTGGCGATTCACCTATAGTTGCCATAGATATTTACGCAAAACAGTAAAATACTTATTTCGTCAAAAATTTGCCATTTTTTTCAATAAAAAAGACGTACCTACATATTATATATCTGTGATAACTATTAATTATAATTTAAGAATATTTTCAGGTATAAGAACTCAACCCGTAAACCTTTTTTGATATTTGATATTTGAAAAAAAATAAGTTTGTTTTATAAGGAAAATGAATAAACGTTCATGAGAATAATAAATATTACAATTATTAAAATTTAACCCAGCAGAACAATGAAAAATGTTTTCAATTCAAAGGTGGGTATTCCTCGGGGTTTACTTCAGGGAAGCGTCCGGGCTGTAATATTATAGTTATCATAATATTATTATTGTCACTCACTCGTCCCGGTGCGTTTTATCCCGCGCGAAAATCAATGTTTGCAACCATGACGTTGTTACCACCACGGTACCTAACTTGATATCAGAAAATTCGTTCAACACAACTTTGATTACACCTCACAATATGATGCATAATGAACGTCATTATGCGTATGCCATCGTGTATGTACGACAAATTATCATTGTATACGAACTAGTTTTAACTGTTTTAAGCATTTTTGAATTGGTATTTTTAAAGACTTTTTTTAGTCGCATTTTCAAATCAACCGCAAAAGTAGATGCCAAAAATATCAATAATAATTTTATATAAATACGATGAAGTTGAAATTTGCAGGAAGCAGTTATAATCAACTATTATAATGATTTCATAGATTAGTTATTACGAATAAAAGTCGTTAAATATATAATAAGTTATGTTTACAAATACTATTTTTATTTTTACAATATTTGCATACTCTTGAGGTTTACTAAATCATATACTGCAGGTAAGTATTTTTATTATTTTAGAAACGAAAAAAGTTTTTTTTAAGAAAATTAAAAATAAAGGAGAACTCAGTTTTAAATCATTAACACAATTTATAAAAAAAACTAAAGTCTGATAGAGTTCTGGTAGATCCGTGACTTTGCATACTGCATGCATACCTACCTGCTACGAAATAAACAACAAATTTTTATTTTGCATGAACATATTCTGACGTATATAGAAAATAGATGCGAATAAATTATAATAACTGAATGATAATGTTACATACCTACATTTTTATATAATATAGGTCAATATTTAAGTATTTCATTTTAAATACTAGTTTTTATCACCGATATTTACAGCTTATAGTTATATAAATTACTGCAATAAGTCATATTGTGAATATGAAATAATATTTTTAATAAAGAAGTTTAGAAAATTAAAAGATTCACTATTCTTTTTTTATTGGGTTATCGTGTTAATTATGCAGAGATGGATAATTTGGTAGGAGTTTGGCATAATTCATGTAAATAAGTAATTTAAAATTTGGACTTATTATTTCTATCAAATATTCATATTATGTAAGTTTGTGAATTTTGAAGTTTACGCTAAGCTCCAGAAAGAGAAGTATCCAGTTGTATATATATTGTATAATGTAAATCTTGAATATTAGGTAGGTATAATAGACAGGTGAGAACGTTCATGGACAAATACTATCAGACCCACTATATATTGGTACCGAATAAGTTGAAATAAGTATAGTGTATCAATAGAAATACAAATATTTAATAAAAACGTTGTTAATCAATAATTAATTAAAAAAATGCGTAGGTAGGTACTTAATTTGTTGAATGTTGTCTAATGGTTTATACTTGGAGTATTCTTTTTCAAAAGTTTTTACCTTCCAGACAAACTTTCTAAAAATCGTACAATCACAAATTAGTTGATCTGACGCCTCGTGCAATATGTTTATAGATACATATTATACAAATGTTACCTAACGTATTTTTAAATATTATGTTTTCATATGGTATAAATTTATAATATTGGTAAATTGTAAACGTAGTAATAATATGTACCTCGTTTCGTATATATCATACAATAATACATTACACATATGTAATTACAATCTCATAAGATTGACGTCGAAAACAATAATCTACGGTTGCGCCCAAAACTAAGTTAAAGCGTCTATCGTGAAAATTTCAAAAATATTAGACGTCGACATTAGGGAAAATACTACATTCGATAAAATGTGTAATTGGAAAAATCGCAAACAATCTGCGTCACTTTCATAATTTATTAGATATTTATAACACAAAACGTACATTGTCAAATCGAATTGGGATTTATATATTTTCTCTCGAACACTTTGGTAATACATAATATTTTTTTTTTTTTTTTTTGATCTTGAGCCTGGCAACTGAGGCTATTAGCTATTTTTTTGTTTGTAGGTTTTTATGTTGGTAGGGGAAGGAACACGGGTGTGTTTGTTTTGGCAGAATTTTTGATTTGGGCACCCGTAGGTATCTGTCATGCCCGGGTGGGGGATGGCGGCACTTGTTCTCCGGACACCGTCTGACTTGTCCGAAGAAAAATGCCGCCAATGACCGAAGAATCGAACCAGCGTCGGCTTAGACCGCTTAGCCACTCCATCCCCCAATACATAATATTATTATTCGTTACGTTGTACCTACACACCACACGTGTATAATAATATAATATTATATTATATAGTACCTATATAGAATATACGCCAATAGTTTTCTCGTGTCCACGGCTTTATATCCAGTGTTGAGCCGAGATAAATATAATTTTATCTAGATAAAGATGAAATTTTATTTTTTTATCTAGATAAATTATCGGATAAATTGTTTTATATTGGATTATGGCACTCTCCGTAAGCTCGTAGCAATTTAGAATAACTTAATAGTATGTTATCGAAAATGTCGATAGTTATTAGTGAATACTACCTACTCAATAAATTACTTAATTGTCTACCTATAAATTATAATAAATAAAATCCGTTCAATAAATTAAATTATCTGGATAAATTCATCTAGATAACGGTGATTTTTATCTTAGATAACTGTGTAAATTAATATTCTCTATCTATCTAGATAAGATAAAAGATAAAAGAATATTTATCTAGATAAACTCAACACTGTTTATATCTTTTATTTTTTACTATTTAACGCTGGAACGGTCGGTACTTGACATAGGGTAAAATGTGTATAGCATTTGTCTGTGCCCTATACAATTTTATGTGAAGATAAACATTGTGAAAAATAAAAGCTGGCTGTTGAGTATTTTTCTTTCATAATATTACTGTGTAGGTACGCACTAACACATTAACGTAGCATGGGATTTGAACGATTTCTCGCACAAAAAACGTACACTCTTTTAATAATATAATGTTGATATTAAAATTTAGTGACGTCCGCAATATTATTCCGGTACAGAGACAAAAAAAACACCACTCGTTTCCGGGTGGTCCGCGTAATTTTTGTCGCTGTTGTTGTCAAATCAAATATTCAAACGGTACTACACGGTCAGAGAAATAAAAACGCCGTTTGTGAAAATAATAATAAATCAAATTGAATTATTCACTAACGTATTTTGCACGGTGCTGCAGCCACGAGCCACCACGGCGCTCGTTGTAGATTTTTCTTTTTAAGAGAACTAGAGACCGAAAATAACAATACCTAACAATATAATAATATTTGAATTAATTAATTAAAACCGTCCACGGAATGCCATTAAGTATTCGTCTAAATAAGTACGTTAGCAGCTGAAATATATTCATTTAGTACATACTTACATAACATTGTGTGTAATAACATTATCCGGTCTGAAATAACGCCAATACTTTATAAAAAGTACTAAGTTAAATATTTCCAGAAAACGGGAGCTCGCGAATAGTACGACAGTACAAAGCTGGCGCAACTAATTTTATTTTTCTATGGTTTTAAATTTGAGCAGAGCGAAGAAGCTATAGTGGTTTTACAATGGTGTTTATTTTTTTTTTTTATCCTGTATGCAAAATGTCTACCAGAAGGGTGCTTTGATTTCAACACATCGCATCTTATCTTTTAACAAATTGAATCAAGATGGTACTTTGGAGAGGTAATTTTTCGATTTTCTCAATAGTTATTTAATGCCACGGCCCACGGGAAACACCACCGACAAATTACAAAAAACCGCTAAAAATGGGATTTTAATTTCTAACGCTTTGTTTATCACGAATAAAAAATAATAATATTATATAATCAATTCAACTTATAGGCTATAATGAATAAAACCAATATAAAATATATATTCTTTCACTCCGCTCAGAATCTAATATCCAGATTGTCAAACCGTCTCCGCTCAGAATCGTTTTTCTTATACAATGGTATTTATATATTATATCATTGAATTCAATTTGAATACAATCCATTATACATTTATACATTGCCCCATTTGTAACCTACTGTACAGCAGAGCGACATCCACTTACCCGCTTTTTTAACATAGATATATCTTTAGGCTGCAGGGTACAACTTTTTTATTATTTATCGATTTTTGGGAAATCGATTTTCGTAATAAGAAACGCTTTGTTTATTTCCATAGAACCGTGACTCAACAATAAATAAAAAAATGTATTGAAAATACTTAAACAATTTACAGTTTATTTTTATTTAATTATGTATCTAGGGTTTTTTCAAGTGTATCTATAAAGTATTCTATATTTGACGATTGCTCATTAAAATCAAATGTATTTTGAATTTTAAGACAATTTTTGAAAGTATTTCGCCAATTATTCCCGATTTACACTCTTGTCATTGTTTATGTTGTACAACGCGCATGAGCGTGTATAAAGACGCCTATCGATAATTATTGAAAACAATTTCTCAAACCTACTCGCTTCTCGTTTATTGGGTCTGTATTTTGTATAAACTACAATATTATTAACGGCGTATTGGTGTACATAGCCATACTAGTTATTTTAGTTATAAGTATATATTATTATAAGTAATAAAAAAAAAAATAATATCAATATTAGTCTATACATTTTTCTTTATTAATCTAAAACATAAATGACATAATAACTATAAACTAATTTTTTTTTCAACCGGAAGATTCGGGTCAACCGTCGAGTAGAAACGCTGGTTTTGGATACCAGGGAATGTCCGGCTTATGGACATCGTGCACTAAGGACGACGAGAGGACATTTTTCGGCGGACTGTCGGACCAGGACGCCTGGCGGTCACCGAGCCACCCTCACAGGGGTTCTCGTCGGGCCACGACGACGGCACGAAGTGCACTACAAAAAGCGGCAGACCCAAGACGGCATTTCTCTGGACGGAGCGACAGGAGGATGCTTAGGTGCTTGACGGCGATTACTATGGCATGCAGTGGCGGTAGCAACCTACACGGAATCGGGATCGGGCAAGCAGAGGACGAGTCTGGAAATCAGCCTTTGCCAGAGGGCCACCATCACGGAAATGCTGCCCGTCTCTGCAAAACCGTCCCGAGTGTTCATTCTGGGGTCCAGCAGACGGTCGGCCGGGCGGTTCGGACTAGAAAGCTTCTGACTGCAGATCGAGGTGCGGCCCATGCGTGCCGGACCGGAAATAGTGACATGAGGAGGAGGAGAAACTTTTGGATGTGACGGTGAAACTGATTGGAGGTAAGAGTTTGACGTCGACGTGGCAGTTCCGGGAAGTGCGACATGGCTTCAAGAATTCCGGCGGGCATATCATTTGGAAGTTCGCCGGTCAATAGTAGGTATGCTGAAATAGTAATTTTACGGAAAATTATTAACAATTTTGACGATTTTTCGACATATTTTTATACGGAATATTATATTATAATAAGTCGTAACACTCTTAGTTTATAAATACTATATGCTTATAACTTACGTTATAATTTAATATGTTGTCATTCTGTTTGGTAATTGGTAGTACAGGTAATATTTGATTTGTAGTTTGGACACGAATCAGGCTGACCTAAAAGGGCCGGCTTTTGCTGTGATGTATAAATGTTTTGTGGTTGTTTGTTTTCGCGCTTCTCTGAGTAATTGAAGTTTGGAGTAGACTACGAGAATGAAAAAAAGTATTTAGTATTCTAGAATAAAAATACAAATAAAAAGTATTTTTTAAGTATTTAAAATACATTGGTCAAAAAATAAGTATTTGAAAAACAAAAAAAGTATTTAAATACAAGTATTCGAATACTTAACAAGACTGCCTAATACATAATATATGAATGACAGTTTTTTTTTGGTGAAGGGATAGATATTTTCGGTGAAATATGATTGCAAACCTTTTCACCTGCTCCTGTCAGGTATGACGTCCCTGGATCATATTTCCATAGTTTATCTGGGAACAAGAACCATCAGTAAATTCAATATTTGACTGAAAAAATATTTCCCTTTCACCGATAGGTAGGTACTTTTAACTACAATATTAGTACCTATAATACAAAGATTGATTCATAGTAATGGTTTAAAAAAAAAACTTGTAAACATATTGAATAGAACCTAATAAGTAAAATATCATATAATCATAATATATCATAAATAGGTATTTTATATTTCAGATACTAATATTAAATTGTTATTATTAAATTAATAAGTAAATAATCAAAAAAACATAACATACCTAAGTACAACAGACAAACATACTTGATTTTAATTATTATATTTAAGAATAATTAAGTTAAAAACAAATTATTTTGTTTAAATAATATACAATATTTTAAATAGATTATTCACACGAAAATTATTTACCTAATTTTATGTGAAATATACCAGTAAATATATTTTATGTTAGAGTGGTAAATATGGTATAAAGACTAAGCGACTGGGGTGGGTCAAAGTAAGTTAATACAAATCGATATACATTGTATATTCTGCAGGCCCAGACCAAATGATTGTATGTACCCAACCATTTAAAATTTTAAACATTTTTCTACGCAATATTTAGCACGTGATTCGCATAAATTTGTATGATCGTTTCCAAAATATGTACGGCATTGGTTTACCCGTTAAGTTCAATTTTCTATGCTTGAGGTCGTAGAAACCTACGTTTTTCAAGCTCCACTCATTCTAAAAAACAACTTTTTCAAACGAGTGTTCAACATTTGCACGGAAAATCTATTTCTCCCTACTCCGTAAATCGTATACGTTATTTAGGCTTACGAGCAGACAGTATATTTACATTGGCAACCCACATATAATATATTAAATTAAATTCCGTGAATATGAATCACTGCTCTCGGCAATTACGTCATATTCTTAATACATCCAACAATATTAACCAGAAAAATTAAACTCTTCAATCCAGTGATTAAAGTGGGGGGAGGGGGGAGTCCCCCTTCTTATCTATGGTAAGATTATGCGTCCCCTTTAATTTAAGTCTCCAAAGTCCGGCAAGACGCTACTAAATTTTAGTAATTTATTAATAAAGGTAAAAGGTTACCTATACCGATGTGATATAATATTTATTATAATAAATTTAAATACATTATTAAACTGAAAGAATATGAATAGTTATATTTATTATAAATTTTTTTTGTTTTTTTAATGAAATGTTTAAAATTAAAATGTAAACACATATTAATTTTTTTTTAAACATTTTAGGCAATGAATTGCAATTTATTTTTTACTTAGCAGGCATTATGTTTTAAATCATTTTCCTTAGGTTAGGTTAGGTTAGGTATTTGATTTTACATAATATTAACATAAACTTTTTATGAACAAATTACAAAGATGTGTGAAAGAAACAAATGTTACCTGATTGGTAGTAGGTTTCTTTAAAAAGTTTGGTTAGATATAGACTTTGAAAGAACTCGGGAACGCTCCTCAATTTTTGGTGACTATAGTCCCCCCTCAACATTTTTCTCACTTTAACCACTGCTTCAATCAAAATGTCTCTGTCAAATTACTAAAGCATCCTTTTAGGTATCAAATAAGGCTCTGCATAAAGACATTTCAATTCAAACAGTACAAAATATAGATAAAACCTTCTACAAACTACACTACTCAAACCTCCATAATACAATTGCAATCCTCTCATCTCCGAACTATCTGTTCTTACCATCCCAAATGTCCCTGGAAGATGTTAAATCGGTCATGGTGCCATGAAGTTCCATCACTGAATGGAATCTTTACGCAAAACAAAATCATACAACTTATTCAAGACATCATACCCTTCACTTATTGTATAATAAGTTTATCTTACAGATTGTGAAATAAAATTGAAATTAACTAAAAAAAATGTTCAATAACTTGCTAGATTTTTATCTTATCTAACTCTTAGTTCAAAACAAAAACTTATTTAATCATTAAATTATTAGATAATTTTGTTAGGTATACCGTACGTCCATATCTGATATTTTTAAAAACATTATGAGATGAATGTATTGATTTTACAATTATGTGTGTTTTTATATAGTATATTTTATTAGTTTTTTTTCTTTGTGTAATGCTTTTATAAAAGCATTACTATAGTAGAATCACTAGAATCTTCAACGTTAGAGTGGTTTCTAGTAGATTTTATTGATACATTGAAGAGGGGAGGGGTAAAAAGTAATAACAATTCATAGTACAAATTATAAAGAAAAAATGAACATTTAATAAAACAGGAATTTTTAAGCATAACTAGTTTTCAATGAACTCTGTTTTTTTTTTTATATTGTAGGTATTGAAATAAATAACTTTAGTAAAACTTGAAATTTTCATAAGATATTTATATTACCATTTTCTTATACATAATATAGATAATTCAAAAATATTGGAAATATATTATAATCATACATGTTTTAAATAAACGTTTGAAGTTTAAACTTTGAAAAAATTCGTTATAATAACGAACATTTTCAAATTATAATACATAAAAATAATTATGTGACAATAAAATTACTATACAAATGTATACGATTTGTTGTTTGGAAAAATTAGTTTAACCTGCCGTATAACTAATACGTTATTAGAAATATAAGTTGACATACCACAAACCATCAAATACCACTAAGAATCACATTAGATTCTGAATGGAAAGATGAATGTATTGATTTTACAATAATGTGTGTGTTTTTTTTTTTATTTTTGTGTCTGCCATCACATTTTAGGAAAGTAAAAAAGGTTAGATTTTCTTCAACAATATCTTTTCTAATAGGAAAGTAAATCTAGTTGGTACTTTGGGGGGTCAAAAGTAAAAATTTTCCAGTAGTTTTCAAAAACGACATGAAAAACAAAAGAAAAAGTAAGGAAAAACGGGAATTTTTACGCAAAATTTGTTTTCGAGAAAATCGATTTTGGTTTTTGGTGTAACTCTAAAACAAATGAACGTATATACATGCAATTTTCACTGGTTTTTTATATTTGCATTTCCTATACACAATAAAATTTTCAAAATATTTTGATTTATTTTGAACTGTTTAGGAACATTTTCAGTTTCCAATTTTATTAGTATTTTTTTCTATGGATGTCAATAAAACATTATTTGTTGGGTTAAAAAAGCTTGAAAATTTAATACATGGCTCCTACTATATTGTTATAATGATATTTGAAAAATATTAAAAATCCTTAGTCACAGTTTGTATTTATAAGCATTTAAAAATCAAATCTTGACAAAATACGGAGAAATCACGAAAATTAGCAAATTATTTTGAGTTGAGAATTCATAAATTTTTTTCTTTTTAAATCTAAGATTTGAAAATGTGATACAAAATTTCTCATATATTTTTCTACCTTTATCAAAAAAAAAAATGTTTACAAGAAAATTAAATTAAATTTTTATGAGCATTTGAAATTCATATTTTTACAACATTTAATATTCACTCGAATTCTAATGTACCTAACGATTTTTTTATTTTGTTGTAATTAAAAAACGAATGACTGAATGTTATATTTCAATATAAAGAATAATTTCACTGAATGTTTATATTAGTATTTTCTATACACGATATAATCTTGAAAATAATTTGACTCTTTTTGAGCTGTTTACGGACATGGTCAGTTTTCAATTTTTTTTCTATAAATATCAATAAAATTTTATTTGTTGGATAAAAAAGCGTGAAAATTTAATGCAGGGCTCCTGATATATTGTTACAATAGCTGTTGAAAAATATTAAAAATATATAGGCACAATTTTTTTATAAGCATTTAAAGTTCAAATTTTGACAACGTTTATCAAATTTAAAAATTTAATAATTATTTTGTAGTTAAAAATTTATAAAATGTTCAACTTTTATAGCTAAGGATTGAAAATTTAAAATAAATCTTCACGTAAATAGGTTATATATAAATTACTTTATTCATAATAATATCATCAAAATATACTTGGTAATATCATAGGCTGACTGACCGTTTTCGCTCAGAATTGTTTTTCTTATACATTGATATTATATCATTGAATTCAAATTTAACATCATTTATTACAATGACCCACTTGTAATCTACTATATAACAGAGCGACATCCACTTACCCACCTTTTTTATTTACAATGATTTATCATTTAATTCAAATATATCACATTCATTACAGACTTACAGTGATCAATATACAACTATTATCAATAAATTTCTATACAGAATACAATAAAATAAAAACTAGTAAAATTTGTTTTGATTAAAAATGTAAGTCCCATTCAATATAAATCAGGTAGGCCAAATCTGAGGAATCTAAATCCAAACATTTTAAATTGTGTACCTATAGTATATATTTTTTATGGATTAAAGTACCTCCTTATATTTTAATACTTGTGTATTATTTTATTTATAACTCAGTTTCAAGAATTGTACTTAGAGTTATCAGAAAAGTTTAAACAGTAGTGTGAACCACGTTTTAAAATATACCAAGTTCTATAATATCCAATCTGCCAGATGCGGATTACCCATCTCAGTCAAATTAGTTCACAAAATGATGCCTGCAATTTGCACATGAACTGATAGGTAGGTTATAACTAATACCAAGATACAACGATAAAGCGCAGTATTTGTTTATTTTACCGTGAAAGAAGTCAGTTAATACAGCTAATTTTATAATAAAAACTAATCATATAATATTATAATATCATAATATAGTTTATAAACATATTATCATTTGTCACATATTATGTGATCCCAAGATAAAGTACCTAAGTAATTTGGTTTTGAGTTGTATTATTATTTATTAGTTATTACACAGTCACGTAGGCACTAGGCAATAACATCACCAAACGATAAACATAATATTATTATTATTGTTGTTGTTGTTGCTTGCATTTAGTGGGAGATGCTGAATGCACAGTCAGCTGACCAAGATTTCGTATACTTTAGGCGGATCGATAATAGGTTATCGACTTGTTAACAAGCGTTTACGGGGTGCACTATATATGCAGCTCTAACCTGGCTGAGATCACGTCTTGACACTTCCGATAGAAAATCTTCCTACCACATAGACGTTACCATGTTATCATACGTTTTAACTAATTATATTATATTATATTTTATACTATATGTTACAATGCATATTGGACACAAAGTTCCTATAGACCCAATAGTCGTAATTGCCATTTTCATTGCTAAACCAAATTTGTATTATAAATAATCATTACCTAGTTACGTATTATTAAATATAACGGGATTAAAAGCTGTAGGATCGTCAACATCTACGCCTTGCATGCAAAGTGCGGGTTTTACAGGGAAAATTGGAGCATAGTTAACCCATCATATCTGTAATACCATATAGTACCATAAAAAATGACTTTATCAATAGTTTTAAAAATTTTAGCACTCTCTTTATGTCATCTCTTATTGCACCTATGTGTGAACAGGTCACCATAGTTCCTAGGTTGATTAAATTAGTGTACCGGCATTATAAACATAGGATCGTACACAGACATATATGATGGCACAGGGCGAGGGAGTTATATTAAAATAATGTAAATGTGTTTTATAAAAATATTTTAAAGTTTTTATATAGTGCGCTCCTCCTCCTCCCTGTGAGTACACTATAAAATTGATAGGTATCATACGTTTTTACATTTTAAATTAATTAATTAAGACTTATTAAAAGTGTGACTTATAAAATACCTCTGCGTCGTAATTTAAAGTATAAGCTTAGATCTAGATCTCAGATACCTGACGATATTACAACGCGTGTATATAGATTATTAGTAATATTTAACACTTCTCGTTAATATTATTATGATCATGCGTTCGATTTGGGTGTTTTGGGTTGCAATGGAGGGTATATTATATTCAGGACATCTCGCGAGAATTTACCACTTTAAATAGCGGCTGGAGTAATGAAAGCTCCATTACCGTACCACTTTAAATCAACGAAGTCTCGTGAGACACCCCGCGTCATCGCATGCACATTATAGGATATGACGTGGGCTGCTACTGTAGGTTTTCCCGTCTTTTTGCTCATTATCACCACTGGGAATTGTAAAATTATAATGCATCATATAGTACAGTTGCAGGGAAACTCACGGCCGAGTGGCGAGCTAGTTGGCAGGAGTGCGCCGGGCTTAATGATAATAATTATATTATCCTCGCGGAGTAAAATCCGTTTTTGTGATGAATGGAAGATTCCCAGAAAAAAATCGTTTTCAATACATAGTGAAATTTTTCTATTTTTTTGAGCTATAAATAGCCTTGATAAATTTTTTTTAATTATTCCCGATAAATCTTTTAAGCTTAGTAAAAAAGCTTAAAAATGTAATGCATATGGACGCATGGTTTCTCATAGCTCATAAGTTTATTTAGTGGAATTCCAAAAATATTAAAAATACATATAGGCACGATTATTTTTCATATGCATTTAAAGTTCAATTTTTTTTGACAAAATTCATCAAAATCTCGAAAATGTTCAAATCGTTTTCAGTTAGAAATACATAAAAGTTTTTCTTCCCATTGCTAACATTATACATTGTAATAGAAGATTCCTCAATAATTTTTCTATCATAAACTAAAATTCAAATTTTACCGTAAAGTCAATTTTCGATTTTTATAAAAAATTTTTTATCATCAGGTACATTTTTGATTATATTTTATACAGAATCGTTTTTTGTATGCAATGGTGTATCATTCAATTCAAATTTAACACATACATTATAATAACATATATTCGACGCATACTCGACAATTACTGTACAGTAAGACCAATGAAAAAATAAAACAAATAAAATAAAATAGGTATCTATATTATGACTAAATAATAATATAGTACACACCGTATAGACATATTATATAGTTAAACATTTATAATAAAAAATTAATCTAATATTTAACATGACAGAGTTAAATGGATTATTCAAAATTTACTATTTGCTATGTTTTGCGTCTGTAAGATAGAGACAACGCATGCAAGAAACGTGTCCTCTTAATGATAATATAATAATTCATTGCTTCAGTCTGCACAGTTAGAAAATGGAGTTGAAAATACATAATAACTCAATTGTAGTCAATATTCATGTATATAGTTTAACAACTTTCAGCCCTCAAAGTTTGTACCCAACAACTTATTAACGCCGGGCCTCCGCTAGTCACTACACCGGCGTTTCCCAACCTTTTCCCCTCACGACACACTAGTCCTAAGCATATTTAGCCGTGGCACACTTGACACTGACTTATATATGACTGATATATAATATAAATATTAAATATATATTTTTTAATATTAGAACATTAGGCTTTCATCATATTAATACCAAAATAGAGTAAATTACTAGAAAATAATTTAAAATGGTGTGTTTATTTAGGCTAGGAAAACTCTTGTAAAATCATATTTTAATTTATTACAAATATTAAATTTATTGAGATACCTAACCTAACCGAGATATTACATTACGGTTATGTTACGATTACATTATAAAAATCTAATCCTAGTGAGAAATTCGGGACTGGTTCCCTTTCAATATATTTTAACTTATTATCGACATCTTACTTAAGCGTTTATTAATAATCATGACATATCACGGCACACCTATGGAGGCCTCATGGCACACCAATGTGACGCGGCACGCCAGTTGGGAAACGCTGCGCTACACATAATATGCTATTGGTATATATACAAGAACTAAGAAAAGTCAATAAAGATTTAATATTAGGTATATAAGTAAACAAAATACACAAATATTAAGTTTTTATTAAACAATATTGCTAAAAGCTATGTACCAACTATGAATACTAACTAAAAAAGAAAAACACCCCCGACCTCAACCCGTGACGATATTAAATATGACACGTGCACAATAACTTCAGTGATCAAAATATATATATTTTTTAAATTTTGATCGTTGAAGTTATTGTGCACATGTCTTCGGTAATAATAATAACCTGTAAAGGTTAATTACTATTTTATTTAGCAAAACGATTTTCTACGAATCGCGTTGATGTGGATCTGAACACGGGACCGGCCGGTAGTGAGGGGTGTCCTGTAACAGTATGACTGGAATGTATGGTGGGTGATTTTGCGAGCCCTTTCAAAATGTTGTAACAAGGAGGTTAATTGTCAGTTGTCAACTATTATAGGTATATAATACACAGGTACTCGGTAGTCGGCACTTACTCGAATCAGGCCACGTTTTTCCATTGACTTTTTTTGAAAAAAATTCATACGACCGTGTGATTGAGATAATTCATTTATAGTATGTTTGTACACCCGCATGTGTTGTCTCCGTCTTAGGGAATCTTGGAGACTTTTATTGATATTTTAATTTCGAAGCAAGTTATAAGCATTTCAAAAATACAAAACATATATGATTAAAAAAAAAGCTTCTGAGATTCCATGGATAATAATCTAGGTAAGGTAGGATAAGGTAGGTTACCTTTTAATTTTACAATAGGTCAATTCACTCTGATTTTAAAAATAATAGAATCAAATCGATTATTGTGAGCTTAAAATGTACAATGTTGTACGTTTTTCGGGCGGAGGTAACACAATGTGCGGGTGTGACCGACTTGGGGGTAAAAATAATATTGTACGCGATTCTTTTGTAGCGGCATTATAATCAAAAACACCTAACATTTCTTTTTTATTTTAAGCTCTGTCTTACAAAACCGCTCCGCGAGAAGTCTACTACAACCATGGTTCGCAAACCCGTTCAAGTACACAATAATGAATAATGATGTATACGTACACCTGAGCACTTACACCGGGCCTTGCGCAATCGTATTGCAATGAAGTCCCTATCGCTCGACGATAAAAAGCAGTAAACACGACGCGACGACCGCGACGCCGACATTCCGCACGATCGGTTTTTATCGTCTGGACAGCAAAAATAGATATAGAAATGTAAAATAGAACAAATGCACGTACCTACGTACGCACGACAAGTATAATTTTTTCGGTCGAAGTATTGAACGTTTTAACGTAATGTAATAAAATAATAATAATAATAATATATAATACAACCACCGTATCATAATATTATCGTGTGTAGAACTCGATTAGTCGCGGCGGCGACGGGGCTGTACGTGTTTCTAAAAAAAAAATCCGAAAAAAAATCATGTGTGCAGACGAAAAAAAAACAGTCGGTTGGTAGACGGAATTTTTCTCGTTACAATATAATATAATAGGTATATTATTGTCATAATTTTATTGTTTGGTTTGCGTCGTTTAAGAAAAAAAATGTACACGACATTCGTCTCCGGTCGATGCGCATGACGTGTACCTGAATATAATGATAATATCGCCACCGCCGCCAAGAATTATCTTTGTTATTAGTGAATGGGTTTAACTTCGATAAGGTGACCGATAGACGATGTTTGTATGTATCAGCTATTGTATATCATGGTATACTAGCGGATACGAATAAATAGGTAGCCGGTCGCCCGATACATAAAAACCGGTTACCTTGGTAACCCCAGCATAATATAATATTATATAGTTAGGTATATACGAGTGCGGACATCGCACGAAATTCAGATCGCTGCAACAATAATATAATAATAATACATTTTTTTTTTCGGAAATAGTATTTGAATTTTTTCTCTCATTCCTCCCACGTTGCAGTAACTGTATAAATATAATATACACATAGGAAGTACGCCCGCACTGTGACGTTTGAAACGGCATCAACTTTTTACATTCAAAAGGAATTATCCGACAGCAGTGCAGTTTTCGAGATTTTTTTTTATCCAAAACTTTAGTTCTGAATAAAACAACATCTATTCGTTTGAAATAATAATACAGCCAACTAAAAAACGGGATCGGTATATTATGCAGGGTGCAGGGCAGATGGTGTTGCAGACGCGTTCCTTGTGTACACTACCCACGGGAGTCTGTCACTGGTCGAATATGATAATATCGTCGAAATAACGAGATTTTTTTTTTTATATTCTATAGTTCTGTAAAATTGTTTAGTTGCACAGCGAATCATCAAACATTATTATAATGTAAAGAGCAGTTTTCGTCTCCGGGGCAGGCACAACGTCGGGAGATTTTTTTCCAGTGTGTCCGGTTGGAAGGGAGTGGATTTAGACTTCAGAGTACAAGGTAAACTTATATTTCCCAGGGGAAGATCTTCCCCCTCCCCAATAAAATAAAAATTCAGTCACTTTTTTCATGTATACAAAATTATAATTTATTTATATATAGATATTAATATATTACAATAAAAATAATATAGTTAAATTTATTTTTTCTATAAATATTTTAATGTACACCTACTGATAATAACAGTATACATATCACATGGCGGTCGTCGATCATATGTTTTTAGTTGTCAACATTTTAATATTCTGGATTCCCGGTCTCTCTAATAATCTGGACTCTAGAGTAATCTAAAAAGTTGGTGTCCTGTGGGGTTCATAGTTCATATTAACATTAAACATATTTTTACTTAATTCCACACATGCACCAAGGAAAGACAAAATTCTAAGTTTCCAAAATCACAAAATCGATAAATTAGAACTCCAACTCCAACTCAATCTCCGTCACCATAAAATTCATCGCTACCGCCAATTTACTCAACAAACTATAGCACCTGTGACCATAAGCGCAACTAGGGTTAAAGTTATGGTGGGGGGCTACAGTCCATCTAATAAAATTTTCAATTTAAAATAACCCATGTAGGTATTTAAATCAATAAGAAATATATGTTTTTTTTTTGGGGGGGGGGGGTGCTAAATCGTATTAAGAGGGAGCTAATCCCCTAGCCCCCCACCATAGTTATGCTATCGATACGTGTATTTGTCAAGGCAATGTAAGAATGATCATTTAATACTCAAATTGTTCATACATTGGTCGGGAAATATACGATATGCATGGGCAAGTGTACCCTGCCCCAATTTAAGTGGCAAAGTAAATTAAATACTGTAGCGCATAATTTTGCATATTTATCCGATATCGAACCGATCCGTAATTTAAATGATAAAATGAGCACATTGTATATTGCGCATTAGCGCAAACACTATAATCTATAATATTTTTATTAATTATAAATAATATTCATCTTATTAATGTCAAGTCACTTTTAGATAAATCTATTAATTTTTCAGTGGGAGGCACCACACTGTATAATAGATTTAAAAACTATTAAAAGGCAAATAATATTTGAAGCGTCTTCTTCAAGTTTATGATCGTTTATGTACCTACTCATTAAAATATTTAATTTAATTTTAATATAATAATATTCAATATTTAACCCACAATGCCCAAATCTTATTGTATACAATGCCCGGACAATGTTAACTTATTCCAACTTTGCCCTCGAAAATTGGGCATTCTGTACAGGTTATTGTGCCACAATGTCCGATTTTCTACTTTGCCCGTAACATATTATACAACATTTTATTATTATACGCTCTGACTTCGATTTTTACGGCGGCAGAATACATGTCGAGCCTCGACCTATTCATTTCAACGCGTGTTCCGTCTCGTCGTTATTATAGAAACCTTTTTTTCCCCGTGACATGAGCGTAACGTCTGCGGCATTCATTTATTTATATTTTTTTTTATTAACCGTTCCTATATTAAATATACTGCATCTGTCTGTTCCACGAGAAGCAAGTAGGCTTTAATTTATGATGATACTGGATTATGACTTTTTCAACTCACGGAATCAATGGCAGTTAGTTGCAATAATGGTTAGTGTATATATATAAATAACTCAGTGAAATTCAACTTTTTTTACCCGTCTGGTATAATATTGATCAATGAAATCGAATAAAAATTGTTGCTTTAATCTTTCTGTTTGGTGTACTTATATTGTTATTATAGTGATAGGCAACTGATTAGTTTGCTAGCATAAGTCCAATTCTATTATATCATAGCTTTCAATATTGGATTTCGATTATGTTGCTAATACTTATAATAATAATATTAAAAAGAAATGTTTTAGTTTTAGATTTCAATGTATTTCATAAATGTAATATTATAAGATTAAATAAATTAATGTTCCACATTCCACAAAATATTAAAATAGATTTTCTTTTAATCATTAATATACCTAAGTTGCTATCCTTTTCTCTCCTACGCATGAAGTAGCGAGGTACCTTGGTATAACCTTATACCTTGGTTACCTGGTAAAGTCCACCTCAATTATCTTGGTGTCTTTCGTGCAATATATCTGTAGATACGGAATGGACGTTTCCTGATTTTGCACCAGCGCTTCTGCTCATAGTTGGGTCCGAATTGACCGGTTTCCTGCAGTGATCGTGGGCCAAAAACTGTTTCAAACAAGTCTGTAATTCATCTGCTTGAGAGTTGTCCAACAACTCACCATTTTTCCAATCCACTTGAAGTTATTCAATCGTTTATTATTTTCGTATTATAAAATCTAAAAAATGTATATGTTTTAGATTAATTAAGAAAAATATATTATGGATTAATATTGATTATGTACTATATTTTTTTTTTGTTTTCATAACTTAGAATAATATGTACCTATATAACTATAATAATGTAACTAATATGGCTATATACCAACACACCGTTAATAATCATAATTTGTACAAAATAAAAACCAAATATAAACGAAGCGATGAGTAGATAAGTGGTTTTTTTTTTTTTTTATATAATATTGTTCAATATATTTACTAAAAACTGCACAAATCAATTTTATAGGACCATGGTTTTTGTAACGAAATTAACTTGACAATTCTTGTTGAGAATAACTCGCTGATTTTTAATTATATGGCTTTATAATTTCGTTACAAAATTACAAAGATCATGCCACCATGGGTCTATATACAATTGACTTGAGCATAGCACATCATAGTGGATATATTGTCATATTGAACAATATTACATTAAGAAATTCGTGAGAATCACGAGTAAACTAAAATGTTTTTTATTTCTTTCCCATTTGGCTAGGGCCCTCAATTTATAAAAATATATTCAAGAGGAGTCGCGGGTGGACCAGAGACCAGACCATCACTGGCCATACCTATTACATACATATTAGTATATTACCATACACATTGTTTGGGTAAATGATAATATGATAATAAATATTATATTGATTACAAATTGTTACTATATTAGGTTAGGTGAGGTTATTAATTATTACTAATTGTAAAATGTGAGGTTAAAAAAAACTACACAAAATAATGTGACTTGAAAAATATAATAAAACTATTTTACATTTGTCTAATTGTCTTTCATGAATATGTTATAATAACTAATACTGTATTAAAGTAATTAATAAATATGTATATGTTATATTAAATAAATAACATAAATAAACACACATAACCTATATATGGCTATTGGCTATATTACAAATAATATGGAAGATAGTAAGTATGGAAGATCTACAGTTTTTACGAAATACCTCATAATATATTGTATACGATTAAAGTTGTGCATATATTATAGATAACAATATTATTATGTAATACGTCTAATAAGTAATAATAATCAGTAAAATATTATTTTATTTTTTATAACTGTATAACTTAAAATAATAAATAAAAAGTAATTTTTTTCTTAGACTTTTTTCTGTTTATCCTATGTATATATCTATAATACACATATATTATTACAATGGTAAACATTTGTGAAAAAATGTAGTCTAGTTTTTAACAAAAAATTTGAAAAAAATAATATATAAGATAAACTGTATGTTAGGTAGCAGGTACTCGTCATCGAAACTCGTAAAAGTTATCACTTATCAGTGTTGTTCTAAAGAAATAGGTATGTTCGTGGCAGTCACCTCGGCTGTCGACGTAGACATCTATTTGTTGTTATATTACCTAATTAACACGTTTAAATATCACGATAAATTAATTTATCTAATACACAAAATGTTCTATCATAATATTATAATTTATATTAATAAAAGTACAAAACAATAACTGAGATAAATAGATAATGTCGTCTACACGTCTTGTAGGTCTTCCGTATTAATTGGAATATTATTATTTTAAGTACCTACTATTAAGCCTACCTACCTATTTATTATAGTAAATAAAATTGTCGTAAATACATTGGTTTTGATCGACAACCATTTACAGTAATACATACAATAAAGGACAGACAGACAATCATAATATCAAAATAGATAGTCATTGTGTCCGATTTGTGTGTAAAATATAATAATATACTTTAAAAGTTTTCAGTACCCACAAATATTGTTTCAAATTACAGAAAAATAACTGAAATTTTTATTTTTTATTTAAATATATAATTTAGTACAAATTTGATCATAAATTAATAGGTATCTATAAAAAAAAACTGTAATTATTTATTATTTAGATTTTTTGATTATACAGTATGAACTACTTATGAGAAACTTTGTTTTAAATTTTCAATATCATTAGCTATAAAATTAAACATTTTATACATTTTTAACTGCGGATACAAAATAATTTGCATATTGTGAATATGTAATTACAATACTCTTTAATCAGTTTAAGAAAAAGTTGTGAGGTACCTTGTATTATATTTTCAAACTTTTTGGTATATATATAATATAATATATGTATAACATTTTTGAGAATAGACAATTACGTCATAAACTCATAAATACTCATAATATAATATAGCACTTATATAAATTTATACGTAAATACCATATTTGCATAGATTGTTTGTACCTACTAGGTACTTACTAATAAGGAGGGTCATGTGGATACAAACTTATTTTTTTAAATGATAACTCTAATTTTTTACTGTAAGTAGCGTAAATATTGTAATAGTGGTAAAGACCCATAAGCTGGTATCTGCAAAAATTTAATTTTGTTGTTTTATATGATATCTGTTATTCGAGAAGAATATATTATTGGCAATATTTCTAAGTGCAATATTTCATAAGTTAATATTCATATAACATATTTTGCTTCATTTTTTTTTAATTTATACAATAAAAAAATGATTGTACGAATGCAATCATATTTCATTATTATTACTATCAATATTATAAATATTAAACTTTTTTATTATATAATAATAAATACAAGTAATTTAATATGCGTTATGTGGTTTTTGCAAGAAGATATTTACGGCAAAAAATAATATCTGCATTATGTTTTTTTTTTTATTTAATTAATCATTTATTGTCTATAATTAATTTTATGAGCATAATTATAATATATTAATAGGTGGTCCCATTGTGGCATAGTATTAAATAATATTAGTATTGTGCATAATATGCACAATACTAATATTGTACAAAACATATTATGTTTTCACTTTTCTCATGTATAAACGATTTAAACTGAGGTGTCTCGTTACCTTACAAATGTTTCATAAAAAAATATGTCCCGTGAGAGATAATATTAATTGGAATATCTTAGGCGTGCATTGGGAAATATTTTAGAACGATGTGGGTTTTAATAACTCTCATTTAATTCATATTCGAAAAGAAATTGACAAATTTATTTTAGAATCTTAACATTTTTAGAAATACAGTAAAATATATTTTTTCTAATAAATCTTTATACAGCAATATTATAGATACCCACTTTCAAAACGAATAGCTATCCAAATCAGTTATCATAATTATTTGGACAAATTTCAAAATCTTTTAATCGTCTAAAAGAGAAATCGTTTTCAAAGAAAGAAAATACATTTTTTTAAATTTAATTTTAGTTTTACTCGTTCAAATATACATTTGAAAACCAGAAAATTTAAAGTGGATATTAATTTAAACTTTAAACTAAACACATATTATAAGGTTCTTTGAAATATTAATTAATATAATCGTGAAACGAAAAATGCAATTTTGCATTTCAAAGTTTTAATCTCTCAAAACAAGATAGTTGGTTTACTGTAATTATATTAAGGATGGAAATTAACTAATACTCGACTTAAACAAACTTGGCGAAAATTATGTATAAATATAGTTCAAAGTTACTGGGAGTATAATCCAAATTTTAAAAAACTTTAAATTTCTTATAGATTAATGTGAATGTTTTCTGCTTAGATATAAGTATTTTAATATTTTGATGTAGGTAAGTATACGACCTAAAGGTATTATATAAAAAGTGTAGTTTAATAATTTTAGACAAATTAAATAATATAACATTAATTAAATAGCTAGTGTCTTATTATATTATTAGGTATGCATAGTAGGTACCAATATGGCAATATAGTTCCTACAAATTTAATGATAGGTTGGATTGTTATATTTATTGGTTATTTTTTTCTTGTATGAAAATTAGAATAAGTGTAATTTTAATAATTGATTTCTTAATTCTTCGTTAACTAGAAAATAAATGTATAATCAGATTAAATCAGTATTCTTTAAGTTAGAATAGTTCGGGGTGCTGCCATTGGGTGACTTCCCCCTCCCTTCAATCAAACCACACCCAACTTACTTATTGTGTAACTTGTAAATATACATTTTGGTTCAATAAAAAAAAAGTTAGAATAATTAGATGATTATAATAATGAAAAACCAAAATATTTTTCAATTTTTAAATGATAAATACTTTTTAAATAAAAACATAAATTTAAAAATAAAAAAAAGGTGGGTAAGTGGATGTCGCTCTGCTGTACAGTAGGTGACAAGTGGGTCACTGTAATGGATGGTGTTAAATTATTATATAAACGGTCAGTCAGTCTATGATATTACCAAGTATATTTGATGATATTATTGTGAATAAAATAATTTATATATAAGTATATAACCTATTTACGTCGAACCTTGTTTTCAATTTTCAATTTTTAGCTATAAAAGTTGAACATTTTATAAATTTTTAACTACAAAATAATTATTAAATTATAAATTTGATAAATTTTGTCAATATTTGAACTTTAAATGCTTATAAAAAAAATTGTACCCATGTATTTTTAATATTTTTCAACTGCTATTAGAACGATATATCAGGAGCTTATATTTTATCGTGTATAGAAAATGCTTATATAAACATTCAGTGAAATTTTCAAATATTTACAGTCATACGTTTTTTAATTAAAACAAAATAAGAAAATCGTTACATGAGAAATCGAGTGAATATCAAATGTTGTAAAAATATGAATTTCAAACGCTCATAAAAATTTAATTTGACTTTCTTGTAGATTTTTTTTTTTTGATAAAGGTAGACAAACTTATGGATAATCTTATATTATATTTTCAAATCTTAGATTTAAAGAGAAAAATTTTTATGATTTCTCAACTCAAAATAATTTGCTAATTTTTGTGATTTTTCGTATTTTGTCAATATTTGAACTTTAAATGCTTATAAATAAAAACTGTGATAAGGATTTTTAATATTTTTCAATTATCATAATAACAATATAGTAGGAGCCTTGAATTAAATTTTCAAGCTTTTTTACCCAATAAATAATGTTTTATTGACATAATCCATAGAAAAAAATACTAATAAAATTGGAAACTGAAAATGTTCCTAAACAGTTCAAAACAAATCAAAATATTTTGAAAATTTTATCGTGTATTGGAAATGCAAATATAAACAACCAGTGAAAATTGCATGTATATACGTTCATTTGATTTAGAGTTACACCAGAAACCAAAATCGATTTTCTCGAAAATAGATTTTCCGTAGAAATTCCCGTCTTTCCTTAATTGTTCTTATGTTTTTCACGAAGCTTTTAAAAACTACTGAGAAATTTTTACTTTTGACCCCCCAAAGTACCAACTAGATTCACTTTCTTATCAGAAAAGTTACTATTGAATAAAATCCAAGCACTTTTACTGTCCTAAAAGGTGATGACAGGTACAAAAAAAAAAAAAAAACACACATTATTGTAAAATCAATACATTCACTGCTTTGCTCAGAATCCAAAAAACTAAAAAAAAACACACATCATTGTAAAATCAATAAATTCATCGCTCCATTCAGAATCTAAAATATAGGACATGTATACTTTGTATAGTGATGATAGCCGATAAGGTTGTTATTCTTGATTGATGTCTGTGCGATAGTAAAATTTCTGTAAATACCTAAAAATATTCACAACAGTTTTTATCATTAAATTAACTTTTATTTCCAATCAGCATCCATTCTAAAAAAAAAAAAAATCTGCCATATCAGATAGTATATATATATAATATTAATAAAAAAGTTTAATAAATCACAATCGTTATGAAAATATTAATTCAATATTATATTATGCGTGAAATTGGCACATAATCAATAAGCTTGTATGGTTGATAGCGCTTTTCGGTTAAAATAGGAAAACTAAAATACTTAAATACAGTAAGCCCAATAACAGAGGTAGGTCTATCCACAGTTTAAGATATATCTATCTTATAACATAAACCCTGGGTCTATCGTCTATATTGTGAGACGTGAGTATAACCTATACCTATTTAATATTTTATTAACATTTACCTACATTTTGTAAACATTAAAACATCATTCTTATGTCCTTGTATATTTATATTTTCATTATGCATTTGACGTTAAATATAAATACATTTGGATACGGATACTTTGATTGTGTGATTGTGTGATAGTGTGATCTTTAAGTCGTCTAAAATGCAATCGATTCAAAATTAAAACTATTGATATTTTACTATACATATTACATATACATTTTTTACATGACATTTATAATTCAACAATACTATATTGTATTGTTTATTGTTTTTAATAATTTATGATGTTCTGTCACTTTCCGATATTTTTATATTGCCTATAATTTATATATTATTAGTTATTTGGGCTTTTGATACTATATGTTGACCGGAAACCACTGATTGATTAGCTGAGGCCTGACATTAAAATAATTAATTTCAAAATATATAAACTGTATGTAATTTTTTCGTAACTATTACTACATAATACATTAATGTATACCATAATTCATGGTCAAACGGAAAAATAATATATTTTGTAAGGAACTTGGAGGTAGATACATTGTATATTGCAATTTGCAGTAGGTACCTACTGAGTTAAATAGTAAGTATAGGTAAGGACTAACATTTAAAATGGACGATATTGAACTCTTCTACTTTTTTATTGTACAATACTAATAATTACTAATGCTGCGAAGAAAATCGTTCAAGATGAAATTAAAATCACGTGTTATTAGTTATTACTTATCAGTTATCAGTGTACCTACCTATATAGGCTATAATGTATAATGTATACTATATAGGTACTATGGTCTATGGGGTATGGGCTCAGAGTATTACTCTATGTATGGACTACTCTAACACATTTATACGTCCAGACACGGACTGGTTGGGATGCTGGGATGCTACAGCATCCCTTGCCCTAAAATATCTTTGCCTAATATTATTTATTATATATTTAAAGACTCAAGACACCTAATGAACAGCAGATCATTACCAACTTACGATTATTATTAATCTATAATATTGTACAATTGTGATTAATTAATTAATTAATTTTGAAAGTTTGTTGTAACTTGGTACCTATTTACGTTTCTAAAGTATATTCAATTTTTGATATTTTTTTAAAACAAAATAAAATATATTAATATTTTATAAATAATCTACATGTTTTAAATTTGTCCCAACAGTTTTTGTTATTTGCCCTTTAAATTGTGTAGCATCCCGTGCCCTTTTTTACCAGTCCGCGCCTGTATATACGTCTCAATATTATGTAGGTACACATCAATACAATATTACATTAATAAACTACATTTGCATTAATGCATTATAATGTCTTTATCTCATTATAAGCTAATCAAATTATGGTATGTTAAGATATTAAGATAAGATAACGTACTTATATAAAATGTTTGCATCTTGTGGTCTCCACTTTCTACCGTGGTAACCGACAAAGTAATAAGTACAACTTACTATTATAATTTATAGGTACTACACATAATATAGAATCATAGAATGACGAATACCTATTATTACAATATGATATAAACTTCATACGACATGAATAACGACAATATTATATTATTATCCTATTAATTATATATTATACAATAATCGAATATTATAATATATAGTTTATGCTATTTATACTGTTTACTATATAGTATATATATCACTTGAACTATTTGAGTGCTAAATGTACAGAGATCCTTTTAACTTGTTAGACTCAAACTTTGAGTAAATTGTAAATGTATGTAATTTTGACCATTTTTTTTTCATAAATAATAACTGGACAGTATTGGTAAATATCATGTTTTTCAAAATCTCAAAAATCGGCAAAGAAAATTAATTTGTATTACTATAATGTAGGTACACCTGATAGTTTTTCAATGACCAACTTACTAGTTACTACTAAGTTACTAATAAGTGTTTTAATACAATTTATACTGTTATATTATATATTCTAAATATTACAAGATCTACCAAATGGTATTGTGCATTTGAAGTCGTTACCAAGCTAGTAAATCGGATGCTTTCTCTAAAATATTATTTATGAATCGTTTTAGAAATGCAACAATGGTTTTTGCCGCGTTCTCGAAAGAAAAAAGTAATTTATATTTTTCATTTTTTTCGGAACAAGTTGTTTACTTATATATAAGACATTAATACTGGTGCGCATAAAAATAAAATATTGTCGGTATATGTAAATTATTTATTTATTTTTCCACACGAAATAAACGTGTGATCACTTTTTTTTTCCAAGTATGTACTTTCGGTATAAAAATGTACAAATAATTTTCAAAATATGATATTATAGTAAAATTTAGTATGTCGTGGTGAAAAAAATATTGTTGGGTACACGGATAGTGATCTATATCGATTTGATTCTGTATTATGACTACACACTATACGTTACACAATTTCTAGCAGTCAATAACGTTAACGCTGATCATTTTTAAGTATAAAATACACGTTATGGGTATAGCAAGATTACATATTCTGACACCTCATGCAGTATCATCATCATCATTATTCATTACTCGAGTGTACAAACGTTATTCCAAATATTTCCCGAAAAATATTCCGCTATAGAGTGAAAAAAAATGATTCATCGTACGATAAGTCTTGTTCGTTTAATCTTCGCAAGTAATATAAATATCGTAAGTACATCACACGCGTGCCTGTCCATGTAATATATTATTAGCGATTTGAGCGCGGCGGTTATGCGATATCCCTCTCGACTTTCTCGCCACCATTATGGCTGTGTAATATAATTTCATAAACTTGCGACGCTATAATACTATTTCAAGAGCACGGACGCTCAAAGTCAAAGCGCGTTTATCGGTAAAACTTTTCCCGCAACGATCATCCTCCCCCGCCGCTCCACGACCAAATCATAATCCGTATTGAAGAAGTAACATTATGTGCTCAAAAATTTGAATATATTATAAGTATAATATTATATATATATTATATATATTATTATTGTGTTTTAAAACCGTTTGATCTCGCTGCAGGTAGGACGTTTGGTATTATATATAGCATATAACCGATCAGAATGGCGTGTACGTAGGTACAGGACGAGCGCAAACGATACGAACGGGATTAGCTGAACGAGGGGGGGGGGAGGCCACCGCCCGGTGACTTGACCGTGGCCTTCTCGCGGGGGTGGGCGCGGTTTGGGGGAGCAGAAAAAAAGCGAAACCCTCAAAGGTAACAAAAAAATAAAATAAAAATATATATAGAACACATCATACACCGCGAGCAGTTAGCGCCGATGGCGGTGGTGGTGGTGGAGGGGTGAAATGGAAAAAAAGAGCGCCGCGGGCCTCGTTTGCGTGTGTACGTCGGTCGCGTACGCACTCTCTCGGGTCAATACTTGTGATTCCGAAGGGAGCGACGGCGGCGGCGGCGGCGGCTGGTCCGACACGCACACACACACACACACACGCACACACCGGCCGCCGCCGCCGCCGTCGCGCTGTACGTCGGCGGCGCGGCGGTATCGGCCGCCGAGTGCCGACGATGACGACGACGACGACGACGACGACGACTACGACGACTACGGCGACGTCGACGGCGGCGACTACGGTGGCGAGCGGCGGCAGTGTGTAATTCGCCCCGCGACGACTAGCGCGCGCGTTTCCCCCGCGTGACTCTAACGTATAGAGTAGTTGTGCTCTTCGCGCGCACACCACTACACCACAACTATTACTATTACTACTACTACAACAATAACAACAACTGTTACTACCACTACCATATTATTATATCTGTATAGTGCTGCCGGTAACCGGCCCGCCGCGGATCAGTCTACTACCGTAAGTCGGCCGGTGTGTGCGTGCTCGCGCGTGCGATTCGTCGAGCGGCAAAACACAGGAAAAAAACAATTTCAAAATCGAACTGACTTCACCCGATATCGGGAGACGCGACCCGCGTGTGGCGTTTGCGTGTTAGCGGCGCGTTTGATTTCGGTCTTATCTCATAGCAGGTACGCGTATCGTCGTCGTCATCGTTATTACTTATTGCTATTAAGTATTAATTACTGTCGATTAAATTATAATTGGTTTTTTAACTATATTATGGTTGTATAGAAATCAAAGGTGATCGGTTTTAATTTTTTTTTTTTTTTACCGCCTCTTATCATCTCGCCGCCCGATTATAACGCCTTCGTTTAATATCGTTATTATTATTGTTGTTGTCGTCGTCGTCGTCCGTCGATCGTTCTTTATTTCTTTTCGATCTCGATAAATCGTCGTCGCAGATCGCTGATCGTTGTATACCGTTGGATGATGGCCGTTCGGCCGCCGGCGCCGCGCAAACCGCCGGCGTAAAGCCGGGACGGGAGTTTCGCAAAAGTCGAGTCACTCCAACCCCCCGCCCACGCACCGTGGGACCAAATTGGGTGAGAAGAAATCGCAACAGAGTTACACCTTCACACGATGAACACGGCGGCGGCGGTGGTGATTTGGGTGCTGTTTCTGCACTCGGCCACGATCGGTAAGTCCACTTGCACATTTCCTGGATCCATCTATGTTGTATTAAAATAACACTTGTCTGTAAATAAATTTCGAAATAAATATAATATTTTGTAAGCCGGCGATTAACGGTTTGTGGTCTGTGGATGCGGGTGGGGCGCGACGCGACGTGAAAATGATGTGCTCGTGGCCGGAAAATATTGATTCCGCTCACCAAACGGGTTTTTCTCGGAGATTTTCCAGTTTTTCCTGGCCACCCACTACCCTTCTTCCACCATAATATCCCTTCGCCGTCTAAAACGCTCACACCTCGCCGCAGACGAGTCGACCATGATTAATAACGTCATATTTCAAATTCACCCCTCGAAGCACGAAAAGAAGTTATTTTTCCGAAAACTATCAACATCACACACTATATTTTACCCGTTTGTTTTTCCTTTTAGCGTCGTCAGTGTGCGTATTACACATTGCGATACCGATACGGTATTCCGTTTTTGTGTTTCCGATACGAAAGAAAGAGATAACATAATTTACCGAACTAGGTATTCGATCATTGATGTGCTCAAACCTATCCTTAATAGGTACCTACGTACTGTAATATATTCTGTTGGTTATAAGATAGCAAGCACAATATATTATAATATAAAAAAATGTATAATATTATTATCGTTATAATAGCGTACGTTGTTGTACATGGTAAACCGATTTGAATTCCAAATGATTAAAATTCCGTTCGTTTCAAATTCCGAACGACGGCTAGATGTGTAAAACAGCTGTTTTATACCGACCCTTCTGTTATAGGGTGTATAATATACATACAATTTAAATCTGAAATCGAAATCCCATCGAAAGTAATTGCATTTCTAAAAATATCGTCAGAATAAAACAGTGTGGGTACATAATATGCAGGAGGGTTATAACTTGTAAGTTATAATAAAATGAACAAACGTGGAATAATAAAGTAGTAATAAAAAAACGGAAAATCGTGACCCACTTTTTTGAAGTCTAGTGCCTCTGAACTTCGCTATTGTCTTTTTTTTTTAGAATTTATTCATAGATGTCCACTTATAATTTATTTAAAATTACAATATTTTGTCAGAGTGGTCGACACGGCAGTAAAATTATAAATATAAAAGTGGTTTTTTTTTTTTTTTGACATCGACCGTCCAATGGCAAACATAATACCAGCCACCTATATGTTATTATGCTATACATTTTCCAAGTACGGTGGGAAACTGGTTAATTCATCGATAATATTTGAGCTGAAGTGCAGGACTGACTATGTCCTGAGGGTCGTCGTCACTGTATTATTTTGTTAAGAACATCCTGTTGTTTATCTAAAAAAAAAACCAACATTCGTCGGAATTTCGAATATCACTCGCTGCTTGCGTGTGTTTGTGTGTTGTGTTGGATTTCGCCCAATAGGTCCTCATATAGGCTATAGTCTATACACCGACTGTATGGGTGGGTAGAGTAGTAGTCGTCGTAATAGGAACAGTGTTCAGTAAACACTCGACAAAAACGTTTTCACGGTTGTAAGCGGCGGCGGCGTGTAATATTATTATTATTTTTTTTTTTTTATTAGAGTGGTCTACTACTTTATAATACAGTGTATATAATATTATATATACGACTACTATAATATACCATGTTGACGTGCGGGACGCCACTCGTGGTCGAGGGGGCGCGCGCGCGCGTGTCAATCAACGAACCAAAGAGGATGGCCAATTATATCCCGAGCACATATTATAGCGTCTTGTCTATCCCCTTGCGTTTTGCTCCCAGTACCATATCCCTGACGAAAATCCGTTGACCAACTCGGCGAAAAAAAAAATTATGCACGAGCTCCTCTGGAACTTTCTAGGCCGCATTGCAGAGCTAGATAAATCATATCCATAAAATAATATATATTATTATAGAACACCGTGACACGAGATTTTTATACACTAGATTATGAGGTACAAACTTAACACGTTTTTTCTGACACACCACACCACACCGTCCACAGTACCAAAACACATAGTGCGCACTTTATCTTTTTGATGTTATAATATCGTATTGCTTATGTTTTTCAACCACGTCCTCTTTCCGCACTTGCTTCATTGTTCTTGTCATATTTTTATCAAACGGATGTTTTCCATACTAAGAAAAGTCGCGCAACGCATCTACCATTTATGGAAACAAATTCTGAGCTGATAGCCTGGTAGTTATCGTCATTATAATATTATGGTTGTTTGGCGTGTTTGTCAAACCGACAACCAGGCGTTTTTTTTTTTCCAGCAGACGCAGGTCTTGTCACGACATGTCTGTACACTTGAGATTAAGTCTTTACACGTCCGATTATAATATATTATATTATTAATATTATATCGTATGGTAGCGTTATTTTCGCACGAATCGCTCCTATTTGATTGAGTTTAATCGCTATTCTATTTAAAGTATACTTCATTATTATTTATTGCATGCAACGATTGAACAATAAAAGTATTATATTCGTTTTACTATTATACTTATATCGGAGTTTCTAAAAAAAGATTATTTTTTAAAATTTTAATCCGGCATTTTCTCTAAGTTTCAGTGCCCTTTGTTTTTGTTTTTACGGATATATGACAGTTTATTAATTGAATATTGTGCAGCTCCGTTAACTAAGTCAAAGGTAGATACCTACCAAATATTAAAGATAAAAAATATAAATGCAATTATATATTCTATACGGTGCATATTATGTATGCTATATTTATATGCAAATGTAAACTTATATAGAATTAAGCATTATAATATTTAATCGATCGATCTTTAAGTTTAAAATAATTAGTATCATCAAAAAATATTTTTAACTTTTATCTTAAGTTTCAATAGTTTTATTAGGTACATTATAATTGTAATAGAGTAAAAATTAATTCTCCTGAATTTTGGCAAACTACTAATTCGATTGAAGAAATTGCAAATTACATTTCACAACAGTACTGCCATGGAAACATTTAAACTTTCAAGGATATCGTGTTGTTTTAATAGTATTAAACTACAGCTACTGTTTGATTGATAATAATATTATATTTAGTATGTCTTTAGACGAAGCCTACGCATATTGAATTGGTTTCTTAAAAAGCCCACGTATTAATCGTTACGGATCTAACCAGGATATCATCGCGTATATCCTGTTTAAAATATAATGCTCTTTTACGTTATTCGTCAAAAAGGTTATTAGGAACTATATATTTTTATTTCGTGTATAAAATAAAATTATACATTTTTTGTATTTTTGTCGTATTCATTTATATAATATAGGCGTGTATACCAGTTTTCTAAAAAATGAAAATATTAATCAGACGCGTGATTTTTGTTTTCAGTTATTCTATTTTCTGTAGGTTTAAATGTATAATAAATAAAATTGAAATACACTAAACTTTTATGCATGTTTTTGTGATAGCTATATGCGTAATAATGGGTACCTACATTTATAGTATACATTTATACATAACATAATATTATATTATAAAGTCAACAAATTATAATAAAAATAATTTCAAATATTGA